>JAOEHI010000022.1:421673-436646 GCA_025447815.1 Percopsis transmontana
GTAAATACAGCGCTGCCGCCCCCCTCCCCCCCCCCACCCCTAATTTTGAATCTGATTTTAGACCCTTACCTAAGTATGGATAAAGGCTAAATATTTCCATCCACAGGTTTACATGTTTTTGTCCTCGCATAATTCCACCTTTTCATTAACTTCCCTTTAGAGCTAATGGTTGTTTTCACAGCAACTCTTTAATCTGTTTTAAAAAAAAATATCTATATATATTTTACTGTATGAATGACCCCCTCACCCCCATATGTGCAGTTGGGGTGGCAGAGAAGCTAGCAGAGAAGCTGATGGCCGTGCTGTTTGAGGTGTGGCTGCTGGCGTGTGCCCGCTGCTTCCCTACGCCACCCTACTGGAAGACAGCACGGGAGATGCTGGCCAACTGGAGACACCACCCCCCTGTGGTGGAGCAGTGGAGCAGAGTGGCCTGCGCTCTCACCTCCAGGTACCAGTGGCCACGTTTACACGCACACCCCTGTTCCACTGTGACAGAAGGGAGCTAGTTTAGTGTCAATGGTTGGTCTGTTTTTAGGGAAGGGCTCCACATCTCACCAGGATAGTCAGATGTGCAATAGGTGCCGAGTGGGCAATTTATCTAATAGAACAGCTATAGGAAGAGTAAAGAGTACTCATTTATACATTGATGTTTTACCTTCTCCTGCATTTTTTTTATCTTTTGCATTCCAGATTGTTGCGGTTCACCCACGGCCCCTCTTTCCCTTCTTTCAAAGTCCCCGACGAGGACGCCAACCTGATCCCTGTGGAGATGGACAATGACTGTGTAGCACAGACGTGGTACCGCTTCCTCCACATGCTCAGGTGCGTAGACCTACAATAGCACTGCACATCTGCTGAGCGATATCTGATCTCATGGAACTAGTCTGGACACATAAAAGTGCTTTGTTCCCTTGTCATTAGAGGTGGTGGGAGAGGTCAGTACTGGTGGAGAATTGACAGAGAATAGCTGCTGCCCACATAATGATGAAAATGTGTCCATTGTTCTTCACACGCTGTCTATTACAATTAGGTCATTTAGCAGACGGGTTTATCCAAAGCCACTTAGAGTGAGTACAGTTACAAGTATTAAGGAGCAGGTAGGGGTTAGGCGTCTTGCTCGAGGATGACCGGTAGAGGATCAAACACAAGACCTTTCCTCTGTGAGCTGACCATCCTAACCACTAGTTTGTCCTGCCCCATTATACAAACAGTCCCAGTTGGCCCATAATCTTGTAGCAATGTTTTCTTAGGACCTACTATGAAAGCCTTTTTTGCTAAAGTGTTGGGCTTCGGCGTGTGGTCTCCTAGCAACCCGGTGGACCTGAGCAACCCGGCCATAGTGAGCACCACCCCAAAGTTCCAGGAACAGTTCCTCAACGTCAGTGGCCTGCCGCACGAAGTGGTCCTGCACCCCTGTCTGAAACAGCTGCCCCAGATCTTCTTCAGGGCCATGAGAGGCGTCAGCTGCCTGGTGGATGCCTTCCTAGGTAAGACCAAGTCACACCACTATGCAGGCATGCATCTCCTGTAAATGGGATAGGACTAACTGTGATGGTTCATCAGAGGGATTCAAATGGTGGCATGCATCTCAAGTTGAACTTGTGGTGCCCTGCTTGGATAGATTTTAGGAATATTGTGTCACTAAATGTACCTTCTTTTTTTTCTCTCACATTGTTGTACGTGTCGGCACTTTCCCGACTGGAAGCGAAGAGCCGTCACGTTGTGGTTCAATATCTGAAAATAAACATGGCGATGTATTTGTCTCTTTTTAAATTGTAGGTACCTGTGTTGAAAAGAGAGATGTACGAAAAAGGATGATTCCTGGTATAAAACCTCAGCTAACACACAAAAAAAAGAAAATATGTGCAGCACTATGTTTATTAGAGGTCATGATGGTTACAAATCAAAAGGTGTCTGTCATAGGCTAAGGATAATGTCATGTGAAAAAGTGTGCATGAAAATGTTACTAGTTGATTCATGGCTAACCCATGCATGTAAGCTTGCTTCATGATTGATCAAATGATTCTTAATTTCGCTCCTGCACAACAGAAATGAGCCAAATGGCATAATGATCCCTCAGGAATAGCAAAGCTATAATGTTACTTGTTTGGTGTCTCTTTCTTAAAGGGGGTTGTTTATGATTGTAACATAAAGCACACGCATCACACGTTCTGCTGTGTCTGCTCTCTGTGTAGATTTGACTAGGCACGCCTCCTAATTTCCCACACCTCTCAACAGGTATATCGCGTCCCAGAGCTGACAGTGCTCCGCCCACCCCCGTCAACAGACTAAGCATGTCTCCACCCCCCAGCATCAACAACACAACGCCCCCTCACAGCCGCAAACAGCGCCACGTAGTGGTCACCAAAACCGCCAGCAAGAGTTCTACAGTAAGCCCCCACATTATATTTATAAATCAACAGTAGTTGACAGCTGGAAAAGGCTAGAAACTCCAAATAGTGTGAGTAATTTAATACTTATGTAACCACCTACTCAGCTAGTGGATAAATTCCTCTCCTGAATATTGCAACCGCCTGGTAATGCTACTAATTTTAAAATATGACATACAGCCTAAAAAAATGTGTTTCTTAAACTGCATAACTGAATGGCTGCTTCTTCGTTTGAGTAATAAATGAAATAGTAGCAGCTAGGGTTGTCCCGATTCGATATCAAAGATCGGTATCGGGGCTGATCCTGGCGTTTTTTAACCGATTGGTATCGGTAACCATGTCCCGATCTAGAGCCCGATCTATTTCCGTGTTTGTCCAGATTACGTCAGTTGTGCAGATTGTAACGTTCCGTCACATGCTACAGTAGGCCTGAGTAGCATAGCTTGAAACTACAAACTATTGTTATGTCAGCCGTGTGTAAATTCTTTTAAATTGAAAATTTCAAAGCAGCTCAACAGCTACCTGCAAAGCGACGCTTACTCAGACGAAGAAAGCACCGACGCAGCTTTCACTGGCAAGTGCTTTGAAAAGACGAGAGAAATTTAGTCGACAGCGATAAGGCGAGGAAAATAACTGAAATTATCTCTTTGGATGTCTAGCAAATTTCGGTGGTAGAGAGAACGTAGGCTTTCGCCGGCTTATGGAGCCACGGTATGTCCTACCCTTCCGACACTACATTTTAGACACGGCTATATCAGAACTTTATAACAAGGTTTGCGACCACCTACGAGTTTGTAGCAGAAGCTTTAATAACGTGACACAGAAACGTTGAACGTTCCAAAAACCTATTAATATAACTCGTAGCAAAAGAACTTGATGAAAACACAAGATAATAAACCACCCCGCATATCCAATCTTGATCGCCTTGACACATTACTGCTACTCACACTCTAAACAAGAATTAGCGTATCTGAGCGTATCAAAATAAAGGTTTAGATCATTAAATAATATTCCAACAGTACATTAACATGTAAATATATAAATATTCAAGATTATGTCCAAGTCAATCATACATTTCTATTAGGTAATATATCTTACTATTATCAATTATAATCACTTATCAATTAATTCTATTATAACTATTTTAATTCACAAGATTTTGCTATCCAGTAAGAAAGTTGATCTCAGTACATTACATAATATTGAAACAGGACTAGATATACTAATATATGGTACTGTGGTAGGTCTATAGACTATATTTAAATATTTATTATCGGATCGGAATACATCTATAAATGTTGAATGGATCGGTTCGGGAAAAAGTTTATCGGGACATCCCTATTAGCAGCAGGAGTGTGCGTTTTATGTTAGCACTTTTTTTTTTTTCTTCTAAAATTGTTCCCCCCACCCTTCCATAGGGGAGCGGTGGACAGGCAAACAAGCCTTCCCAGCAGCAGCAGCAGCAGCAGCCGTCCTCCTCTCCAACGCTGCTGTCCAGCCCTAACCAGAGCAGCTTGGAGTCCCGGCCCCTCCCTGCCCCAGCCAGGCCAAAGGTCAACAGCATCCTCAACCTGTTTGGCCAGTGGCTGTTTGACGCCGCTCTGGTCCACTGTAAGCTGCACAGCAGCCTCAGCCGAGACCCTAGCATGACCGGTAAGGAGTTAGCGGTAGCAAGGCAGCTAATAATATAGTAGCTGCCGTGATTTATTTATTTTATTTTTTTGTTTTCTTCTTTTTAATTTTTTTTTTTAATTAAGACCGACATTTCATTTGTGTGTGGCCAGGTGGATGTTTCTTGTTGTGTTCATTAGTGATGTTTTTGTGGATTTCTTGTACGTTTCTTTTAGTGTTTGTCTTTTTAACTGTATGTTGTGCAGAATTTCTTTAATTTCTTTGGCTGTTTCCTCTAAAACGTCCTTGTGCCTTTTTTGTGTGAGTGAAGGGCTTGGTTAGAAGTGGACTGGTGGGAGACTTCAGTCAGAAACCAAAACCATTTACATCTGCCTGATGTTTAAACCCAGCTAGTGCCACATTGGCTGTGAATCATATGTAGGATACAATGTATCCTATGTAAAGGCCCAAGATGCAGACGCTCATTTCTTTTTGACTTGCTCATACCCTTACAGTGCAGTATCTTTATCGGACGAGTTCAATGACCAAATATACCGGGCTTACAAATTGGACATATCATAAGCTCTCCATCTTTATTTTATTCTGGTTTTGGTAGTGTCCTGCATGTGTCAGCCATGTCTCAACAGTGTTTAATAGTTTGTAGTGGGTGGAAGTTTGTTCATTAAGGAGAACAAAATGAAGAAAAACAAAACATGCCATCCATGCCTGATATTAATTGACCCCGAAAATATTGGATCTGCTTTGATTTTGTGTCTCTCCACTATTTTCTGTTATCTTGCAGCCTCTTTTATCCAAATTCTCCTTTCTTATAAATCTTGTAAGTAGGAACGGCAGCTTTCTTTCTCACTTAATTCGCAGTCGGTTCTTGACAAATTCCTGCTTTTTCTTTTAGTTCATTTCTCCATGATCATTGCCATTGTTTTATTTTGACTTTTTAGCTTTTATTTTTCTGTGCCCGCCCCTCCCCATCATACAAACAATCATCCGCGTTCTCCCCACATCCTCTCAACAATCTCAAATGGTGATGGAATGGGGTCACCGACTCACCCACCTGTCTTGACTTTAACGTTGCCAGTTGCAGTTTGTGACTATGCTGCCATATTCAAGAGTTTCATTTTGTTGTTGTTGTTTTCTTTTTTGGGTTACACTAATCCTTATTATTTGCCCCCTCCACCTCCCCAAGTTTCAGCATTGATGTCTCAATCCTTGTAATTTGTTTATGTATTGTTGTCAGTTCACCTAAGTTTAGATTTGATTGGTTTAGTGCCTCAGTGCATGAACTTGAATGGTCTGTAGCTTGAGTGACAGTGGTATTATTGCAACAGCAAGGGTGCTGACACAGGGACTTTGCATTGCAGACCTGCAGCTGGGAGTATGGTTTAACAATTTGATATTGACAGGTTACACTTGCTCATGCATGTCTCAGCCATTGCTAGCACTTTTGTGGCAAACTCTTTGTGTCAGAGTTCCCTTATTTGTATGCCTGTTCATGGTGTGAGTGCGTGTTTGCAGTCATTAGTTCTTGTTCTGATCGTCATTTTCGCATCTGCCTTTTGTTTGGTTTGTTTGAGTTGGCTGTTTTCTTTCTTTTTCCTTTTTTTTTTTTCCCCCCATTACATTTTTATTTTACTTTGTATTACTGTGTGCCTTCTTTTTGTTGCAGTGTATATGCAATTACCTTATTTACACTGTTTTTCACTTTCCAATTTAGGGTTCTCTCATTCTTTGTCTCTTTCTGAATTCTCCTCAGCCATCGCCACACAAGTGGGTCTGGAGATGAGGAGGAAAGGCTCCCAGTTATCTACGGACTCCATGGTGTCCAACCCCATGTTTGATGCCAATGAGTTTCCAGAGAGCTACGAGGCGGGCCGGGCCGAGGCCTGCGGAACACTGTGTCGCATCTTTTGCAGCAAGAAAACTGGGGAAGACATTCTGCCCGTCTACCTGTCGAGGTAAGACGTTGAAAATTGTCACGGAAAAAGTGAACCTAGTGAACCTTCTAACCCATTAAGGACAGTGTGTGTATAGACCTGACAAACACCTTACTTTTGCATAAAGAAAAACAAGGTGGATAACGCAATCGAGGAGTGTACATTTTAAAATATGACTACTTGAGCTGAGGTGTGTTTATTTATTCCCCAATCCTTACAGGTTCTACATGGTTCTGATCCAAGGTCTCCAGATCTCGGAGTTCATCTGCAGACCGGTCCTGGCTTCCATTATTCTCAACTCTTCCTCCCTCTTCTGCTCTGACTTGAAGGGCATTAACGTGGTGGTGCCCTACTTCATAGCTGCTCTGGAGACCATTCTTCCCGATAGGTTCGTTCCATCCCATCCACCAAAACTATAGTTGTGATGTAGTGGTGACGGGAGTGAATGAATGGTGAGCGTCTTCTCACTTAACTGAAAGTAGAGTAACTGTCCCTTTACTCCACCAGGGAGCTGTCCAAATTCAAGATGTATGTAAACCCTACTGACCTCAGGAGAGCCTCCATTAACATTCTGCTTGCCATGCTACCCCTGCCACACCACTTTGGCAACATCAAATCCGAGGTAACGCGTTTCCCTTTCTATTGATCTTGTCTTTAAAGTGACACTCCTTGGTTTATGTCCAAAACGGCTCTTGTGGATGAAACAACACGAGCGTTGTTTTAAAACTGAGCACACGTCCCTCCCGTTGCTGAGTGGCTCACACTCCTTCCCAACCCTCCCCCTACAGAGCTCATAGGCGCACATCTCTCCTAAACTTTCCCCCTGCAGTCACAAGCCCTTTTGTGAACAGTTGTTTCAATCATAAACGGTTAGCTGGTGCAGACATTTGTGGTTCTGGGGTTACTATAATGCTAAAGATGCTATTACTTGCTATGTGGCTAAGCTGGTGTTATACTGCAGATGCATGCAACTGGCACAGCAATAACCTTTGAATGATTCTTCATCCAAAACAGGACTGCTTTCCAATTCAGCAGTGTTGTGAAATGAGCATGGAAGTCGGCGGCCCCGCTCTCAGATCAGCAAAGTCTTTTGGGGTTTGTAAGTGCTGCACATGGCAGAAAAGAAAACGCTTTTGGGATTAAAATAATCATGAAATGGCACTTTGCAGTCCATTGCTAGCTATTGCCTTGGTGATGTTCTCTAAGGCAGTGTCTATGCTGCTTAAGCACAGGAGTGCCTCTGAGCATGTTAAAGGTGCACTTGATTGCCCAAAGAACATCACATTTCTGCCACAGCTCATTGTTTATGTTTGGAAGTGTTCACACAGGAGTTGAGACCAATGTAGGCCTATGAGAGCTGTAGGGGGAGGCACATATGCGCTCAGTTCCAAAACAATGTTTTCGATTGGCCGATTCCAGATACAATCAAGTTTTCTACTTCTCTTTTAAGAGTGTCTTCAACCATCTGTTGTGTCGGCTGTCGTGTCTCTAAGGTTCTGCTGGAGGGGAAGTTCAGCGAGGAAGATGGTTCTTCTGTTGACCAGCCCATGACCTTCCTGTCCCTCAGACTGCGACTGGTCAATGTCTTGATAGGAGCCCTCCAGACTGAGACGGACCCCACCAACACACAGCTCATCCTAGGTACCCACTGGCTTCTTTATTTACATTTACATTTATTTACATTTATCGCACAAAACAACCTGTAGATCCGTTCATATCTTCATCAGGTTCTCTGTTCTGAAGGTGCTGCACTTACTTATCTAAACTATTTAACCTAATCGACCCGTTCAGCCTCTCTGTTTCCATTGTGGTGCTGGAACTACAGACCTACTTCGATCGTGACGTAAATTCCAAGCACAACAAAATAATTACATATTTCTCCAGCGGCAGCACGCCAGCACCAACATTAGAATGTTAAACCAGAGATTTTCCAGATAATGTTAGGATCGACAGTTGAATGTTGCTTTAAAGTTGCCTAAAATGTAATGGCTTCATGGCAGCTGTAATTACTATAAATTAATATTATGGCACTTGTTGTCGTCTTCCACTCACGACGGGCTTAACCAATAAGCGCAAAGCCTTGTCCAGCAGACTTGTCCCGAAGCCACTCCAGCATTGTCTGGGCTGTATGCTTCGGGTCACTGTCCTGCTGAAAGGTGAACTGTCGCGTGATGCTTTCACCACCGTGCTTCACCGTAGGGATGGCATTAGCCAGGTGATGAGCAGTGCCTGGTGTTCGCCAGACACAGTGCTTGGAGGTCTGCCCAAAGAGTTCTCATCAGACCAGAGAATCTTCCCTCATGCTCTGAGTCCTTTAAATGCCGTTTGGCATACTTAAAGCGGGCTGTCGTATGCCTTTTACTCAAGAGGCTTCTGTCTAGCCACTCTACCATGAAGCCCTGATTGATGGAGTGTTGCTGAGACAGGTTCTCCTATCTCAGCAGAGGACTTAACGCTAAATCAATGCATGTTTTTTACTGCGAGTGAGAATGCGCTTTTAGAGTGACCGTTGGGTTCTTGGTCACCTTCCTGACCAAGGCCCTTCTTGCCCGTTTACTTAGTTTGGCCCGACAGCCAGATCTAGGAAGAGTCCTGGTTGTTCTTCACATTTATTGAGGCCACTGTGCTCCTGGGAACACTCTGGCTGTGTTCCTTGGACTTCATAGCTTGGTTTTTGTCCTTGGTTTTGACATACAGTGTGAATGGTGGGTCCTTGGGCGGGTGAAAAAATGATTAGGCTTAATTTTGTGGTAGGGGCACAGTAAAATTGTCCCGCTCAAACACTAGCATGGAGTCAAGTAGTGAATGAAAATATGAATGAGAAGCAAAGGTTAATAGTTACACATAAACTAAGAAGCTATTTCCATGTTTTATAATTTCCTCCTCCTGTATAATTCGCTGTTCCTTCTTTCGTTTTGCATTTCACTGACAGCTCCATCCCTTCCTTTCACTAAACAAACATTGCAGTGACAGCACTGGTTTGACAACACGAGTAGCAAAGTCATTTCAACTATAGTCTGTACGTTTTGAATGCAGGTCAGATTGTGGGCTTTATTTTAACTTGTCAGGTTACAGAATGTTTTGCCAACATTTGTGGATAACGTGTTGGGTGCAGTATTGACCATTGCGGGTGTTGATTTTATTTTATCATAATTTTGACCACAAGCTTCCATTTAAAAAGTTCAACCTTTTTCCACATTTCTGTGTTTTGTATTTTTACCTTTTTCAGGTGCCATGCTCAATATCGTCCAAGATTCTGCACTGTTGGAGTCCATCGGTGCACAGACAGAAACAGTAAGACTCTTAAAGATGGTGTCTCCTAAATTGGGAGGGGGGTTGTTTATGTATACAGTGTATACTGTATACACATGCACACACACACAGACACAGACACAACATACATTTCTGTGTGTGTGATTTCAGGTCAGTTTGGACGGGAGCCACATGACTGTAAAAAGCCAGAGTCACAGCCGTACCAGTAGTGGCATTAGTTTCAACAGCGGAGGCAGTACTGAGGCCACTAGCCCAGACACGGAGCGTCCTGTCCAGGCACTCCTTCGAGACTACGGTAGGACTACACAGGATACTCTCTTAAGGTCTATGCAACTCAAATACACTAACCTATAACCCTAACGTGGGATGCTGCATGATTGCATATGTACTGACTGTCCTGAGTGTATATAACATGCTTGCTGGGCGATTTCATTCTAAAAATAATAATAATATTTAATAATATAATTCCTGAGATTAAGTTGCTAACGTCTGCAGAAATATATACAATATATTGTAAATGTAAGCCAATATGATTACTCGCGTACTGTACAGAATTATAAAGTAATTGGGTGCTTCTGTGATGAATCAGAATGAAAAGTACATGTAAATGTGGTTAAAGGAACATGGCTAAAGCACGCATGATAACCAGGATCCTAGCAGTACTTTATACACCGCGTGTACAAAATATTGCCTGAAATAGGCAGACCGACCACGACACATCCCTCTAATAACACAGCGTTTCAGACTGGAGAACCAGCCAGTTCACAGCTGGAGGAGGTATTAGTCTAAAGAATGAGTACGTGCACCGCAGTTGAGGCTGTTTTTAAGTGCAAGGCAATATTAGGAAGGCCTCCCTAATCTCTTGTACACACTGTGTATATCGTCGGTTAGATAAGATAACAACCATAAAAACAAACAAATAAATAACAATATCAAAACTTTGAAGAAAAAATATTTTCACTTATTATTTATATAGTTTGTCTTTATTAAAACTGCATACATTTTATGGTTGTTTGTTTTTAGGATTTATATTATTAAATGATGTGGTACATTGCTTGGGACTCAAGGGGCTTACTGAGAAATGGGTGGGGGTCACTGCTCAAAAACTGTGAGAACCACTGGTGTCTGTCATAGGTCTGATGGGGCTGCCTTGTCTCTGTCTTGCTTTGCTCTTTTGTCTGCGGTGGTTGGTATTTCGGGGTGTTATATTCTTTAGGTCTTTCAGATACAGCGGCTGGCCTGCTGGTACGCAGCATTCACCTGGTCACCCAGAGGCTCAACTCCCAGTGGAGACAGGACATGAGTATTTCACTGGCAGCCCTGGAGCTGCTGGCTGGACTGGCCAAGGTAAGGCTACCATATCCAGCCATGACAGAGATTTAAGCCGCTTTTCTTCGGCCGACAACAGGCCCTTTGCCCTTCCATGACGATTCCTAAATGCGAGACAATCCTCTGTTTATCCAGTGAACAGAGCAGCATTTTCTTTTATATTCACTGCACACCATTCACGAGTTGTAGATCAATAGTGTGTGCGTGTCAATATAACTGTTGTTGACTTAAACTGTCTTCCTCTGGCGCTATTCATTTGAGTTGCTGATTTGGATCTTACACCAAGAGGGGTTAGAAAACAAATACTGTATGAAGATGAGAATGGCAGCACAGCACTGAACTAACAGTAGGCTTCTGACCCGCCATACAGTTTTAGCACAATTATCATTTCCTATGTTTTTCCTCAATCCGCAGAGCCTCTGTGACATAGTGACTCATAAATGTTGTCACTAAATATTGGTCCAGGAGTTCACTTTGACCCCTGGTCACACCTGTGGAAATATAATGAATTCTTTTTTCCAGGGTCATAGTTCCAGGCCAATATTGCAGTGATCAAGCGGATTTAGAACTGACTTCATAATTGCTCTTTAACTATTCAACAAATGACGGAATACTATTAACCATATATGAATTACAGCCTTTAAGTCCCTCTTAGGCTAAATTGTAACAGAAATAGCACAGTGGTGCTAATTGCTGTTAAAGAAGGTTTTACCAGTTACTACATGTAACAAATGTACGACTATGAATGTTCCAAAAGACTGTCGGGACACTATTTTACGAGTAATGAACATGTAAATCCAGGTCATTTCAAAGGGTTCACACAAGCTGCCTTGCCACAGTAGTCATGTTATGTATCCTTCTGTGTGCCCCCCAGGTGAAAGCAGGGGTAGACTCTGCCGACCGCAAGCGCGCCGTCAGCTCTATATGTGGTTACATTGTGTATCAGTGTAGCCGCCCAGCCCCCCTCCAGTCCAGAGACCTCCACTCTATGATCGTGGCTGCCTTCCAGTTCCTGTGTGTGTGGCTCACAGAACACCCGGACATGTTGGATGAAAAGGTGCGTTTGTTTTATTGCCCCTTACAGTGTGGTTTTAGGGTGATTTAGAATTTAAATTAATTTTCAGTAATTTTCACAACTTGGCATCCATTATATTGGCTGTTGATGGAATTATGAGAGATTCATATCTTATTTATTCACCCAAACTATTTTTGTTTGTTTTTCTTTATGTATTTATTCAATTAGGACTGTCTAGTCGAGGTGCTGGAGATCGTAGAGCTGGGCATCTCTGGAAGCAAGTCCCGGCAGGACCAGGAAATCCGGCATAAAGGGGAGAAGGAGCACAACCCAGCGTCCATGAGGGTGAAAGACGCCGCCGAGGCCACTCTGTCATGGTGAGCCCCTCCCCTCCCCTCCCACTCACACACCTGCTGTACCCACTGGCCCACTTTCCCTACGTTCATGTTCACCTGTGGTTTCCTTGGGGTTCCCCAGTATCATGCAGGTGCTGGGGGCGTTCCCCTCCCCCAGCGGCCCAGCGTCCACCTGCAGCCTACTGAACGAGGACACCCTGATCCGCTACGCTAGGCTGAGCACCACGGGGGCCAGCAACTTCCGCTACTTTGTCCTGGACAACTCCGTCATCCTGGCTATGTTGGAGCAGCCGCTGGGCAACGAGCAGAGTGGGCGCAACTGCTTTATTATTAGACTAAATACACAATGTGTGTGCTGGAGTCGTTTCCCATTGTGGCGACAGTGATGCGTTTTCAAACAGCAATGGTTGGTTTAATAGAAAGGAAAAATAAAGCATTGGACCACGTGCTGTTTCAGATCACTTACTTTACTGTAGATTAGATCTAAATGACCAAATGATTGATTGTTACCAGTTGAGACCAGTTGAGGTCATTTGTATGGTGTCTCTTTTCACCACAGACCCCAGCCCCTCGGTGACTGCTCTGATCCGAGGGACGGCTGGCAGGCACGCCTGGACCATGCAGCTCTTCCACCAGCCCAGGGGGGCACGGGCCAACCAGAGGGTTAGATCATAGAGCGCGCACTGCTACATCATTCTAGACTCTACCTTTTTTTAATACTGCATTCTCAGAATGCAGGTTCTCACATATGACCTGCTAGCATGATGCCCTCAGTGGCTCCATGACACTAAACACACCTCCATATCCATCCTCTTCTCTCCTCCCATACAGCTGTTTGTTCCAGAAGGCCGTCCGTCGCCTAACAACGACGTGGGAATCAAGTATAACGTCAAGCAGCGGCCCTTCCCCGAAGAGGTGGACAAAATCCCCTTGGTCAAAGCTGACGTCAGCATCCCTGACCTGGATGACATTGTCAATAGAGATGTGAGGCAAACACTATTTATTGTGACCAACGCTGTTCTAAAGAACTTTCTGCTTAAAAGTGCTTCTTTTTAAAAAAATGAAATTTAGTAATTTAAATGCTAAGCAAGCTAATTTTATTACTAGATGCGTCAGCGTTTTCTCACTTACTCACAGCTCACTCTTGCATTAAGGAAAGGTAAAGCCAGTAATGTGAAGGGAAAATAACACGATTAATCATGTCTGTGTGTGTTTCATAACAGCCTGGGATATGCATTACTATCATTAGAAAACGGTGCAAAGAAATTGTTAACATAATCATTTTCCAGTATTCTGTATGCTACACTTATCATTCTGTTATTATAAAACTGATTATAAAAGAGTCCCAGGTCATTAGTATTAATCTGTGCAAGTCTGGATTTTAGCAATGTTGGCTTTCTTTTTAAAGGTACATTCCTTGGTTTGTGTCCAGAATTACCTTGGTGATTGAACCTAGCTTTACAAAAATATTGTACTGAGTGGCCCACACTTCTCTCTACTCCTCCCCCTACAGCGCTATAGGTTCCTATTGTTCTCTACCGTTTCCCCTTACAGCCTCCTACATGTTTGCTTACAGTTGTTTCAAAACACTTAGCTGGGAGTCAAGGAGTGTGTCTTTTTAAGCTTATGCAGTGAATCAATATTGATCGTCTGAGTGAGTGCCCCCTTCTTAAAACCTCCTCTGAAACGCATCTCCTCCCAGCTGGAGATGCAGCATGAACGGCTCCGCAGCATGATGAGCAAGCAGATCGAATATGAGAACGCCCTGGAGCGCCACAGCGAGGACATTTGGAGAGCCAAACCCTTTCCCGACCCACAGACCGACTGCAAACCTCCTCCGCCCTCCCAGGAGTTCCAGACAGCACGGCTTTTCCTCTCCCACTTTGGCTTCCTGTCTCTGGAGGCACTGAAGGTAGCGATCCATAGTTGGTCTGTTGCGGTTATTGGCAAGGGTGATTTTATAAATCCTGCTGTAGTTTGATAAACAAAGTGTATGTATACACACGTGTTGTCCGTTTTCTGTAGGAACCGAACAACAGCCGCCTGCCGCCTCATCTGATTGGCCTAGACTCGTCCTTGTCAGGATTCTTTGATGACGTCAGCTATCTAGACCTGCTGCCATGCCGACCTTTTGACACAGTCTTTGTGTTCTATGTGAGGGCTGGACAGAAAAGCAGCAACGAGGTGAGGAAACCTAACTGATCACACTGATTCATCATAAAATATAAAATAATCATCATAAAATGTATAATGGGCGGTTATGGTGCGTGTTTTGGCGGGTCAGATCCTGAGGAACGTTGAGTCAGCTTACAGTGTCCAGCCACACTTTCTGGAGTTCCTGCTGTCCCTGGGCTGGCCCGTGGATGTGGGACACCACCCAGGTTGGACAGGACACCTGGACACCAGCTGGTCCCTGAACTCCTGCTCTGACAATGATGCAGAGCAGACAGGTGGGGCTTAATGAAGCATTAGCTCTAAATTATTTCTCTAACTTGCATAATATATTGCTATGGGCAACAAGAGGTGAGCTTCCAGTCTAAATGCAGGGCAATTCCCCATTTAGATTGACAGCGACCCAGGGTCATGTCTGATGTGCCAAACTCTGACTCGTCATTGTATTTACCTGTGTTTAGATTGTATTTACCTGTGTTGTGTTATTTACCTGCAGTAACGCTCGGAGATGCTTTACAGCAGGAGCGTTACTAGGCCAGTATGTTTATTATGTATGTTAGCATTATTTTTATTCCTATACTTTCAGAAGAGGAAACTACTCCGGAGGACACAGGAGGTTCAGTGTTCAACGGAGAGAAGAAAGTTCTGTACTACGCAGATGCGTTGACTGAAATTGCCTTTGTCGTACCCTCTTTAACGGAAAACTCCGGTCAGTGTTTGAGTTCTCTAGATATCAATTTGCGATGTTTGCAAAATGTAAGCTGTTTTTTTTTTTTTTTTTTTTTTTTTTTTTTTTTTTTTTTTTAAAATTTTTTTTTTTTTTATTTATTATAATATTAATAATGTGTAAAAAGAATATTTTTTTTTAAAAAAAA
>JAOEHI010000022.1:436746-456752 GCA_025447815.1 Percopsis transmontana
CCCTTCGGTGGGTTCGGTGAATGCGCAAATGAAACTGGTGGGGTTCAGTACATCCAACAAGGTTAAGAACCACTGGCATAACACCTTAAAATGCCATTGAATAATCATATTGGTCTTTCAATATTTAGAATTACTGGAGTTTACAGAAATTGTGAGTTACATTAAATTTGTACCCGTAAAAAGTGTCTTAATGAATAAATTAATTGAATTTCATTAATTATTGGAATCAAAGAACAGCAGGGGTGTTGTCTGGACATATCAAAATGAAATGGAATCTTTTAGTCTGACAACAACCCTATAGTCAACTAAACTGCATACCAATCTGCACCTCATCCCGGCTGCAAAACATGATGAAGCAAGCAAGTGGTTTTGATGGCGCATGTCAATACAGTGGGTGCGCTTCTGGGAGTGCCTGTATACACGTACGCTCGCATGTCACTAAGTTCAAATAAAACCCGGGAGTAGCAACCGCGTAAAACAGAAGGATTTGGCCTGAGAGGCCATATCTTCTATCCTGTTTTGTCACCTAGCCAAACAGGTGGGAAATAAAACCATAATTGTCAGTGATTCTGGTGAATCATAATGGCTCCAGGATAAACACAGATAACACTCAGTTGAAGCGATGTATAATTACTACAGCACTATGTAAATCTTTCTCACATTTACACTAACCACATAGAAGCCACAACAGTTGTTTGTACAAAAAAAACAGGCTAAAGCTTTAAGGCAGACAGGAATCACTTTACCATTTCATTGGAATGCATTGACAATTTAGGCTGAACTGCAAGAACACGGAAACATGCCCTACTGAATTTAATTTGATGTTTTCATTCATGTACAGTACACGTTTATTATGAGTCGATCGTTGTGGAATGTAAGGCAGCCTCATTCAGTTTCACTGAAGGGACTTCAGTGCATGGGAGTTGTTGTTGTCTGTAATATGCGTTTAATTACCCTGCGTCTCAATCAGCAGGATTATTTGACGCCCTAATTATAGACAGCCTCTAAATGATCTCCTTGTGGGTTCACAAGGGAATGATCACGTTGCTTGTTTTCAAACTTGAACTCAAATGTGTACTCTGTAATGTGTTTGTGTGTGTGTGTGTGTGTTTTCCAGTGATTGCAACAGCAACAGAGATTCGGTCCTTTCCTACACCAGTGTGCGAAGTAACAGCTCTTACCTAGGAAGTGATGAGATGGGATCAGGTGAGATACAGAGCTGAAGCGTTAATTAGGCTGAACTACCACTTTATTGCAACTTAAAGCTGCATAGGTGAACTTGGGGAAAATTTGGCAACCACTCTCACTGTGTTTTTGAAAGATTTTTATTTATTTTTTACTTTCAGACTTTTTTTTTTTTTTACTTTAAGAGTAGCTTTGTCTATGGCAGCAAGTGTCTGCCACTGTAGTAACTCTTTTATACTGGATCACATCCCCTGCACCACTACCCTATACTCTGGCCAGTAAAGAGATGCCTATTATCAAATCCATGGGATCTCATGTTATGCTGTTGGTTTCACTGGGACTTGGGAAGACCAATTCCAATACTAATATGTTACACATCATATTGGCCTACAACCTTTGCCAAATGTCCCTGTTCAAATATATCCATCCAAAGAGACACTCAGGAGTTTATTGGCACCATTCATCACCCTGCAATCCAATGATATTTTCAACGCATACCTTTTTGTGTAGTTTCCTTTGGGCCTGCATTACAAATTATCATGTGAACCCAGCCTTACTGGCTGCACTACAAAACATACCGTTGGCAGTGGAGACTGGTATTCAACTGACTTAATTTCTTAAGCCGTATTTTCCTCTATATCCCCGTTTCCACACGCTAGGAGACGAGTTGCCGTGCGACATGAGGATTCCGTCAGACAAACAGGACAAGCTGCACGGCTGCCTGGAGCACCTGTTTAACCAGGTAAACCCCCAGAGCCGCAGACACGCGTTGTCTGCAAACGTTAGGACAGCATAAGGCCTTGAGGCTTGTAGCACGTGGATTATTGGGATAGTGATGTGTCCACATCTGGAATGTGTTGCTGTGCCTCTCTCCTAGACTGCTTAGAGCCCTTTTTGCTCTCCGCCTGTCTCTCTGTATCTCTTTATCTCTTGCTAACACATATGTTTTCTCACAAATATGCCCGTAAATACACGCACACACTCTTCCCAGCGTTTGATGTGCTCTCATCCCCTTAAAGCGTCCACATGGAAACAGCAGCTTGCTGACAGACCGGAGCCAGAAGCTGCTTGAGGATTCAGAGAAACTTGATTGATTATCTGGCTATGTTGTGTTTGTGTTTTGCAGGTGGACTCTATCAATACCTTACTTAAAGGACCCGTTATGACCAAGACCTGCGAGGAAACCAAGCACTTTCACCCTGACCACACCCAGCCAGGTACACGGTCGCGTTTCCCGATTTACAGTTATGAAGTAAAAAATGCGTGTTGTATTCTAGATCTTTTTGTAACAAAGGAACAATAGCCCTCACACTCTCTGGGTGGTATGTGAACAGAGTTCCGCAACACAGAGGACTGGACGATGCGTTGTCGCTACAGCATCACCAAGAACATCCAGGAGGACCCTTGGAACCTGCCCAACTCCATCAAGACGCTGGTGGAGACCCTGCAGAGATTTGTGGACGGTTAGTGGAGCACGCGCATGGACCTATTCCTCGGCAAAAGATCATAAACTGGGCCTTTACTGTCAAATGAACATGCCACATAATATTGTTTTTCCTCTGCAGATGGGAAGAATCAGATTCTTCTGGCTCTGCTCAAGTGTGCAGGTACAGCTTTTCAAAATGTGTTAAATACCTCCCAAGTCAGATTTAGATCTAGGTATGGTTGGTGCTAAGGTCTAATGGAGTCCAGTATGAGTTTCCATGCTGTTCCCCCGTTCTCTTTTTGACCCATGACCCTAAGAAATTGGTTCCTATGTCTAAAAACAAATATATAATACCTAAAAGGTGTTAAAGGGGAGCTACTTTTAAGTGCAGGGTGGCATATGGTGCTAGTTAATGAAAGGCATTCTCCTGGGGATCAAGGCTTAATGTAACATTCTGGAGCAAGTCCAGGCCACGTCTGATTTTAGAATGGACCAGTTGGGATGTTACAGTGTTGACATATTGAGATGGAGGTTGAGCAGTGGTGCAGAGATAAATTGGGACACACCAAATTAATGAATTAATCACATGACCTAAACCTTTCTTGCTTACCATAACCCGCCCCCTTCCCTTTTCTTTATTTTCAATTTGTTCAATTACAATTATATACCCATACGTCCCATACCCATTCATCCTATCATCTCACCCCTGCTACACCTGGTCTCTCTGTAACCCCCTCCTCACTGCATTACCTCTCTTACTATATTTTGCTGAAAGGCCCCATATTAGTCAATTTTGAAACTGTCATTTATTTTGGACAGACTCCTTTTGAACTCGACATTGTGTTTTTTTTTTTTTTTTCTAAACATGCCTTTACTTGATTGGCTATATGACTACGACTATAAAAAATACACCATTGGTTACAATCCAGAAAGGATGTCATACCTAAATTACATGTTGGCCAGGTTTCAAAATGTAACACAACTGACCACACAACCGGGAAAAAATACGGTCATTTTGACAATAGCGGACCTTGAACACACCCTTCCTCGACTTTAACCTGCCACCCTCCCGCCCTCCCGCCAGACACGTCTCTCCAGCTGCGGCGGGATGTGATCTTTTGCCAGGCGGCCACGGGCGCGCTGTGCACACTGGCCGAGCAGCTGCTGGCAGCGCTGAGGGCGCGCTTCAACAACGCCGGCGAGTACCAGGAGGACAGCAAGGAGACCAGCTGCAAGTGGCTGGAGCAGGTGTCCGTCATCGGCGTCCTGCTGCACTTCCAGGCCACGCTGTCGCCCCACCTGGTGAGGCGTCGGTAGCTATAGCGACAGATGTAGAAAGGGTGTTTTGCTTTGTTGTGGTAGTCAACGCTGCAGGGGTGGCTTCTGAGAATTTCTAGTGGGTGGGGGGGAAATGACTCACTTTTGTCTCGATAACTATTGTGTAAACTATAGCGTTCAGCTCCACCCCTTGCCATGGAACAGTAGACTCTTATGATGGTACTGGCGAGGGCCTCCTTTAACATGCCTGACTACAAATAAATAAATGAAAACATGTATACAAAAGTTATGCGTGTTCCTCCTAGACATACTTCTGAGCTGTCATTCCTTTCCCCTCCTCTCCTTGCCTCTCCTCCTGCAGAAGGAGGAACGCACTATGCTAGAGGACACCAAGGCAGCCCTGTTGGACCTGGACAAAGTCACTGTGTTCTTCAGGCAACTGGAGGACGAGTGTTTAGTTGCAAGTAAGAGATTCCATCAACAAAGGCTGTTTGTTTTGACCCAACAGTTTAGGCCCTTGTTGTCAATATAAAGGCTAATGGTAATGCGCAGCTGTATGGCTTCACCTCCAATAAAGTTCCCTTTTGTTGATGCATATCAGCTATTGAGGTAGGATTTGCCCTTGCCGTTTAAAAACACAAAAAACAACAAAGTTGCCATCAATATCTTAAATAATCTTAGAATATATAGCCTTCATTTAAATGTTCTTGTTGAAACACAAATGTATAGACGCATGAATGAAAACGTTTTCTTCAGGTGACAACGTGGCTTACACTTGTGTTTTCAGTTTCACCACTTAAATACATGTGTTTTAGCCAATCAAACACTAGTCAGTCTGCAGTCTGTAGGGGGACACAAATGTTATGCAGTGGCAGGAAGGAAGAAAAAAAAAAGGCCTTTATGCTTTTGTTTTAAGGTAAGGATTTTTAGGTATAAATGCCTAAAGACAATAACAAGTTCAGTGTACATGGTAGTCAATTAATTTCAGTGCTTCTATTTGGCAACCATTTACAATATTAAATTGTTTCATAACTTATTGCTTTCATCCACTATTTTTTCAGACAGGGTGTCACATTTCCCAAATGGCTATTAAGCAATATACTAGGTGTACAAAAACCTAATTAATCCTGATTCACTGTGCAATGGGTTGCAATAAAATAGCAATGCTTGACGCCAAACACATGAAGTTAATAAACTGACAAACTCCATTGAGTCTAGCATTCCTGTGTGAATTGTATGTATTTATTCATTTATTTATTAAGTAATTATAGAATATGCTTGCAAGCGACTTACAGTGAGTACAATTACAAGTATTAAGGAGCAGGTAAGGGTTAGACATCTTGCTCAAGGATGCTTTACAGGTAGGCTGGGCATCATGGGGATCAAACAATGTCCTTAGCTGGGAGTTGGCCAGCCTAACCACTAGGCTATCCTTACCCCTCTGTGCATGTCTAATTGTGTCTCTGTGTGTGTGTGTATTCCAGACACGCCGGTGTCCTATCAGGTGGAGGGCAGCCGCCAGGCGCTGCGGGTCACACTGTACCTGGACAGCTGTCACTTCAGTGAGCTGCCCACCAAACTGAAGAACGGAGGCAGCCTCAAGATTCACACCGTCCTCTTCACCAGAGGTCAGACACACAGGAGGGTCGCAAAAGTGGAGCGCTGTGGTTAACGTAGTTAACCATTACAATTAGGTCATTTAGCAGACGCTCTTATCTGAAGCGACTTACAGTGAGTACAATAACAAGTATTAAGAAGCAGGTAGGGGTTGGCCATCTTAATGATGCATACAGGTTGGCCGGGCGTATCGGGGATTAAACCCACAACCTTTTGGGGGCAAGTCCACAACCATAACCACAAATCTATCCTGTAGTAGTTCATAGCTAGCTATTAGTTAACATTAAAATATTAGCCATAAAGGCCATTGAAGTCTTCATCATTAATTAGAAAAACAGATCAACTAGACACAACAACAACAAAATAGAAATAACCTCTGCCAGTGTCTTGTGTTAGAGCTAAACCAAGTCTGCTGACCTCTTAAGATGCTACGGCTCTACGCAGAGTCTAGACAGAAATGCACTGTGGACAGGTTCTAGTCTAGTCTTAGCTACAGTACAGCTGCATAGCACATTGTGGAGTCATATTGAATGTGTTGTTTACACTTGAAGGCAAAGGCATTTTCCCCCTAATTCTGTCTCTGTACATGTGTATAACAGCTTTTCATTTGGTCCTTTAAGTCTATTGATTATCTATTTTAAACCTTTTTATGTGGCATCTGAAAGTCTACACCTTACATTCTCTGTCTCCGCTACATCCTGTTACACCTAAGTGGATGGTATTGTGCTTAATTCCTGTCTGCCTTGCCTTGCCATTAAATTTCCACACAGGTGTGCCAATTGGAACTGTTTATCTGTGGGAGAATTGTTATTGTTTTCAAGTGTAACTTACTACTAGGACATAGTAGCCCAGATTTGTAGATGAGCAGTGCCACCTTCAGGAATTTAATGTGACATGCAGTTTCTGGAGAATTACCAGACACTTGGAATTATAGGATATAATTACAGATATTGATGCATTTTGTATATTTGTTTACTTGTTCATGCCCTGATTTATACGTTCATATGCTGTATATACCGTGTGCAATTATACATCTGTATGCTTAGTGCTGTGTTGTGTGTTGGTTCCAGCCCTGGAGCGCCCAGAGGGAGCGTCCCAGCAAGACTACATAGCCATGGAGGAGCTGCAACAGCGCACAAACGCCGTGTCACTGGAGAGGGTCAAGGCATACTACCGCAGACTCAGGTAACACAGTCTACG
This sequence comes from Percopsis transmontana, assembly GCA_025447815.1. Lineage (NCBI taxonomy): Eukaryota > Metazoa > Chordata > Actinopteri > Percopsiformes > Percopsidae > Percopsis > Percopsis transmontana. Next base: position 443,453 of record JAOEHI010000022.1, read on the forward strand.
CCGCAGTATATCACAGGGCTCCGGTGGCCGGGCACAGGCTTTCTGTCACATAATCCACCGAAACAAGACTCCAGTTTCCAAACAAAGTTTAATTTAAAAGAGAACCCGTGCTGCAGTTTGACTGTAAACTGTGTCACTTGTAGCTAGATTATTTACCAGTTTGACATCTTTGAATGTATTTTTTTTTTAAATGTTAAACCTATTGAATAATTTGTAAAAAAAATCAATAATTTAACTTGCTTTTGAAGTTCTAGGCAACTCATACAATGTTCATTACCTTAAGAATACAAGCTGAGCATAAAAAGCCATTCTTAGCAATTAAGTGTTGATTACTTAAAAGGCTGCAGCCCTGAAGGCAGTAGATTAACAATGTTATACAGTGCTTTGGGTCTATAAAACTGGAATAATGAATATTTTTGTCCTCACAGGGCTTTCTACTTAGAGAAGTCAAATCTCCCTACTGACTCCAATACCACAGCCATGAAGATTGACCAGGTAAATAAAATGAACCAAGATTCTGACGTTATTATTATTATTATTACAATATATAATATATGGTGTCGAATGACCTTTATAATGTCCTTGTAAGCCACTTTGTACATAATTTCTTTGACTTAATATAAATGCAAGTACAGATACTGGGCCTTGAAGTTAGAGATCTTCAACCAAGCATTTCCAAAGTAAGATGAACTAGATTTCTGGTGTTCCAGTGGAAACCCCCTGTAGCGTGTCCAGCCTCCCTTATTAACCCCAACTAACCTCACCACCTCATACTGTACAAATAAAGTTATATTTCCATTTGACCCAAGCTATATAACGAAATAAATGTAGTAATAGAATATGTTGTAGTTCCCTGACTCTAGTTGAAGCTAGATTGCAGTGATCATATCTGGAATAGAAAAAAACACACTAGCAATAGCAAAGTCATAAAAGTAGTGTTAGGAAACGCGTCAAAGGATTTATGTCTTCTCTAAAAATACCACGGTGAGAAGATGCCCCCCACCTCCATTATAATTTCCCACCCAAGCAGTTCCACTGACCTATGACCTATGACCCCTTCCTCCTCGTAGCTGCTTAGACCCCTCAACACTCTGGACGACCTGTGCCGGCTGATGCAGTCGTATGTCAACGTGCGCCCTGGGGCCCAGGGCCACCCGTCCGGGGTCAGCGTGCTGTCGGTGTCGTCTGAGCTGTGCAACCGCCTGGGTGCCTGCCACGTCGCCATGTGTGCCACCGGCATGCAGAGGTCAGCCCAGCGCCACACGCCACACAACAGGAACCGCCAAGGGATTGTCACTTGAATTGTCGGCTCAGACAAAGTCTTACACCTTAAAGCGATATTGAACTCTCGCTAAACCCTCACCTCTGTAGCTTTGGGATCCGTATTTTTAGCCCCCACTGAAGCATAGTGCTAATGTGTCTACAAAGCCGGCCGCCCTCTCTACTGGTAGTATGTGATCTCAGGTTACACATTGTTGTAGTGTTTAGGATGTATTTCTGTTTTGTTTTAAACCTTGTGCGCAAATTTAAATGCTGCACCAACAAACTGGACTAACTTGAGAACATGTACTTCCTGTAGAGACTAATAGTTTTGTAGACATATCAGGAGTATGTTTGAGAAACAATGGAAGTGAATGGCAGGTTAATACAACTGTACAACCGATCTAGCAGTAACGCAAACAAGGGCTTAATTCATGGCAAATGTCTGCTGGGGGACTTAATATTGAGGTAAAGAAGCGACATAGTCGAAGGTTTGACAAAAGTTTAGTATTGCTTTAACGTAGTACAGGATAACCCTCTGGTCATGAGCTGCAAGTACACTTGTGTGCATGCATTTGACTACACTCAATAAAATGCATTACTTCCCCTGTAGCAGTATAATTCCTGCCACTGTATCATCTAGCACACACTAATCCAATGGGTCTCATGCTATGCGGTTTAAAAGGGAATTACCTTTGCCCTTAGTTCGTTACCCTACGCAGCTTTCACCTCGTCTGTTTGATTACGTTCTCAAGGTGGCTGGCAGTACACGTAACATGGAGTACATACAGTATTGTATATGTGTTTTTCAGATGTACCCTCACTGTGACACTGGAGCAAGCTATGATTCTGGCCAGGAACCATGGCCTCATGCCACGCTGCTTCATGCAGACCATGGATATTATGCGCAAACAGGTACACATTAGAACACGCCAGTTATTAGCCGTGGTACTCTCATTCGGGAGTACGGATCAATACTTATTTTTTTTTCTTCTACTAACTAACAGGGGACAAGAGTGGAGCTCTCTGCTAAGAATCTCAAGCTGATGGACCAGATGCCCCCCTTTGCCCCAAGGTAGCATATAACAACTGTACTGTATTTCTACAGTACACAATTCTTGGCCTAGACATGTAATAATGTCAGCTTTTGCCCTTTTTAACAGGCTCTTCAAACTGTGTTTGCCGCCCTCGGACGGGGATTTTTAAGAGCAGCGTCAGCTGGCTTTTATGCTAGTTTCATTTTCCTTTTAAAGTCATTAATGAAGAAGGGACGTGAATGTGGCAAAGGAAGAGGATTTTCCCTCTTTCCCTCCAAAAGATATTGACAATGGCAGGAGCCTTATATCCCCCCGACACCCCCGGAAACACTCCAGAACATTCCAACACGCAACGTAAAGGTAAACGTCTCAGCCGCATTGAGCTAAACGTGAACAGTCTGACATGCGGAAGTGTGACATCGAGGACTTGCCCTGGCAACTCAAGGACGTGGCTAACAAAAATATTGATGTCCTTTCCGAGGACATATGGCATCTTAAAGACGATAACACAATAATTATGCAGAGCTAGTATTAATTGAATTAACCAACCTACCTGTAGCTCTCATCCTCATGCAAATATTATCAATTTTGCCTTGGACTGCAATTCCAGACAACTGTCTCTTTCTAAGTTGGGGGACTGGTGTTTAACCAGGGCTCGTGTTTTAGAACATCTGTCTATGTGGGATATGGCCAATAGCAGGAGAAGCAGCATACTAGGTTGTGAGGTAAAAGTAGAAAATTAAGGAATGGTTGAAAAGACAAATAGTAAGGGACCGCTCACGCCTTGGCCCCGTTGCATGTGGTAAATGTGCAATTACTGTAGGTTTAGTGTGAGTACTGTATAACTGCACTATATGAAGGATAGCTATTTATTGTATTGGGAAGAGCATTTAAATTCCCCACTTTTTATCAGGTATTCAAGCATTCCAGCCTACATATCAAACAGTATTTAATGGACCAATGGCATGCCTTTTTTTTTTTTAGACTTAAACTGCCTATGTGTTTATTTTTATTTATGTCTACAGAGTGTGATTATGTCAGGAAGTGTTCAGGGAGCTCAAGGGAGAGAAACAGAATAGAAGCTAGCTAATCAGAATCAGGGAAATCTATAGCTAACTATATAGAGCTGCATATTTTTGGCAATAGGCAGCCATGTCAGCAGGATACTGAATTATTCTTAAATGATTAATATATTGGTTAATAGTACTAATTAATAGTTGAAGGATTGCCTTCTCTTGAGACATTAAGTGGATGCTATTCAGATCTCGCATTTAAAAATTTGCCTCAGAAGCAGTATTTAGCTATTGACAAGTGTTTCAAAAACATTTCCTTCAATATAGAGAGAACCTACTGGTTTTTGTCAAAGACACAGATGAAGGGATCACTGAAGACTGAGGCGTTATTGTACTGAATTTGTCCTGTACAAACTGTAACATTGTCTGCCAGAATATGAAAATGTAGCATACAGTTTATGTCTACTGTAGCAGAGTAATGCTATAATTTTAAATGATTATTTTTAAGGAGATAATATAGTATGTAATAAAGTTACATTTCTTTTGTTCTTAACTGTATATTTGAAAAGAAGCGGGTTCTGCCAATCAAGCATAATCTAACTTACAGTGTTGATGGTTTTGACTCTTAAAATAGCTCTGCACGAATCGTGTTAAGGTCAGTGTTGGCATGTACTGTATGCTCTCAACAGACCAGTCACCCATTTTTTTTTTTTTTTAATTTATTTCAAAACTTCTATCAGGTCCCAAATGAGTCCACATCTAGTTTTAGCATGACTTCCATCTATTGGTGAACAATATAAGGCAAAACTATCAACTGCTTAATATGTTCATTTGTCAGATCTTTTTATTGTCATTTCATTGTTTTAGCACAAGCTCTTTAAACTAATAATGCAGCCATCAACTTGTTTTTACAATCTGAAACTGCATTTAAAATATGATTGCAATATGTTGGTGTACCTGACAAAAAGTTATGTCACTGATTACTCGTTTATTTACATTATTTTAATGTTTCATTGTTGTACATACTTTATTTACAATTTTATGTTGCCTTAAAATAACTGTACAAACGATTTTCTCAATCTTTCTAAAATTATCATTGTAAATAAAAACTTAACAAGCTAGTGAATAAAATGTTCAACTGTTTCCATCCCTATTTTGTAATTTACAAAATAACAATGCATAATGCTGTCCTCCTACACAGGCGTTTTGCTGTTTAGACTATGGCGTCAGGTGGGTGGAGCTATGGTGCATGTTTGCCGAGGTCAGCAAACTGCATATACTCCATCCTTTTTAAAGATGTCAGTCGTCCCACCCTAACAGGTGCAACAAAACTGATGTAGGATAAGGTTGTCAGTGAGATGTCAATCAAGTAGAGTCTATATCAGATAATCTACTGTAATTAAAGTGCATACGGAAAGTATTCACAGAGCTTCACTTTTTCCACATTTTGTTATGTTATAGCCTTATTCCAAAATGGATTCAATTTGATTTTTTTCCTCAAAATTCTGCACATAATACCCCATAATGACAACATGGAAAACATTTTTTTTTTTAGATATTTGCATAAGTATTCACAGCCTTTGCGATCAAGCTCAATTGAGCTCAGGTGCATTCTGTTTCCACTGATCATCCTTGAGATGTTTCTACAGCTTAATTGGAGTCCACCTGGGGTATATTCAGTTGATTGGACATGATTTGGAAAGGCAAACACCTGTCTATATAAGCTCCCACAGTTAACAGTGCATGTCAGACCACAAAACAAGCATGAAGTCGAAGGAACTGTCTGTAGACCTCTGAGACAGGATTGTCTCGAGTCACAGATCTGGGAAAGGGTACAGAAAAATGTCTGCTGCTTTAAAGGTCCCAATGAGCACAGTGGCCTCCATCATCTGTAAATGGAAGAAGTTTGGAACCACCAGGACTCTTCCTAGAGCTGGCCGTCCCTCTAAAATGAGTGATCGGGGGAGAAGGGCTTTAGTTAGGGAGGTGACCAATAACCCAATGGTCACTCTGACAGAGCTCCAGGGTTCATCTGTGAAGAGAGGAGAACCTTCCAGAAGGACAACCATCGCTGCAGCACTCCACCTATTAGGCCTGTATGGTAGAGTGGCCAGACGGAAGCCACTCCTTTAGTAAAAGGCACATGGCAGCCCGCCTGGAGTTTGCCAAAAGGCACCTGAAAGACACTCAGACCATGAGAAACAAAATTCTCTGGTCTGATGAGACAAAGATCAAACTCTTTGACGTGAATGCCAAGCGTTATTTTTTGAAGGAAACCAGGCACCGCTCATCACCTGGCCAATACCATCCCTACGGTGAAGCATGGTGGTGGCAGCATCCTGCTGTGGGGATGTTTTTCAGCGGCAGGAACTGGGAGACTAGTCAGGATTGAGGGAAAGATGAATGCAACAATGTACAGAGACATCCTGGAAGAAACCCTGCTCCAGACCGCTCCTGACCTCAGACTGGGGTGACAGTTCATCTTTCAACAGGACAACGACCCTAAGCACACAGCCAAGATATCGAAGCAGTGGCTTCAGGACAACTCTGGTAATGTCCTAGAGTGGCCGAGCCAGAGCCCAGACTTGAATTCCATTGAACATCTCTGGAGGGATCTGAAAATGGCTGTGCACCGACACTCCCCATCCAACCTTCTGGAGCTCGAGAGGTTCTCTAAAGAGGAATGGGCGAAACTGGCCAAAGATAGGTGTGCCATGCTTGTGGCTTCATATTCAAAAAGACTTGAGGCTGTTATTGCTGCCAAAGGTGCCACAACAAAAAAGCTTTTTTTTCATGTTGTCATTATGGGATATTATGTGTAGAATTTTTGAGGGGAAAAAATGAATTGAATCCATTTTGGAATAAGGCTGTAACATAACAAAATGTGGAAAAAGTGCAGCGCTGTGAATACTTTCCGTATGCACTGTAAAACTTATGGGTTTCCAGGGGCTTCTAAAACATGATATTGAATTGCCAAATATACCTCTACTGTAGACCATTCATAAAAAAAAAAAATACCTTCAGTAGGCCTACACTGTGTTAGTCTAATTTTACCATCGGTGTTTAACCTTTTATGTTGGCAGGTAGGAATGTGGTCAGTCATCCTCACTCCTCTCATAGCTGTGCCTTTTCATTGTTTCACTCTAATCCTAACTACAAAGTTAAAACCACTAATAGACACGCATTTCCCATGATATGGAAGGCTCACGTTAAAATACACTTGGCTGTTATGGATGCTCTACTTTAGAAAGCTACCATTATGAATATTGCATGGGGGTATCATAAAAGTCCGCCTGCCTCCTTCTCTCTAACACATTGTGGAGTTTTAAGATGGGAATTTAAACTACATGTTTTTAGTTTCATAACGGACATGGTCTCATATTTTTAATATATAAACAATACACGTTATACTATAGCCTAGATGTTTCATATTTGTAAGCTATATGAAAGTGATCATTCATTGTTAACTCGTTGTGAATGTGATAAAATGCAGCTAATTTCTGCTGAGGCACAGCATGATGTTGGCAGAAGAATGAATTTTAGGTGATGATCTCCCTCATTGCTGTGTGTGTTGAATATGGCCGGAAGGGGCTGAGGTAAAAGCTCACACGATGCAGCGTGCTTATTTGCAAGTGGTTTTCTAGGGAGACTGGGATAGACTGCATTCACGAGCACACACCGTTTTTACCGGTGATGCATCTCCAAGGCAAGGGCACGAAAAACTCTCCGTTAGAGTCGCCTCGACTTTAGAATGGTTCAGAAAGCGCTCAACGGCGGGGTTTACCCAACTCAAGCCGGGGAGAAGAAGCATAAAGTCGGGTTCGTGGGCTTGGATCCCGGGGCTCCGGAATCCAACAGGGATGGAGCCCTGCTCATCGCCGGTTCTGAGACCACCAAGAAAAGCAGCATCCTATGCAGACCCAGGCCCAGCATCTCGGGCGGGAGACCAAGACCGTCCAAGAAAAACGCCAGCTATCGGAGACTACAGAATTTTCTCTATAATGCACTGGAAAGACCGCGTGGATGGGCGTTCATCTACCACGCTTATGTGTAAGTGCGGCTGAGGCTCAGTGCCAAGGGTTTATTCTGCCACCTTTTTATTTTGCGTGGTATAGGCTACTCATTTCTAGTCCCATTATGATTCTTTTCGTTTTTGAGTTGTGTTCACGTTATTATTATTTTTAGACTAAGCTACAAGCCCCGCATATAATGCGGGAATATTGTCACTTCTCCTAATAAGTCAGTAAAATCCATGGCCTGTAGCCAGCTGTGCAACTCAGGCTATTTCATGTCGCCTCTACTTTAGTGATCAGCAGTAGTGTCACTCGCGTTTTTTTTTTTTCAACTGATGTGTTTTGGATAATGTACGAAGATGCTAGATGTTTTACTGCATCTAGCATCTTCTTAGGTTTTACGCACTATTGATTTCTATTGTTCAAAGCTTAGAATTACCAGATGTTGCGGCAGTAATGAACGGTTTAGTTTCAGCACTTTTGCTCTGTGGTCAGCTCTCATACAGACAACTAATTGCTGTTGCAGTGATGTGCGTTAGTGCCCTGCTTTGCCAACTCACGTATAGCCTATATAGGCTACTGTAGGCTTTAGTAGAGGCTAACACATTAATTTGTTGTGATGAGAGTATAGCCTTGCAATCATGAACTATTTTGTGTTTAAGCGGTATTGAATGAGGTCAGTTACTGTCTTTAGCAAGAAATAGGGTAGGCCTATAGGCTAGGCTAAGAATTCCTTCCATTAAAAGAACATTCTTGCCAATGACAACATAAAAATTCACTGATGTGAATATGGGACTATGTTATTGATTTCACCATACCAACAGCTTTTGTGCTCCCTTGAGAATGTTTGATTCTGGTTTGTTTTTAAAGGGCTACAGTAGGCTACCTTCAACTAAGGCACACACTTATGGGTCCTATTTAGACATTTTTAATACTCTTCTCTTAGAATATTGGTATAACAGTAGATTACATTTTACATTTACAGCATTTAGCAGATGCTTTTATCCAAAGAACTCACAATCTTGAGGCTGGGAGTCAAATGCCTAGACCACTAGACTATCCTGCCCCCTAGATGTAGATGCAACTCATGAGAGACCAGATCTTGAAAGCATTTTATTCACATTTTCTTTCAAATGTTATGGGTTTGGCTGACTGGAAGTGATGTGTTAAATGCTTCTGGCAGCAGACTTAATTAAGCTCAAGGTTAGCATGGTAGTCCAACAGGATGGTAGGCTATGTGATCAGACTATAGCAGAACACACTAAGAATTAGATCTTAGTGTCTTTAGCAACAAAAAAACACTAGTAAAAAAACATCTTTGGTTGCTCACAGGAATGCTAAAATGGAAAGTGACCTAATTGAAGCCAAACCAATTTGTAGATTGGCATTTCCTGGAGATGGAAAGCACTTAAAGATGAGGGTGGCAGGGAATGAATGTGGTCATATAATGTGGTTGATAGTATATTGTAGGCCTAGATAAACAGTCTGAAATGTAAAAGGATTTACCTCAATGTATCTATAGATATGTTTTGTTTGTAGAGCAGGTGAAATGGTAGTTAAAACTGTAATCTGAAAATGTTCATGATTTGATGGCATGATACAGTATATGGTGGAATACCAACATGCATATTGAGCATGCTGGTGTCTATGATTTCCACTAATTGCCTCTATTTGTCTCACTCTGGTGGCATGCGTTAAATTGGCTCTCCAAAAATGGCAGAGCATCTAGTGTTGGCTTCCCTGCAATCTGGGAACCCATCGGCTATCGGTCTGACAACGATTTACCTCTGGGGGCAAAGCACAATATTTCGGGGGTTCCGGTGTAGCCAGCGGATATTCGAATAAGGGATAACAGATATCCGGGCCGAGACTTCCTCTTCCTTGTGCCAGTCATTGTTTACAGTCTGATTAGGAACTTGAGAGACGAAGTTAACGACCAGATTGTTTCATATGTAGTCAGTTTACACTCAGTCAACAATTTTAAACCACTACAGCGGCTTTGTTTATGCTTGACAAACCTGACATGCCTACAGAGTATGGCAAAAGTTTGATTAACCATGTATGGCCAATGGCGTGTTCGCTGCTAGCCAAACAAAACCCAAAACCATATCCAGAGGATGCCATCGTCCTGTTGATCAGTCCACATGTCTCTATAATAGAAGAGCAGGTCAAAATCCTGAAAGATATGGGCATACCTGCTGCATGTGCATCGAAGAACCTAAATACAGACGAAGACATTGCCAAGGGACTCCATTGTTTTCTAATCCCCTTAAACGTTCGTGGCAAATGAAGTGGAGAAAGATTTAGCAAAATGATGTTTTTCGCAAACGTCTTGTTGGGATGGCTGTGGATGAGGTCCGTTCTGTTGTTCAGCGGTGAGTCTTATCGTCATTATTCTGTTACTGTAACGGGCGTAGCTGGTGAGTGTAAGACACGCAGGAACAGAGCCGGAACAGACACGCAGGGAGCAGTGAGAGAGGATCAAACGAGCTGCGCTCGTGATTTAATACAAACAAAACACAAAAACAGGCAAACACCAAACATAAAGTACGCGAGGTTACGTGGGTTCTAAACGTAGACACACCAAACAATGACCGACAGCACCTAAGGCTGTCGGGGAACTTAAATAGACATCCTAATGATTAAAATCTAATGCACCTGTGTGGCGCTAATGCCCAGCAGGTGCGCAGCTAATGCCCAGCAGGTGCGATCGTGACAGTTATATCTATTTAGCTTCTTTAAAAGAGACCCAGCCAGCAATAGCTGTAATTTCAACATCCAGGCTACACTAGATATAATCTCTAAAAACAGATATCTACATATGAATGTATCATTGTCACATGATAGCCGTTTTTTCAGAGATTGCCTTTTGGCCTATGTGTTCCGCCTCTTTTGCTCTCCACATGGACTGTTTACCTGCATGCAACCAAAGCGCGCTCAAACGTGATTGGTCAATACTACTAGGACTACAAACGGAAACCAGAACTCTACCGATACCAAAATCTTGTCCCGACACCTACAGATTCTGCATTCATATGCGGATATCTGTTTATAGAGATTAGTTTCCCTGCAGATCCAGAGCTGCATTAGGTAGACATTAGCTACGCTAAGTACATTAAATGAAACCTTTCCACAAAAACGTTTCCTGCGTTCAAGAGCTCAGTTTGATTTCCGTTTCTCTCGCTTTGTTTTACATTTACATTTACATTTATAGCATTTAGCAGACGCTTTTATCCAAAGCGACTTACAATTAGTACATATTACATGGAGCAGGTAGGGGTTAGGCATCTTGCTCAAGGATGCTAATAGGTAGGCCACCTTCGGGGATTGAACCCATGACCTTCTGGCTGGGAGTCCAACACCCAGACCACTAGACTATCCTAATCAGCTACACTGACATTATCATAACATTATCCAATCTATAATCCAACGTTGTAAACTATTCTGTCATCTTAGCAAAATTTTAAGTTTGTTAAATGTAACAACACACAATATGTGTATTAAGTACACCCCTTATCTCATTAGTGATTAGCGTCAAACGCATCACTTTCTGTCCGTCCATATCTGGGTGCTCTGCTCGCACATTTCTTTCTATTGCTTCTTTAGTGATCTGTAGAGAGCATCACTGGACAAGCTTAACCAGCTTGTCTATGTTGCGTTTCTATATACCATGATTGAATAATAATGATTTTTAACAAAAGAATCAGGATTGCACCTCTAAATCTGGATGTGTTCTCTGACTGTGTCACCATTCCTTGTGAAAACCTCTGCTTAAACTGGAACTTGTACTGTATGTATAGATCAGTTGTTCAGAAATCATGGACAGGCAGGTATAAATGATGGATAGATGGACTAGTTTTCAGTGTCAAAATTAAAAAATGTAATTGTACATTTGTCAAGAGTGCACTGCTACACTCATTAAAAAATTAAGGGAACACGTAATCATCACAGTATAACACCAAGTCAAATAAATTTCAGGGATATCAATCTAGTTAAGCATAAGTAATTGTGAATGCACACCAGTAGTCCACTGGAGGTCATTTTGTGGGGCTCTGGCAGTGCTCCTCCTGTTCCTCCTCGCACAAAGGAGCAGATACAGTACCAGTCCTGCTGCTGGGTTGATGCCCTTCTACGGCCCTGTCCAGCTCTCCTCATGTAACTGCCCGTCTCCTGGTATCTCCTCCATGCTCTTGAGACTATACTGGGAGACACAGCAAACCTTCTTGAGACAGCACATATGGATGTGCCATCCTGGAGGAGCTGGATGGATTATGCAACCTGAATGGGCTGCAGGTACCGCCTCATGCTACCGGTAGTGACAAAGACACCAGCAAAATGCAAAACTAGTGAAGAATCAGTCAGGAAGCATAAGGAGAGAGCAACTGTCTGTGGCCACCACCTGCAAAACCATTCCTTTTTTGAGGTTGTCTTGCTGTTGCCTCTCCAGTGCACCTGTTGTCACTTTCATTTGCACCAAAACTGCTTATGCTTCCTAACTGGAGAGATTGATATCCCTTGAAGTTTATTTGACTTGGTGTTATACTGTGATGATTACATGTTCCCTTCATTTCTTTGAGTAGTGTTAGTCACTCCCATTATCCAATAATAAAACAACTTGTGCCTATATAAGTAGAGTGCACTGTAATAAAGGGAACATTTATTAATTAGCATAGGCAAAGGATGAAGGAGTTTAAACTTTTTGTGAAAAATTTTCCCAGAAATGTTCATAGGGACAGATTGGGGACAGTGTCGAAGTGTTCTATATTCTGCAGCACTCAGCTAAGTAAATGGAAATGGAGGAGAGGCAGGGAAATAAATAATCATAGGACCAAAGCAGCAAAGTTTTCTGGCACTACGTCAACATTTAATTGGCTTGCCTTTGAGAAAAAAATTCTTATGTGTCTTATCTTGTAAAAAAGAATCGGCTTTAAATTGACAGAAACTGTAGTAGTAGTATCTCTCAAATGATTTCACTCTACTGTACACTGCTTGAGTTAAATTTTCCTTGAGCCGCTCATACTGAGAACACCACATATTGTGTGTATGCATAGTAAAACATGTTTTTATTTTCAGTTGCTCTACTCTACTTTGCGCAGTCAAAATTTAGCTAGAAAGGCATGTAAGGGAGGCCAATGTCCCGCTGAGCAGAGCAAATCAATGTCTATTTATCTGCAGCAGTAGGGGAAATGCAGGCTTTTCTGCTTCCAAGAAATGCCTCATCTTGATTGATCAATAGTCACGTTCCAAATGGCCTTGTTTAGTCCCCTTTGGCCACTGCTGTCTAGGTGGCTGTGTGACAAATCAAATCGACAAATCAAATCGATAAATAATGTGATTTAAACTAGGTTTTTCGGATAGGATAGGTTAGGCCACGGGGGTTGAATTCAATTCACACGTGTGTGTGTGTGTGTGTGTGTGTGTGTGTGTGTGTGACCTTTTTAGATTGCACCATAATAATCTAATTTAAAAGTGTTTTTACGCCAATAACAATACAGAACGTCTTGAGATGGTGTTTCACAATCGTTTCTGCTGACCTGACATCCAAAGCCATTCTATCGTTTGGTTGCCAAGGCAGCAAACGCACTCTTTGTTTTTAATCTGGGCCGAGGCACAGACGGCAGCCCGAGGATCTATGTGGCCCATTACTCCTATGGGGCTCAGCGGCTGTGATGTATGGTGGAGCTAGACAATCTAATTCCTTGTACTGTACATCATGATGTCCAATTCTGAACTTGATCTGAAATGTAGTGAAAGCCAGTGGATGAGCACTTAAATACATTTTTCAGTGCATGAAGGGAAGTACTTTGAAGTGAAGCCTGTTTATTGTATGAAGCATAACACTACGATTACTTATTTATTTACTTATTATTTTCATTCACAATACGGCTGTGGTAGTGATCCACACTCACCTAAAGGATTATTAGGAACACCTGTTCAATTTCTCATTAATGCAATTATCTAATCAACCATTCTCATG
>JAOEHI010000022.1:456852-477995 GCA_025447815.1 Percopsis transmontana
ACCAGTTAATCAAAGTAAAGACATGCACCTGTGTGAGCAAACCCAACACAGGTGCGCCGCGGGGAAGGGAGACACTGCGCGCATAGGCCTGTGCGCGCCGATCGTTACAAGTGCAGACAAATTAGACCCCAACTGATAAAAGGGCTGTGCAAAAAATTCGATACAGCTGAGTATTGCGATATTTCGCTATCGATTTTTTTGAGCCACATATCGATACATAAAAAAATATATTTTATTTTTATTTTTTATTAATCACACGAAATATATACAGAACAAGACAGGGAATAGATATACAAGATGAAGGATATAATTCAATCAATATATTATTCATGTTTTAAACAGATTTCAAAAAATGTGTAATGCAAATACAGTATTGTTCTAATAAATTGGAATGGAAATTTTGAATTAAATAGTTTTCACTCAATTTGTCTGCAGAGTTATTAGTAGAATGTGATGTACATTTTATACTACCCAGGTGGTACACAGCAAGTTGTATTTTCAGCTCTATTTTAAAATGTTCATGTACATTGCAATGTATCGCAATATGTAGCGTATCGCAAGGTATCGTGATACGTATTGTATCGTGATCCATGTATCGTTACATGTATCGTATCGTGAGGTCCTTGCCAATACACAGCCCTAACTGATAACACACACAAATGAGCATAAAAGGCAAAAAAATAGAACCAACAAAAATGAAATACAAAGTTTTGTGCACTGTGCACTACAGCTGTGTGTGGGAGACTGATAGTCCAGCTGAAACCAAACCCCTATGACCAGCATCTCTCACTTTGATGCTGGCACCTTAGTATGCGATGTGTAAAAGTGTCTTGCATACGTGCTTGCTAGCTGCCAGCTGCATACCAGACTACCGCAGTGTCTGGTGTGTTCCTTGGATAATGGCCAAACAGTCCACCGCCACATCACCGCTACTCTCTATTATCCATCAATGCACCCTCACAATCCCCCCTTACAACAACAACAGTCCCTCCTAGGCTTTAGAAGGGGAGAGTGACTAAACGGCAGCAGCCCAGGCTGTCACCACAACAAGTCAGTGTACTGCATCAGCAGATGGTTAGCCGCTTTGTTGGCTGGGTGAATGACCACAATCCACTTCCCAGTTTTTATTTAGGAAAGCAACACAAGTAATTCATTGTAGGATTCCTCGTTTATAAGTGTTTCGAAATGCACAGCATAAATGGTACGCATAATGCATCCTTGTTTACTCATTGCCATAACAGTGCTATAATCATACCCATTAAAATGCATAGACTGCATGAGTCTGTGTGTTTGTGTGTGAGTGAGAGAGATTTAATTAAAATGTATGTAAAATCCATTATGCATGGTCAGCCCCTCTCTGTGATAAACACTCTTTTACGTGCTTCTATTCCATAACTAGTGCAGTCTCTTAAAGAGATGGTTAAACATTTTACTTTTTCATGGCAATAAATATTCCCTCGTTTGCGGTAACAGACGTTGTTCCTCAAAAATGTACTTGTCTACTTAATTATCTCTGGTAGAATAGGTTCAAAATGCAAAATGGTGTTTATTTATTTCCATTATAAATGGAAAAAAAACAGTTTGATTGTTTGTATTGAATTAACTTGAAAATATGGAATGACAGTAGATCAGCACACATTAGAAGGTTATTTTTGAGAAACAAGTGATGTCATTGGTTGTTACTTTCCGGTTCATCATATCAAGATTATACTAAGATAAAGAAGCTACAGGGCTGATGGTTTAAAAAAATAAACAAATCAACATATAGTCAAGGCTATTCAGATAAGAGCTGAAATGTAAAGGTGAGTATGAATACTGACCATAGTATGTTTATTGACCTACTGTATTTGGTCAGGACAGCAATCCCCTCTATCTATTATTGATCATCATTAGCAATGTATCTAGATCTACAGGCTATGAATCACTGCTGCTGTTTCGATGGTGCTACAATACGACCTACAGTAGACCCCTGCGAGATAGGTAAAAAAGTGTGTTTGAGTGTTTTGTGTTTGTAAGGAGGGTAAGAGCTTAACTTTGTTTTACTGGAGCCAACCATGTGAGGTGTTATTTCCCTCATTACTGGATGCAAAGTATCCCAATATAACCGTGTGTAGGTTGGCACAGTAGATAATAACTACGGGCAGAAATAGCCTACATGTCCAATAGTCTGCATGTATTATGAATATACTTTCAGATTTAGCTTAATCTTTAACTTAATTCTGACAAATGGCAAGCGAGATTTTAAACTTTAAAATCAGTTGGAAGAGGAGGTTATCAGAGTTACATTGATAGAATCACTGTAATTGTACAATCCTACTGGACAGTCCTACTGGACAGTGGTAGAAATGACGAGAATCAACTATACATCCTGGATTAAAACTACAGAATACCATCAGCGGAGCTATTGGACGCCTGGTGTGTCTAAACCTCACTGTGTGTCCGTCCTTGGGGAAGCACACAGCAACACATTAATTATTTACTGTCTGCCCACGCACAAATGAAAAACATGCTTAATTTGTTGTTGTTTTCTGACACGATGAATATGAGATGGCGGTCACTTTCGTCGGTCGCATATTCTACCTGTCAATATTATTGCTGCATTGTACATGGTCAAATGTGAGATGTATGTAAGGCCAGCCTTTGCAATGCATTGAAATATAGGCCAGTACTTTCATATATAATATAACTTCTTAGTATGGAGTCAAATCAATGGCATGTTTTTTGAGGATGTAGAAAGGTTTTATATTTGTAAAAATGTTTCAGTGGTAATGTTTGCGTGGATAATTGGAGTAAGTCACAGATAAAAAATCCTGGATTCTCTCACCTGCTTCTCTTTCTCTTTCTTCATCACCCCCGTTCCATTGGCCTCATTTGACATAATGAAGGTCGTATTTTTCTGCACAATCCTCCCTGCCGTTGGCTACAATGTGTAGCCATGTGACTGTTTTCCCTTGCTGTGCCTATATATTCCACCACCCCCCACGGTATGCACTCATTTGTCGTCTTCTTCTCCCAATGTCTTCCTCTCTACTTCAGACTGTGCGGCCTTCCAACACCTGGCCTATTTCAACAAACCACTTTTAGTGCGCTGTTTCACATCACTGCCTTGTTTCTACACAGGACTCCACATTTTCTGTAAAGGCTAAATACTGGCTAATGCAGTTTCCTTCTCCTATTGGCTGCTTCTTAATCTGCACTGCCAGCATTCTTTATTAACCCTCTTAACTCTGCTGGGTGGGGGGTGTATGGGGATTCTTTAACCATTTACTTTTTAAGAGTTCACTCCTCTAAACAGGTTTACTATGTTCTTACCATCTATCATTGTGACATGTTGAAGTTATTACTACACACTTCACATAAATGAGTGTGTGACAGTTTGATCACTGGGTCCTACCTAATGTGCATTTCCATAAACGCCTGGCACTCTATGTACCTGGATGACACATGCTGGAGCTCAAGTTCCTGTTTCATAAACACAGCCCATTTTCCTCTCTTCTCTCCCATTATCTCGCAAACAGCAAGATAATGGAAGCTTCTCGCAGAACAGCATCTCCCTTCCCTCTGCTCAACCAAACACTCAACTATTGGAGGCTCTTTATAAGGTCACCGCCGCACTAAAATATGATTTAGGAAGCTGTCCCCTCCCATGTTATCTTTCTCCTCTCTCCTTATTTGACTTTCTTAAAGTGGCCCAATCAGTTCAGATGAGTTTAGACAGAGCCTGTTGCCGTACAGATTAAATGGATTTGTGGTTTTACGGCAGGCCTGTTGTGTGTTACACTCCTGCTGTTTATTCAACCCAGGTGTAGCCAGATGGTGAGTGAGTGCGTGTGCGCGGCGTAGGGTATTTAATCGTGACTTGTACCGATTGGCAATCAAATCGTATATCGACGATTGAAGGGATGATCAACGATTGTTTTTTCCTACACTGATTTCAAGGCGATTTTAACTAACTTACTATTTGAACTAAGTGTTATAAATATAATCTTTAGAATCTGCACCCTACTGTGCGTTTAGACATCTTTCTGGTGGAGCAGCATGTCCGCCCGCTGAGCCCTGGTAATCAGCACCAGTGACGGGTGCATTTTAAATTCTTAATTACAAACCAGTTTGCCGTCTCTTTTCCATGGATCTGACACCCCGCATCTCCATTCTCCATATCCCTGCTCACCCAAAATGTGCTCTGTGATCTGATAGGAGTAGTTAACTTTATGGAAATGATTTGGATTGTGATTTTAAAAGATAAGATAATAATGTTAAATGGAACATGATGCTGTGATACTGTTGGACCAAGCACAGTCTCAGTGCCTTGGGCGTGTCGGCTCTTTCTGTATGCAAGAGTGCTTTGGAATTAGCGATCTTTATAACCACTCTTCTACATGCACAACTGTTTTCCAAGCACAATGTTGGTGTGATTAACATATTCACTGAAAATAAATGTTTTTATATGCCTTGAACATTAACCAAAATTACAATAACACTCCTCACTAGACTAGGGCATTTCCTGTGTGCCTGCCTGGGTGGGTGTTGTATTAGTATCCAGCTGGGTCTGTATATACAGTATGTCTGTATATACAGTATGAAAAGGTATTTCTCTAAGGCCACACAATTGGGAGATGTCATGTTTACATTTACAGCATTCAGCAGACACTTTTATCCAAAGCGACTTACAATTAGTACATTTGTCAACAGTTGAACTGGTTAACCACCAGTTTTTGCAAGCACATAACATTCTCCCAGAACAAACGCAGCATCATGTAACAAGGTTACTTCACTTATGCATTTGCAGAACATTACTCGAAAGTTATCATTCGCTCCTCAACCAGTCAATAATTGCAATAATCGAAAGTTATCATTCACTCTTCAAACAGTCAATAATTGCTAACCGCAAAGTGCTTAATATTCCAAGTTTACCATGCATTTGGTGCGTTTGATTGACTAAATGAATTTCCTATTTGGTCGTTTATTGCAAAAGTGACTCACAGTGAGTACAAGAACAAGTATTAAGGAGTGGGTACAGGTTAGGCATCTTGTTCAATGTTAAAGGATGTTAGCAGGTGGGGCCATGCAGTGGATCAAACCCAGGACTTCCCGGTGGGATGGTAATATAGTGTTAGTGGGAATTGAATTACGTCAACACGTACGTACATGCCAAATTTGTAATAATCTACAGTAACTCTACTATAGATGTAGTACATTTATGTTTATAGTCTATGAAATATGCTAGTACACAGCACGTGAAACTCTGCCCTGCTTGTGTGTGACCGTTCACTGTGTCAGGGTGCATGTCCGAGAGTTGTGTGTGTATGTATGTTATGACATTCAGCCAATGGCAGTGGGTTGCAGTGTTCCTGCCTTCCTGTTCGATGCCTTCTGCTTCAATATGCTAATGGATCAACACCTGTTTGTATAAAGAGAGGGCGCATACTGCACACCTAGAGCACACCACACACACACACACACACACACACACACACACCAGACCAGATTGAAGAAAAACAAATTGCTTCAGAGAGTTCTTTCTGAGGTAGCAAAAGTGGTAAACGCTTGGAAACACACACACACACGCGCACACACACACACACATGAAAGCACTGTCTCACTAAGTGACACACGCCAATGTGTCTCCTATACCGCCTATAACCGCTCTGTGTGTGTGTGTGTGTGTGTGTGTGTGTGCAGTGATGGAGCCCATGGCGGTGACGACGTCGGTGGGTCCAGATGACTTCGACCGCAACGCCCCGCGGATCTGCGGAGTGTGTGGCGACAAAGCCACCGGACTACACTTCAACGCCATGACCTGCGAGGGCTGCAAGGGTTTCTTCAGGTGGGTCAGGGGTTCATCGCATCTGTGTGTGGATTTATTTGTATTAGAGTTTATTTCTCTGGGTGATTAGCGGGTTCTTCTGTATGCTGTCTGTGTATTTGTGTTGGTATTATATTTGCTTTGTTTCTTTTGGTTTGTGATATACACTAACATATACATATATGTTATGTGGATATGATATAAACATTTTGTGTGTTATTGTATGTCAGTCTTCAGTTTGTTTTCTTGTTTTGATATTCATAGTGTATCCATTTTCTAAATGGATCATCAAGTTACACCCGATTTGTGTCAGTTGTCTTTTAAAAAATTAAGTAAGTGGGATTCTGTGCTTTAGTGTCCCTTTACGTTGCTTTGTCAACTCTACTGCTTTGCGTTTTCCCATCTTTTTCTGTATTTCTAATACTGTCGTACTGTGCTTGCCTGCGTCTCTCTCCCTTCTAACCTCATTTAATGGACAGCAGTAATAGTCTGCTGTGCTCTGCGCTGGCCTGTAGACAGTGTTTATAAGCAAGGCCCGGGGTCAGAGTCATGGAGATTTGGTCTGTTGCTGAAGCACGGCCGGTTCGTGTTGTTGCGGTTGTGTGCATGGAAAAATCTGAGCCCATGGAATGAAGTCTTGTTTGTTTAAATTTTTTAGGTTTTTCAGACTTAGTGTCTCTGCGGTAATACATTGCATTCATTTATTCCATCCATTTACCTTCTTTATAATAGTGCTGATAGTTATCTGCTTTCTAACAGCACTATTATATCTATTCTAATAGTGGCACAGTCCTTCTTTTCTACGTACCACAACAACCCAAACTCAGCTCATAGAGATAATTGAATGCAACAATCTTGTTTGCAGTGGCTTTAGATAAAACTACTGTTGATAGAATGTATCAATAGTAATTTTCTCTTTCAGAAGGGTATAGCTGATAGGCTGTAAGAACTGTAACATTACCTTTTGACAGTGCAGAGGGTGCCAGTGTAAAAATTATACCTTGTAACTCTATTGTAAAGCTCCACTTCAGCATAAACATCTGCTGAGACAACAGGTATCCCTGTTCTCTTGACAATTGTCCATTGTCGTTTCGAACCCAGACGCAGCATGAAGCGTAAAGCCAGTTTCACGTGCCCCTTCAACGGCAGCTGCACCATCACCAAGGACAACCGCCGCCACTGCCAGGCCTGCCGCCTCAAGCGTTGCATCGACATTGGAATGATGAAAGAGTGTGAGTAGATTTCCTTTGGGACTTTGGATACTCTCCTGATATTGTGTGTATACCCCCCCCCCCCCCCTCTCCAACTCTACATTCAAGCTTCAGGGTCTGGGGATGCAGTTGATTTTCTGTCCCATTCTCTTATGTTTTACTTGAAGTGTTACATTCATCTGTACTACTCTTCTATTACGTGGATTACACACTCATGGATAGGTAGCTAATGCTTTGTGGACATCAGCACGACAAAATGCTGTCAAGACAGCAACCCTAACCCTAACTGTCCACCTAATATTCTACTGTCAGTGGTAATAATACAGTCCCATGAGCTGGCTCAGCAGATACTCTGCCTTAAAATGTCTCATGAGATAGCTAATCATGGCATTCAAAATGTATAGATGAGCCAGGCATCGTCAAATAAAATGTTTTGCTTAAGAAGACAAGTTGAGTTCTAGAACAGCACTCAAGGGAAGGCCACGTACATACTGTACTTTTGACTGCCCAGTTTAGCCACAGTCCTTTTACGCTGAGAAGCACAAAGGAGTAAATGAGGGCTACAGTGCTGAGGGACATTATTTGGGAGAGGACAGGAGAGGAAACTCTTTCCAGCATTGATATTTGATTAATAAAAATGCCTGTTTGTTGTTTGTGTAACCATTAAACTTTGAGCAGTGTAGTGTGATCTTTAATGCAAAAGAAATGTATCTTTATTTATTTATTTATTTATTTATGTATAGATTTAAGAGTGTCAGGTATATTATTGTTAATGTCAACAATGGCATGTTGTTACCCCCTCTTCCTCATTAGTGGTTATGATGTATCACTGTTTATATGAAACCACAACATACTTTTAAAAACTTTATTTAAAAACACCATTAACACCATTAATAAAAACTATGATTGATTTAATAAAAAAACGATTGTTTAAAACAACTAAGCACTTATTGAAGCTAAGTGCCATCAAATCGACTGTACATTGACGATTGATAATGAGACCCATGCCGTACATACACCATACATTTTGTTATTTCCGACCAATTGACTTTAGTGTTAACATATGAAAAATAAACAACGTATCCACAAATAGTGTAGTCAGTGTGTGTGTGATGTTTGCATTATCACTGGTATCCCAGCAGTGATTAATGCCAGGTGGCTAGCGAACAGGTTAACAGGTTATGAATAGCATATAATCAAATATTCATAGCTTGCCTCAGCAGCCAATAGAATCTGTGTCAGGGTGCAAATGAATATGATTTGCAGTGCGGGGTGAGAAATTAGCAGCTATTCATAAGGCTGCAAGATACAACATATGGTTGCTTTAGGCCAGACTCAGACAGTTGGTTTGACCTACTCCAATAGACACAGGTTGGATGGCACTGAGGGGATGGTAGATGGCATCATTAAGAAAGTATATCAACCTGACTGAAGACTAGTAGACTGCTACATTTTGAGTAGGGTCATAATTGATTAAATCCAAGCAAAACCAAAACTTACCAACAAGCCTTTATGAACCCCAGGGGTCACACATGACCTGTTAGCATGATATTGGAATATTTGTAGGGAAGATAAAGAGACTCAAAACAGTAGATAATGTTCCCTTTGTTTCCGCCAGCCGCTACAGTGCCTCTAGGTCAGGGGTCAGCGGTGTAACAAGGCAGTGTAGCCACAGCAGCTGCCTGGGTCGTGTGTGTGTGTGTGTGTGTGTGTGTGTGTGTGTGTGTGTGCCAATAACTGTGCAGTAATAACATAGTCAATGTGCTCTAAAAATATGTGTACTCCGGCTAGGCAGAGGGTGTGGTGCCATGCATGACCTCTGATTGGTGTAATGTCTTTATCCAGTCACAGAGCTGCCGTTGACAGAGAGCACATACTGTACAGGCATACCATGGAATGCCTGAGTGTGTGTGTGTGTGTGTGTGTGTGTGTGGTTGTCCGTTTGGAATTCGGCTTTGGTCATGAGTTTTATAATTTGCTCATATGACCACACACAAAATATATTTTGTATGTATTTCTAAATGTGGACCGTGTAAGCATCTTAAAACACTGTCCTTGTTCATCGTCTGAACCAAGGACACGTTTGTACATAATTACTGTATCTACTATCTACGTTTTCCAACTTATTGTGAACGGTCTCATCTCTGACAGCTAAGAAGCTTTCAGTCATTCTGTGTGCGTGGGTGTGTGCAGGAGGTTTTGAATAGTATACGTATTGTTCCAAGCTTTTTCTACGGCGTTTGGATAAGGACTCGCTCACTCCCTCTGTGTGTGTGTGTGTGTGTGTGTGTGTGGATTTAACACTCGCAAGCGCCGCCCTTTAACTGTGTTTACTCAGACGAGACTAGAGCCTAGAGTGTTTACACTTGTACCATTCTTGTGTACGCACAGATGTGCTTGTGGACTGGTGCTGGCATGCGTTCGCAACCGGATTATGAACGACGGGAGAGCTTCATTTTAGCTTTTCAGATGAATCGGTGTCCTCCTGTGATATCTGTTTTCCTATGCCAAATGTTGCCTGTGGCATGGCCCTCCGTTTAGCCCCTGTCTGCTCTCCCTGTCTTGCCCTCTCTCTGCAACCTTCTCTGCCTCTCATCTGTCTGTTTTTGAATTTTACTTTTGGACAGTGTGGTCCAGACACAGGTAGCTACTGTAACGAGTAATGCCTATCTGCACCTGTGGCCTCCTCACACGGGCTACCTTTCCTGTCCTCTCTTTCTTTCTTTCTTCCTTTCTTTCTTTCTTTCTTTCTTTCTTTCTTTCTTTCTTTCTTGATGGTACCTTCGTTCTTGTTCTTACTTTGTTTCAATCACTTGATTCTGTTGATTGCTCCTTTTTTCTTTTCTTTATTTCTTTATGTTCATTTGTTCTTGCTTTATTTCTTTTTTCTTTCTTTCTTTCCTTCTTTCTTATGTCTTGCTTCTATCCATCCTTCCTGCCTTTCACATCACCATGTCCAACCAGCCCCTTTTCCAGAGTTTCTTCTTGGTAAATTGGTGAACTAGTGTGTTCCTGCCAAGTGCTGTGGTTGGGAGTGAAAAGCGACGGTGCTTTGACCATCCGTGCCTAGTGTTGCCAACATGTTGCTTTGATGAGTCCTGCAGCCCTAAAAAGGCAGTTGTGTTTTGTGGCCTCTTCCTTAATGTTGCTGTCCAGCGCCTGGAGCCTAACCAATTCAGTCATGTCCAAGCTCAGAATAGTTGCTTTGAGTTCCTGCGCCAAATCCAAGACCACAAGAACTGGTTCCACACTGTCCCCTCCTGGCATGGACATTCGAGTCCAGCCAAAGCCTAATTAATGACTTTGAGCTAAAAGACATGTAAAAGCCAAAGCCTTGGCACGCTGGCCAGCAAGGCTTAATAAATAGTTTTTCTTAGCCTGTGTCACTGTTGTTGTCAACATCCCGACGGATCATGTTATGTAATGTCCCCTCCAATCCTGTCTGCAGCAGTCACTGAAAATCTCAGTAGATGTAGAGTATTTGAACTTGCTTACAATTGCTAGGGACATAGGCAGTTTAAATGCTTGCTTTTAGCCCCTCCTTTTGCTTGTTATTTATAATTTTTTCCTCATTGTCTGCCTCTCTGTTTAGCTGCTTGGCCGTCTTTCGGTCTGTCGGTGTGTCTGTCGGTGTGTCTGTCTGACCATCTGTTTGCATGTGTGTGGCTTTTTGTCCATTAGACTTGTGTTTGCCTGCCATTCTGTTTGTCCCTCTGTCTGCCTGCGTCAAATGTATATCTGTCAGCATGGCAGGACTGCAGATTACCTGATGGGTAATCTATCACCCTGGCTGGGAATCAAAGGGATTAAGAGGTCACAGTATTGGAGGGTCATATTGTTTATTTATTTATCATTAGCCAATCATTAGCTAATAGGCCTAATACTTTTGAGGCCCTGGTTTTGCTTATGCTAAAATGCATGTGTTCTTTTGTTAAGTATTTTCTCTTATCATCACTTCCCTATTTATTATTAAAGGGTAACTAAACTCCCTGTTCTAGCAGAGGTGCATCCAACTCAAACAATTCAACAATAACAGACCACAGGAGAGCAGAGTGGAACAGTTAGATACGCCTCCCTAACCCTCTCTGTCAGCGCCCCTGTCCTGCTCCCACAGCAGGGTTAGAGGAAGACATGCTGGAGGGGCGTGTCCAAACCCCACAAGCATGAGGATGTAACATTATCTTCATCACTTACTGTATTTCATATCAACGAATGGCAGATTTCAAGTACAATAGCCAGTGTTTAACCTGTTGATGGCAGTTACCACAAATTCTTACAGAGCTTATTCACAATTTAGCAACTTAATACAATTTTGTCAGTAATGTAACCTCTATCAATCGTCAATACTTCAACAGACCAAAATACAACAGTGTTAGACTATAATGTAGTATACTGCCAATTGATTCTCTGCTTTTCTCAGCATTGCTCCTCGGGGATGCGTAGTGTTATCTATGTAGCTCTCACAAGGCCTTGCAATTCTGTAGGGAATTTGGGGGAGATTTGGAAACTGGAAAAAATCGTTGGCTCTCCAAAAACAGACAAACAAATCATCACTCTAGATAATACTGCCAAATCTGTAATTTCACAACCCCCCCCCCCCAACTCGAAAGCTGTAAGCAAAGCCAGAAATCAAATGATCTCTCTGCTCTAAGACAATGAATGACTGTTCTCCCATCCTAGTATTGGTTGGACGGTGTTAAGTAAGTGTGTAGTTGCAGTTGATTAAAAGTACTGTTGCTTGGTTCAAAGCCTTGACAAGTCAGTGAGTTTTAATTACTTTTCTACTACCACTTTCACGGTGTGTGTGTGTGTGTGGGTGGGTGCTTGTCTAGAAAGTTAGAACAGATCAGCTGTCACCAAGAGTTTCTTGTGGCAATGAAGGAACTAGTGTCATTTCAACCGTTGGGCCTTTCCTTTTTGTGTGACCAAGTGCGTTCCATCAAGGGAATAATTTTGTAGCCTAATTGATGCCACAAAATTAAAAATGCAAGTTGTTGAACAGTATAAATAAAACATTTGACCATTCAATTTATATTTTTCAATTTATACTGTTTATCATATTAAATTTAAATTAATTAAAATGATTTTGACCATATTGTCACCAATTGGTAGCAAATATACGGCAAGTACTACCTGAGATGTGTGTGTATGGCAGGTTTTTCCTTTTTTTAGGGCAATTTCAGATAAATATTTTGATTATTCTAGTTGTGAGAGGTTCCACTGAGGTAAATAAAACAGTGTTGTTCTCTCTCCATCCTCTCCCTGCCTCGTCTCCACCAGTCATCCTGACCGATGAGGAGGTGCAGAGGAAGAAAGACATGATCATGAAGAGGAGGGAGGAGGAGGCTGCTAGGGAGGCGCTAAGACCCCGTCTGAATGAGGAGCA
Source organism: Percopsis transmontana (assembly GCA_025447815.1). Classification (NCBI taxonomy): domain Eukaryota; kingdom Metazoa; phylum Chordata; class Actinopteri; order Percopsiformes; family Percopsidae; genus Percopsis; species Percopsis transmontana. The sequence goes on from JAOEHI010000022.1 coordinate 469,256, forward strand.
GGCGCAGATTATCGCCAGCCTGGTGGAGGCGCACCAAAAGACCTACGATGACTCCTACTCTGATTTCTCTCAATTCAGGGTGAGTCAAACTCTTGACTGTCTCTTTACGTACAGTAAGAGTTAAGAACACCTGTGGCACCTGCTGCCACAGGTGTTCTTAATTATTTGGATTGGTTAGACGTTCAACCTCTCAGGGTAAAGCTGGGCAGCGCTATGCTGCACATTTGCTGAGGTAATCAAATCAAATCAAAACCAAAAGAAACCCCAAAAAAGTGTTAGTTGTCCTTCCTAGGTGCAACAAAACTGACCTAGAAAACTCAGGGAGATGACAATCAAGCGGTCCTTAACTCTTAACCTGTGGGTTTCCAGATGTAATAAAGGCAAAACCACCAACATGGTATTTAACAAAAGAGGCATAAAGAGAGATAGAGAGGAGGTATTTTCTTAAGTGAAAGAAAGCATATTGTGGTTCTTGGAGTAGAATCAAAACAGCCACTTGTGACTAAGCCTGTGTATTTGGATTGCACTTAAGGCCCTCCACAAGACAGGCAGCGTGAATAAAGTACAGCCCCACCCCAACAAAGATTTAAATTAAAGAAAATTTAAAGCAATGTCTTGTGATAGGCTTACATTCTTTTCAATTCAATTCTAAAGTTATTGTCATTAACCCAATGTGCAGGCACATATGTTTGGTCTGCTGTAATGTCCTGTCCTGTGTAATGTAGTTTAATCTCTTGTGAAATGTCTGTTATGTGTGCCTGCTGTAGATGTGGTCTGTGTGGTATGTGCTATTTACAAAGGTTTATCTTAAATCTGCACATTTGAAGCCCCCAACTTTTGACTGCTATTTAATATATTCCATTACCACGTTTATTCACAGAATAATACAAACAATTCCTGTCTTGACCTATCCTTCCATTTATGTAACTTGTGATTGTATTTCAATATAGTCATTTAATGTAATATCAACTGAACTGTAGAGTTTTGTAACAATATTTGTATCTTGTGCGCGTGTGTGTGTGTGCAGCCTCCTGTACGAGAAGGGCCAGTGACGCGTAGTGTCAGCCGTGCCGCCAGCCTTCACTCACTGTCAGTCGCCTCCTCTGATTCGTTCAACCACTCACCTGGTGAGACACACACACACACACACACACACACACACACACACACACACACACACACACACACACACACACACACACACACACACCTACCTTAAGCCTATAGTTGTAAAGCAGTACAGTAGTGGTCAAGGGAAGCACAGCCAGCAAAAACCCACTCGTTCAGATTGGAAGGGCGGTGCACATGTTTACATTGTTTTCAAATGGGAATTGCTTGTGTCCCCTCCCCTCCACAGAGTCAGTGGACACCAAGCTGAACTTCAGTAACCTGTTGATGATGTACCAGGACGGTGCAGGCAGTCCAGATTCCAGCGAGGACGACACCAAGCTCTCCATGCTGCCCCACCTGGCCGACCTGGTCTCCTACAGCATCCAGAAGGTTATCGGCTTCGCCAAGATGATCCCCGGCTTCAGGTACCCGTGGGATTCAAACCAAACCATGGAGTCAATTTTGCATAGGTCTTTAATACATATTGTTCAGTTTCTAAAGAATTAAAGCAGCAGTTTTGCAGTCGGGAGAACAGATAGTTCTGATGTAAAGAAGTTAGCTAGTTTGTACAATATATATATATAATATATAATACTGTTTTTCAGTACACTACTGCATGTTCTAGCCTCTAGCATTCACTATAAAAACTTGTAAGAACACTGTGCTTGGATTCAAATTGAGTGCATGCGATTGGACAGAGCACCCTTGCGCCTGCACATGCACAGGACCCGCCGGTGTCCTATGTCCCACTGTAAGCATACGAGGTGAGGTGGCTATTTACTATTTAGGCTAGGTGGCATTTCTGAGTGTCTGTGTGTGCTTTGTACGCATTGTCACTCTCTGGACACACAAAGCACATGTGTCATACAGGGCCTCTGTATGACACATGACACAGTAACCATAGATAGTCGCTTTATTGTACATGCTGTCCTACATGCCCACGGATAATTCCAGAAGAAGAGCAAGGTGATAATGCAGCTGCTCGTTAGGGGTGCTAGAAGCGGTAATACTTGTAAAAGTAGGTAATTTAGCAGACACTTTTACCCAAAGCGACTTACAATTACATGCTGCTATTACATGGAGCAGTTTGGGGTTAGGCATCTTGCTCAAGGATGCTTGCATATACAGAGGTACCATATATTACGACTAACACATCACTCCGACACCTCGTCCCACCCATAGTTGGAACTTTTCAGGGAGGGAACATGAAATTCTACAGCGTATCACAGCCTGTAATCTTTACTTAATATAAGCCACACCTTTAATGGAGGAATGGCCTCCATGGCCTGACTTGATGAAAGCGGGGACATAAAAATATCAACGTGCTGAATCACTCTGTACGCAGCACTGGTCCAAAATACCTCGTAACCGCTGGTCTGTTCCACGGCTCTAGAAAATGTGTGGTCAGCTTGCTTGTTTGTTGCTAATGGAGGATCCATTTATGACTATATCTAATATTCCAAGCTAAATAGGACAAGCACTCTTTGTCACTACTATTTTACCAAAGGCCTCTGCATCTAAACTGTAGCACATGTTACTGTGTGTTGCAGAGAGCTGACAGCAGAGGACCAGATAGCCCTGTTGAAGTCCAGCGCCATTGAGATCATCATGCTGCGGTCCAACCAGTCCTTCAGCCTGGAGGACATGTCCTGGAGCTGCGGGGGACCCGACTTCAAATACTGCGTCTCTGACGTCACCAAGGGTCCGTGTTAACCTCTGCTTTCAACCCCTGCACACGCACACACACAGAGGCAAAAGACAGCGGTTATTTTAAAGGGACGCTCCTCGATTTGCGATGTGGTTGAAAACGTTGTTTCGGTTGGAAACTGTGAGAGCGCACACCGCTCCCTACCCCTCCACCTATAGCTTTCACAAACTCACACTGTGCTCTACCCCTCTCCCTTGCGGTCAGACGCATAGTTGTGTTTCATAAACATAAACAGTGAACCGAGAGCTAAAAAACACAATGGATATACTACAAATATAAAGGAACACACAGCGTCTCTAATAGTGTCCTCCCTTGCGCCCCCCCCCCCCCACAGCGGGACACACACTGGACCTGCTGGAGCCCCTGGTCAAGTTTCAGGTGGGCCTGAAGAAACTCAATCTCCACGAGCAAGAGCACGTGCTCCTCATGGCCATTTGCTTGCTCTCCCCAGGTAACTGTGAGAGAGAGAGAGAGAGAGAGAGAGAGAGAGAGAGAGAGAGAGAGAGAGAGAGAGAGAGAGAGAGAGAGAGAGAGAGACTTTTGTGTGCTGTAGTTTTGTGATAGAGTTCTATGTACATCTCTCTCTCTCTCTCTCCCTCCCCCCCCTCCCAAGACCGCCCGGGCGTCCAGGACCACGCGCGCATCGAGCAGCTCCAGGACCGCCTGTCGGAGATCCTGCAGGCCTACATCCGCGTCAACCACCCGGGCGGGCGGCTGCTCTACGCCAAGATGATCCAGAAGCTGGCGGACCTGCGCAGCCTGAACGAGGAGCACTCCAAGCAGTACCGCTCGCTCTCCTTCCAGCCCGAGCACAGCATGCAGCTGACCCCGCTGGTGCTGGAGGTGTTTGGCAGCGAGGTCTCATAGCGTCCACGCACGCACGCGCGCGCACGCATGCAAAGGCAAACCCAACCCCCCACCTGTTCCCTGATAACCCCACCCACCCCGAGTCACCCTGGTGGAGAGATGAATTATTAGACCCCCCCCCTGTTGTTGTTGCCCCCCACCCCTTTCCTTCTGAACTCCAAGAATTGGGATAACTGGATATCTAGATAAAACACTGCGCTTTGCCGCATGCCCCCGACATCAAGGCCTCTGGACGTCGCACTTCACCCTCTGGATTGCACAGATGAAACGCCATGTTGAGACCTCTGGATATTAGCTCTTCAGGAATACCGCTCCTGGATGCTCAAATGCTGCTCCGCCTCCAAATCCCGACTTGCTTCACTATCAGCTGTTCACACATCCTAAAACCCGTGTTTCTTCTTGATGGAGACAGGTGGATGGGTGCGATCATCATCATCCTCCGTCCATCGTCCATCGTCAATATCATCAGGATCATATTTGAAACACAGGGAGACATACAGACAAACACACATTAGCCCTTTGAGGCACGGCTAGCCTGCTTTGGATGCAAGCAGTCTCTCTATATGCGGCTGTACTAACTGCACAGACTAGCTAACAAGAGAAGTGTTTTTGAATGGGGACATACTGATACCGTTGGTGTGGGTAACCTTAGCTCTCAACCGAGGCTCTCTGTGTAACTATGTAAGAGTGTGAGAGGAAACCAGTTTAAGAAGGTTACGCCTTTTGGGAAGAAAGCGGCGTTTGAGGGCGGAAGTTTACATTGGCAGGAAGGAGACGGGAGGGGGGGTCGAGGTAGTCGCTACGGTTTAAATTCCCACTCTCAAAACAAAAGAAACAAAAGGGATTTTCGCAAAACAAAAGAATGTATGTCGATTTCTATACAAATATAAATCATAATAGTTAAGACAGTTAAGCTGATTTCTATATTTAAAAGGGTGAACGATGGCTGTTTCCATGGAAACTAATAGTTCAGATTGATCCACTGTATAATGTAGAGGGTTTAAACACCCCCTCCACCTGGATATGTGTGCATGTGCAACCGAAGGTGCGTGTGTGGCATTACATTTGAAATGTCATAGATAACACAGACACACACAAAAGCAACATGAGGTGTGTGAGGGTTTTATTTGTTTTTCATGTACAGTACCACAAGGGGGTGACTATAAAGGCTCAGTCCAGTGAATTGTAGACATAGGCAAACCCACACATAAAAACAAACACTTTGCACACGCACATTCACTAATTCTTGTTTGGCTATTACCGAGTATCTCGACTATTTTGTTTGGCTGGTGAGATTGCTGCTACGACAGTTTGAGCTGGATGGTTTGGCAAGAGACAAACTATTAGCTGCTACCTCAGGGAAAAGTTTGTACGCGAATGTTTATGGTGTGTGTGGCGTAAGCTTACAATCATAAGACAGAGATTGTTTCCGATGCTCTAGGCATCACTGTGACTGATCAAGCTAAATAACAGTGTAACTAAGCTAAAACTGTAACAAGATACTTTTTGTTAAGTTTATCACAGAAGGCTGTTTCATATCTATTCAACATGGAAAAACAAAATGAAAGAAATAGGTCTACTGATGAAAGTTCAGCCTTAATCTCATTTCTACTTATTTCTACTAAGATGGACATGGTATGGAAGATAGCTCAATGTTATAGAAAAAGATGGAAAGAGGTTTATGTTTATATATTTGTACTAGTGTTGCACGGTATACTGACACTAGAAAGGTATCGCGATACCCTGCCGTTAAAAACGATACGATACTCTATTTTATTAGTATCGGTACTTTTAAGAATGACAGTATAGAATGACTCCCTGTGGGCGTGCCGTTTCTTTCTCTCTGGCACACTGCAGCTTTCATGTGATGTGACAAAACGAGAGGCATGGCTTCACGTACAAGTGCTCTTGCCGATGGTCCACCATGGCTTGTAGAAAAATCGGATGCAAGAAGTGAAATATGGAAATATTTTGCTTAGCCTACATCACCGAAAGTGAGGGCAAGCCTGCAGAGACCACGAGGCCTGTCTGTAAAAATGTTTTTTCAGACCGGTGCAAGGGAGGGAACACGTCAAACTTGTCTTAAGAACCTTGCCGACAGACTTGCGGTGCTGTATAAAGAATTCAAAGACCGACAGGTTAGCGAATGTGATAGATAACAAATTTATCACGCCCAAGCCCATGCCCTCAAATATAAGTCAAACGAGTGTAACAAACTAACTTATTTCAACATCGGAATTTTATGAGGCAATTAAGGGCAATGATAACTGTCTAATTTGGCTTTATATTCTTAGCTAACGTACCAATATTATGTGGCTAACATCTTTATGCAAACGCAACGTTCACACTGGCAACGTTAACTTTACCATAACTTGCAAGCTGCTTAAAATCAGGCGTTCACAAGTATGCAGATCAACAAGACCAGTTGCGCAATGGTAATACCTATAATATAGTAATGTTCATTTCAGTAGTACTAGTATAACAAAAATAGTTTTGATAATATATACAGTATATTGCAACTGCAGAAGTCTGTTGCCTCAAGTACACCAAGTGTGGCCTCTGCTATGCTGAAGCAGCCAACCTACATTTCTAGATACATTGAAAAATAGTTACAATTGTAAATAAAAGACTAAAACATTGTCAAATTACCCTCTTTTTAAATTTAATCGTTAGTATCGTTTCAGTATCGTGTACCGTGATACTTTAGTTGGTATCAGTATTGAAATCCAAATGTTGGTATCGTGACAACAGTACATTTGTAAATATTCAAATTAATTCTCATCCACTATGCCATATTTGTATTTTCCTCACCAGTCAGTTGTTGATAAGCGAGGTTTAGGATGTCAGATCCAACATCATTACAGATAATATCACTTCCTGATCGCCTGCCCCCTCTGTATCTCTGTATGCCATGGTCGCCCCCTTGTGGACCTATTTTGTAAATACCACTTGCTTAGACTGTGCATATTAGTGCAAAATGTGTGCATATTAGTGCATATTTAGACATACTAGAAGGCAAAAATAGGAAGATAATTTAAATGTTACAATTGCAAGTTGCTATTTTATATATATATATATAAATTACCTAATTGTAATTCTAACATATAATCATTCTATATGCAAAGAGACTCATTTTTCTAACAATGCAATGAGTGGAATGGTCACTTGTCTGGTATATTGGAGAGGGCTGCCAAAGTGACACCGGCACTGACATAAGCTAAGACTCACTAAGATGCTGTGAAGGCTCCATTCCACTGAACATTCCCACTTGTGTTGAGCATTCCAACAGGCGTGAGTCCCGTGCACAGCCTCTGCTGTCACCGTTTGGAAGAGGCGATCAGTGGCGGTATCCTAAATATTCTGGCAGCCATTTTGAATGTACTGAATGGTAATATTACCAAGACATACCATGAATTATGCTCTATGTCCATTATAATGGGAACTATGGCTCTCGTTTCTTTTTTTTCTCACATTTTGGTAAAACTATCAAGTCCATTAACGTTGTGTCCCTTGCAAGTGACCTCAACTGGGTATTAGGATTTGTACTGCGGTGGTGTAGGTTTAACAATGTGTTGTATTTTTTTTTCTTTTGTCTTTTTAAATGACAGAGAGAAAAGAGAGAGTGGCCATTATTGTCTCTTTATTCACAATGGAACAAAAGAGATGTCGGTAAACCTGAAAGGAAGGGACATACTTAAAGTCAAATCTTTGGAAATACGGTCCCCAGCACTGTATAAATCAACGCTACACCTGCAACGCTGAAAGCATAACACCAGACATCAAGTGTTCGTGCCTCAACTAAGTGACACAGAAACTGACTAATGGCAAACTGTCACAGTGTGGGCGTGCCTCTTCATTTACCAGCCAACCATTTCAATACCCTCATCTTCTTTACTATCCAATTACAGCGGGATTACACTTGTTTATAGCTTTAACTCAGAAGCCATTCAGGCCCTGCTTTGGATGACCAGCGCACCAAGAGCTGATGGGAGTTTGGGGTTTTTTGCTTGGCTGCTGTGGTATTGGACATGTTAATTCAGACTTTTAAAAGACTGTTGCCTTGCTAATGGAAATGCCTCCTCATTATGGAGTAAGGTAACATTAGGACTGAACTCCGAAAGACTGTACAATCTGTACAGTAGATAATAAGAGAAAGTATTTTTAAAATGAGAATCAACACCGGCAGATCTAATGCGATGTGTGATTGATTTGCTTTCTTACTAGTCTGTGTCTATCATTTAAGCTCTTTAAATCCAGTTATCTCAGTTTGAACAGAATAGGTCTCATTGAAGACATAGAGGACTTTCATATAATATAAACTTCTACATCAGTCATTATACAAAGGAATGCAGGACGAGGTCTTGGGTCAGAGTTCGGTGTTCGGTTAACCAATCACCATTTTGTTTCTGATTGTATTTGGGATGAAAAGAAGACAAATGTCTAAACAGCACTTAAAGCATCTGGTCCAAAATGGCGAAAATTTTCCTCTATGGTGATATTGGTGTTATCAGGGTTGCCGTTTCCTTAGTTACAGCTGTACACAGGAGCAACTTCACCCCTTTTTAGCTAAAATGGAACCCAAAATGGCCACCGCCTCTCCCCGGCCTTTCCCCACAAACCAGGTCAGCAACTCCACCTCAGTAGCCTTACCGCAACCTCTCTCAGCTGGAAACGGATACCTCATTGTTTTACAACACAGCTATTGACAATAACATAGAAGGGAATCAAACATGCACATCAAACAGACACAACATGGACAACATACACAAAGCATAACCTCTACAGTGTTTCTTATTTTTTGTGTGGTAATCTTCAACTGAACTGCCAGTTCTTTACATGTAAATTATTTTAATGCGGTACTATTGCCAGTCATCATTCAGTGTAAGTAGGTGGATCCCAATGATTTGATAGTGCATTTAATCCTTTGCTCTCTGCATTTCAGAGTTGCTCTCGTTCTGGTTTCTCATCCCATTCTGTATTTTGTCTTTCACTTGTGCTGTGCTGGTCTTTTATTCTTCTCTTTCTCTCTCTCTCTCTCTCTCTCTCTCTCTCTCT
>JAOEHI010000022.1:478095-494181 GCA_025447815.1 Percopsis transmontana
TGCACCTTTTGGCTGTTGTAAGGCGCTCTATAAATAAAATTTGATTGATTGAAAACAAATAAACGTTTTTGTAATGCTGGTTTCAACCTCAAGGGCGATCACCTCTCTACAGGGTCAAATATCCAGAGGGTCCTTTTTTTTTCTAAAACTGGAAAAGCCATTATCTGACATTTGTCAAAGATACCAGCCTTAAGAGATAATGGGATGCGATCCTCTCTCTCTGTCAGTCTCTCTTTCTCAGGCAGACTTTTTTCTTCTTTACTTTTTCCTTAATCACATTTTCTTTTCTTCTTCTTCTTTTTTTTTTTACACATTCTCTTCCCACTTATCTGTGTGCGCTAAGTGTGCCGGTGTTCCATCCGCGCGCCGCTGCTTTTCACATTGGTTCAATCTCTTATCTTGAAAATAAGACGCCCACAGTTGGCATTTTAAGAGGACGAGCGCGGTAACCCACGCACGCAAATATCGCCACTGTGACCACCTACTGTCACTCACATGGGCCCCCACACACACACACACACTCCAGTGCAACCATAGACATGACAGACACGCACACTCATTGCTTTGTAGCAAATGCATGTAACTTTGTGTTTGTGTATATGTGTTAGTGTGTGTGTGAGAGAAACACACAAACGCACATACAGAAAAGAAAATAAATCCTTTTATCGCTGATGGCCGCACATGTGAGTGACCATTTACCCATCAGCGTAGGTCTATTGTGTGATGCATGAATGCGATACATGGGTGCATATGTGTGGGCTCCATGGAAATGGGGATCTGTGATTAGGTAGTAATGCCAGGGCTGTCAGGAAGCCAGCAGGCAGCCCAGTTATACCCACAGCAGGGGAGAAAGGGAAGCTACCATTATACCAGCCTCTGTCTCAAACAGAGCTAGACTAAAAAGCAACAAGATTGCATAAAGGCTAGCTTTTATTCATTGTATTCAGAGCGGACCTCTGCGTTTGTTAACATCCATGTCAGGTATTGGAAGTTGGCTCATTTGACATTTAACTGTATACCACATAGATGTCACAGATCTACACAGATCAGTTGATGGACTATGTAGACAACATACTGATGTCAGCATTGTAGCAGGAGAAAAAATGTATTATACCAATTCTCATCTAACACTTCTGAGATTTTATAATGCAAGGTAAATGCATTAAACGTACATCAAGTTTTGTAGTGCTTTTTTGTAGGGAAATATGCATCATATTTTGTGGGTAAAACATAAAAATAGTAATAACATTTTCCACCAGTTCTCCTACACTGCAAGCTAAATAATTTATGTCGCAAATGCAAGTAAATTGTGCCTTTACAGCTAATTATGAGCAAAACACCAATTCCGAAGACAATACTTTTTTAGAAAGAATTTACTTCAAAATGTTGGATTTTATCTTTTAATGATGATTTCATTCATTTTTAAAGAAATGGTGATGTTTAAACTCAATTGAAGTGTATGTTTTAAGTGAAAGCGTTAAAGAGGAAAACATGGTAAAAGACAGTGATGAATAAGACTCAGCTCCTAATTTTATCTTCAATAAAGCATTTCTTTCCGTTTGTTGAAATATACAATCTCTTACTATCTATATATATATATATATATATATATATATCACAGGAGCATGCATACGTAGACTGTCACCATAGCGATAATCTATTCACAATGAACAGATGGCTCAGGTAATTGGGATTGTTGATATACTCCTACATGTATTATATTCAAACATGAAAAAACACACCTACTTGATTCTAAAATAACTTTTAGGTAAACCGAATGAATCAAAAGTCAGCATCAAATAGTATAACATTACTGGTAGCCTGTATTCGCGTTTAGGCTAATAAGCTAATACGCTGTCCCAATCTTTCTGGTGCTTATTCTATTGTGTTGTGTTTTCCTCGACAGGTCCAAGTCACACAGTCAAACTGCACGCTACCTATTCTAAACCCAGCCAATTTCAAGTCTTTCTCTTGTTCCTATCTCTTCAACACTCCAATCCACTCCAATCCACCAAAGAAAGTAGAAATACCTTAAAACCAAACTTAAGAAAATATAAAAACCATTCAGGCAGCAAATCTGTACCTAAATTACCTATTGTCCAAGGACAAGCGCCTTAATGAACCTTATGCTACACGCCCAGTGTGTTCCACTGGTGCTATTTCATCTGGGTGAGTTCATTAGAGTCAGAACAATAGAAGAAACAATGGAAGGAGATCAACATGTTTCTCCATCTTCCATTTGCTGTTCGCTCTATTGCCCCGCGTGAATTTTACTAGCTGGCAGGTCAGGGTGTATAGTGTGGGGGGGGTCATCCGCACAGCAAGGCATTAAACTTAAGTTGTGGAAGTGAAAAGTAGAGTGGATCCTTTTGCCTAGTTTAGTTTACTTTAAAGCTGCATGTGTTTTTTGTCCAAAGTTCTTTTTTAAATGTTTTTTTTTTTCATAAGCAAGGTTTTTTGCTTGTTTCCTTTTAAAGCTGTTTGGAAACAGACAAATAACAGTCACGGACACAGACAGTATCTCTCCCTAACTATTGAAAGAAAGGGGAAAGAAGGCATCAAACCCAATGCAGGGAGATGACCAGCGCTGGCTGATGTAGCCGGTCATTAATAGTCAGACCGGTAGACACACTGTGGGACCGCCGAGCGCAGAGGCAGCTTGATAATTTATCCTGTCAAGCGCACCCTACAAGCTAAGCCAATTAACTGGAGAGGTGGCAGGCTTAACCCCCAGCACCTCTGCATCTCCCCCTGTCTCTTTAACCACCCCTCCAATCCTATCTCCATAGAAACATCCCTTGCGCGTGTTAAACCAACATCTACGCCAGTTAAACCGTCTCTCCGGCTCAGGTCATATAGAAACGAGACAGGTTTGTAGGCATGCACCTGTGTTTGTATCTGTGTGTATATGGAACAAAATGGCCTGATTCTGCTGCTGGCCTGTCTAGTCTTATAATGTGGGAGATGCAGCGATTATAGACAGATGGCCAAACAACGACTGGTAATTGACAACTAATTGCAAACACTTGACAGGTGTACAAGCTTTCTAACCAATTAGGCTTGAGTGATCTCTCTCTCTCTCTCTCTCTCTCTCTCTCTCTCTCTCTCTCTCTCTCTCTCTCTCTCTCTCTCTCTCCCCCCTTTGCTTTGGAAGTTACAGTAATATCCTGTTCCCAGTTAAAGCTACAAGCTGTCAAGATTGTATCTCATTGAAATTGTTACGGTCAATTTGTGGACACGTACAGTGTATCAGTGATAAATTATATATTTTGATCTATTGGGGGCACTCTGTTTAGTTCTACCTATTAGTATATCCTCCGTGGCTGACCAACGCCTGCTGTTTGACTCCAGTGTAATTTTCCGAATGTCGCACCTGGACACCAGATAATAATAGCTAACAGAGCAAACAATTATTTATACGAGAACGTACCAGTCCTGTATCTAGCCTGTATCAGCTTCCACTCTTTCCTTTCCATCTCCTCCATCTAGAAGAAGAGTTTGAAGACAAGCGCAGAGTTTAAGATGATAACATTTTTACCCATCCCACACACCAATCCTGCATCCACATTCCTCTCACAACAATACAAATGCCACTAATTAAATACTTAAATACCCGTGTACGCCTACGCTGCTGTACCAAACACCAGACACACTTGTGGTGTGTGTGTGGGTGAAGTAGGTGAGGTGGGTGAGGGGTGGTGGTGGTGGGGGGTGGAGGAGACGTGCCAAGTGAGAGAGTAACGTGCGTGAAAGACATCTTTTCATGCTTCGAAATTATGGGGCGAGCGAGACGAGAAAAAAAGGGACGACCTCTTAGCATGCAAGGAGCACAAAAGAGGAGCTCTATAGAGCAACAATAGCGAGTCTCAGTCCACATTGATTTAACTATTATATTTAATCACTTCAAAAGCTCATTGCCATTTAATCACAGGGACCCATGCACCCACATTTGATATTTACTGTTTGTTTTTCAGCCTCTCCACTTTCAAAACCCTTCATTTTTGGATGGTACCATTCACGCTGGTCCGGATAATGTTGCATTCTGTGTAAAATAATTGTCTGTTTAGTTTACGTTCCAGGTATAGTTTTCCAAGATAAAAAACATAACTTCTAGCAGGCATATATGTTTTTCCAAACAGATTCGATGCATTTAGCTTGGAAGTGGGCTCTAACAACTATACTGACTTCCACCTTTGAATGGAATGCAGCATTGGATCTAATGAACGATATAATTTCCTGCATAGAGGGGACGAAAATATTGTGAATCCCAGCTTGACAGGCACGTTGGATGCCAAGTGGCAAGTGTTAAAAGACTTAAAAAGTCATTAGGATGCAGAATCCTGCCGAACGACACATACAGGTATCAAGTCAATCTTCCTCTCTCTGCATAGCCAGTTATCACCTGGGTTAACTGGGGCACACGAATGTAGCCACATTCTTTGATGCAAGCAAAGCGTTGTAAAGGAGGGTGCTTACACCTGTAAATCCAGCCAATATGTTGTAGATATGGCAAAAATATGTATTAAAAATAAGTATTTACAACAGCTGCCAAACATTTACATTTTCAAGACTTTCTGCCTTTGTATCAAACTTGAACTATGATTAGATCGCATGATATACTCATTTGTATTAAAAGCAACAAAAAAAAGTCTTCTACTTCTTAGGTGTTCTATATTTGTATTTATACAACAGTCAGAGTCGAGCAATTTAATAATTAAGTGTTGATATACAGTATAAAAAAAATGAATTTAATTCATTGCTAGGTTAAGATTTTACCCCTGTCGTTTTTTAACCATTCACTCAGATAATGTGTGTTGGTTTGTTCAGTGGTCTGTTTGTTAGTCCATTCTCTTTGTTTCTTTCTTTCAATCTTGTGATATTCCACCAATACGAAGAAGACCTCCGCTGCCAATTGATTAAATTCAAATTGTTTACTAGCCACTTCAAGCTAGACAATGCATGGCACAATACAATCTCATCGCCTTCCTCCTTGCAAGATGTCGCAGTCTGGAATGCTAGGCTGGAGTCTCTCCCCCCTTCAAAATCATCTTGATAGAAACCCAACTGTTTTTGTTGTTTTGTTTTTTTTTCCACAGCTAGCTGGCATTGCTATAATTCTTCCCAATTTCCCAGCTGTTAGACAGTGGGTCTATTGTACAGCAATGAGATATCACTTTAATTTAGAAGAACGGAAGCAATGTGGACAGTGCAGGCAGTGATGCTTTGGCTTGCCATCCATTGTCTCTTGGGAGCTAATAAAAATGAGCTCAGTGACTCCGCTGTGTAGTCGCAGCTTTGACAAAGGGAAAGATGCACACACAAAATCATACACATACACTTGATGCTTCTTTATTGGTTTAATAATGGAGGACTAAGGGCTTGTTGGAATCACAGTTTTCTCCCTGTGAGTGCTGGTGCCAAAAATCAAATATGAGTATGTTAGCTTTAGCTTCTGGTGAACAAAACAGGAACTGTGATAATTAACAGCACCCTGGAAGATACTAGTGTGTGTGTGTGTGTGTGTGTGCGTGTGTGTGCGTGCCTGCTTATATTTGCGTGTGTGATTTAGTTGTGCATTGGGGTGACAGTGTCTGACTGGTTGTGTATGCATGCAAACAAGAGCATAGCCATGTATAGTCCACACACACACACACAAATGCACGCATCAGCCTGGTAATTCTGCCTTCCGCCTTTGAAGTTAAGAGGGCAAACATGATTTACCCAGAATTCCCTGTAATCTAACAGTGAACTTTGCCATTGACATGCGCTCGTCTGAGCCCCAGCGAGCAGACATGCCCAAAATCTAACCCTGAACATCTGAAGGACGACACGAACACAGTTGGCGGGAAACCACATTAAGGAGACACTCTCTCCCCTATCTCTTGCCCAACAGCCCGCGGGGAGGCTCTAGGTAACAAATCAAACAAGCAAAAGTCGAAGCCCCCAAACATTTAAATGGAAGTGAGGCACGCTCTCACAATGCTTTCCTGCTTATCTCGCCTCAAACACCTGCCATGTCGGCTGCTACTTATCCTCTGATTACAGCTGTAGCCATTTTGCGGTAATTCCCCGAAAAATTATTTGAGAAATAAATAAATATAATAACGCGCAGACAGAGATAGAAAGAGAGAGAGAGGGTGAGAGAGGGTAAGAGTGCATGTAGTGAAATATTCAAGTGAAATATTCTCAGGGAACATGGTGTTCTGAGATTGGAATGAATAACGAGACATGGAAGGGAAAGAGACGGGGAAAAAAAGAGAAGAAGTCAGTCAGGGTTGACGTGCTGTCTGGTTATTCTTACACCATTTTGTGTTTTCTCTTGTAGCACTGTTGATCTCTGCCTCGCACACAAACACACAATTCCCAAAGCCAAGGTCATAGAATACTCCTAGAGAATGAATAGCTTCTCACAACACAGAGAAGTGTATCTTAGCAGTTAACAATGACCCAGTGTGCTGCAGCATTATTCGGCTATGTGATGGAAGCTCTTATCCAAAATGTCTCCCAACGGAGAGGGGGGTTGTGGAGGGAAATCCACTTTGGCAGTGTCTTCCCCGACTGGCAGCCCTGTTGGCTCAACCCCGCTCTATGGCTCAGTCTCAGTAACATGAGATTCCACACCGGGTGGTTGTTTGTTTTCACAGGAGTCGTCCAAGTCGGGGATCAAAACCTCTAACCAATAGCAGTGAGGGTACGCTCTTCCCATTGGCGGTTGATAGGCACAGGATCAAATGGCTGGGAAGACTAATTAGGAAATTGTTTTGGATCAGCTACTTTCTCACGGAAATTGATTTGACCTGCAGATGGGCATCAGAATATTTGATGTCTATTTTTAGGTCCGACTCACATTTATTCACACTTTTCAGGTGAAACCATTCTTCAGCAACGGTGTGGTTGCTTCTCCTATAACATTCTGACATTCATGGTGGAAGCAGATGGGGCAAAATTCATTAATTTCCATAATCACTTAAAGGGACACCCCTCAATTTTTGTATAAATTTGCTCTTGTGGTCGTAGCCACTTTTACAAAAACCTTGTTTTGGTTTGAAACTTTGAGGGAGCGTGGCCTTCCTGCATCTGAGTGGTTTACACTCCTCTCTACTCTTCTCCCTACAGCACTCATAGGCTCAAACCACTCTCTTCCCCTCCTCCGAATGCTACGTAGTGGATACTTTCTTGCAGTAGTAGAATTTCAAACAGAAACTGTGAGCTTGGTTGTAAGTTTGAGGTGTATTCCATGCAAACATAATGCCACGACAACGATATTCTGATAAACACAATCTGTTATTACTATTGTTATTGTTTTGTCATTTTATTGCATGGATAAATGAGAATAGTTCCAGAAAGAAATAAAGGATTTTAATGTGATACAAATTTGAGCCATAAATTCACAAGTTTAAATTGAAGCCGCCACTACATATTTTACCTTATAATATAAGAGAAGTAACACATCTTGGAATAACTTCATCAGCAGTGGGAGGAAGGTGAGATGTTTAATATACGTCTCTTAAGCAATGTCTTACTTTACATGATCACCTAAAAATGTATGGCGGGGGGGTTGGTATTGTGGGAGATAATCATGATAATCAAGTGTTTCCATAGTGACAGGTATGACACCCTGATAAACATTTTCCCATTCTCATCAGGTCTGCATTGAAGGTCCCTCTTGATGAAATTCCCCTTGTCTGGTCAATATTATTGTATTTTCCCCTTTTCCAAAAGGTTGTCATGACTACATCTTGTTCTCTAGCTTCTTCAAACTTATGAGAGGCAACATGGACAATATGAGAAAGTTTATTCTCCCAAATAGTCCATGTTGTCAACCAGACAGCAATACTGCTCTCTGGTGGCCATGTATATATGAATATGACCAAGTTAAAGTAAGAAGAACTTTTATGGTATAACTACTATCTGTGGAAAATAAACAAAAGTTTAGAACAAATAAATATATAGGTCTACCAAATGTACACGTATTGCGGTTTACTTTTGAAGGAATGATATTTGCATGACAGATAAACATATTGGGAACTTCACATGCTGTTGTCTATGGATTATGGATTATGTCTGTAGGCCTTCCTGAAATTCCATTAAATTCTATCAGGGGTGGTATCATCATTTTCAACCAAAAGTAGCACCAGATATTTAGCCGTAGTGGGTGGACGGCAAATCTATAAGCTTTGATCTGCAGAATCAAGAATAGATACACAGGCGAATATGGATAATTTTAATTCCTTTATGGATCTTTTACATTAGTGGCTGCTTGTACTCTATATGTGACACTCACTTGTCACTCACAAACTCACTGGAATTACCCTGAATATCAGAACACAACAGTTACATCTGTTGTAAAGAGACCCAAGGAGTTAGATGGGTGATATATTTAAAGCTGCAATCTCAAACTATTTCATATAAATAAATGTATATTTTTCCTGCTATTTATGGCTGATTGGTTTGATACAATCATGATTTAGCCTATTGCCCATTAATGAAAGCTTTTTCATTTGCTCTTCTGACACTGTTGTCAAAGCAGTAGTCACACAGCAGTAGTTGAACAGCAGAGAGAGTATGCCTGCCAGTTGGCCCATGCGGTCCATAGCTGTTTGGTTTTAGAAATGATCACTTATCACACAATGACTTAAACTGGAAAGTGACAGACTGTGGCTTTAATGTAGGATGAATAGAAATCAATAGCAGGCACACAGAGGCACATATCTCTTGTCTGAGGAGATCTGAATTTCCTCTGCAAGTCTTATCTTCATCGTGGCTGGTGGCCAGGTGACATTTTGCGGCCCACATCAGTATAGCCATCAGCGTTTTAGGCATGTTATACTGATAGGGCTCACTGTCGGCTCCAGTCACTAGAAAATGTCAAGATTAGGATGTAATGCGCTTTTCCAAATTGTAACTGCATGGACGCCCGTTACAAAGTCACCAGTCACTCCGCCATCAGTCATATCTGTAGATAATATCTTTATAAATTACTACTACTACTACTACTCTCTAGTACTCTGTTATCATAAGTTGCTGGAGAAGTCCATATGGGTTCAATTATATCTGCTCAACCTGTCTGATCTTTGACTGGTCTCTCATAACTGTTCAGCTGCAACTGTTGCCTCTCAGGCTTTGTAGAAAGGCTTTCAGGATTCTGAAATAGGAAAAAACACTTATATGAATAAGAATGAGGTGGTAGCTGTAAAGGTATTGATGGCAAGATCCTTGATTGCATTATAGCGCACCTAGAAGCACAAATTTGTAGGGGGAAGGGTAGAAAATGGTGTGGGCCTGGGAGGACTATGGGGGAAGAGGAGAGGAGGGTCAGTGACTCAATGCTCAGGGGAGGGGCCTGTGTTCAGGAAGTTTCAAACCAAAACAACAAGTTTTTGTAATGCTGGTTTCAACCACAAGGGCAATACCTGAGCCTTGCCAATTCATATTGTGAATATTACACTTGTATTACAAAAGTATTACAAACTAAACATCCATATGAGGAATAGATGACAAATGGGTGATAATTATCTGTGCAAACAAGCACACAGTCTGTCATATTATTTTATAGTTTCCTGCGAATGGAAACTTGAACGTAGAGTGAATGCTGAACGAATAATATGAGCGCAGTTTCAACTTGCAACAGATGCATTATAGACGCCAAAACTATACATTTCTCTGCACAGCGGCCCATATAAAAACACTAATTTACTTACATTGGTGGCGATAGGAGCTTTTTCCCCCTCTAGTTATTTTCTCATCATATTTCAGAGTTTCACGCGTTTGTCAAAAGGTGAAAGGCAGCAATTCCACAAGTGAATAGCTTCCTAATCACACATTACTAATCTGGCTTCACATCCATGTCCCTGCAAAGAGCCTCTCACATTCACCAGGCTCCCCCTTTTGTTTGCTAACCAGTCTAGCAAGTCCACGGATAATAACGCGGACCACGGCCCGGTCACAATGAGGGAACAAATCCAAACTCAAATCTCATAACCTGATGGCAGCAACTCGCTATTGATTTCTTTCATAAACCTCCACTCCATCGTTTTTCCACTCTCTCAGTCACTCCCCCCACCCCCCAACCCCTGTGCACGCGTATCCCTCCCTGTCTCGACCCACGATGTTTGTCTCTCGCCCGTGAAACTCTCTCCCCCTTTCCCTGAAGAGTAATTACCCACTCTTTTATTTTCTCCTGCGTCCCTCCGTATCAGGGTACTCATCTCTGACAGCAGTGCAGCCCAAATTAAATTCCCCAATCTGATAATGAAAGTCATTTGGTCCCGTTGGAGGCTTCTGGAAGGCCAAACAAAGCCTGGTGGAACCCCGTGTAATAATCCCAACGTGGAACAATGGACGACCAAACAGACAGGAAAACACGTGTCTTCTCAACATGATACTCTTTTAATGATTATTCACTTTTTCCGCCAATGTAAGTAGGCAACAAGCTGGCAAGGTTTAGGGGGTAACATACTGCAGTGATCGTGCGCAGACATGTCGTGCACATACACACATCTTACATAATGTTGTGACTGAATCTATCAGGGGGATTTATATTATATAAGTATATATATTAAAGATTCCCTCCAGACATATTTTAACCCCTTAAAATATGTCTGTAGCAGTTATATTATATGTCTGTAGCAGTTATATTAAATAATATTTGACTAAATGCTTTTTCCACCAAAAAGCTATTTTATTTACACATTTACGTTAATAAAGAATGCACTAATCTGTATACGAAATGTCATATGAAGTAAGACAGCCACAAATTTGAGTGGAGGGGGTCTTTCAAATATTATGAACTTACAAAAGATTTTCAGTGTGTTACAAAGGTACAAACACTGTAAAAGGCTTTTGCAAATTATGTTCTATGTTGTTCCACAGCATAGACTGATCATAATGCACAGAGCCTTCAAAGCTTACATTTAACGTGAATCCATTCCCAATAAAAAAGCTTGTTCCATACCTGCTGGCTTGATAGATGACCATACCAAGCCTATGTAAATGTGATGTTAAATTAAATGGTATTTGGTATTCCCTCTACAGCATTGAATTTAACATACTGTAATCCAGCTTTGCATCTATTGTACATACATATCATCGCTGACAGGTAAATGATATACTAAAAAACGAACTGAGGTTTTACAGCAGTCTATTTTTCAAGATAATGTGTATGCATTTGTAAAATGATTCGAGGAGGTTTCACCTTCTTTCCTGAAACCTATGGGATATGCAACTTGCTCAAACCTAAAATAATCTTTAGCTAGAGGATTATTTGTGAATCTATTATATTTCTACTATTAAATTATTAATCGTATATCTCTTCTTCAGGAAACCCATCACTTATTAAACAGCACAGAGCAGCACGGTCTTGCTTGTGTGTTTGATGTGTCTCATACCTCTAAAAGCACAAGAAACCAAGAAAACACTTAAAATAACATGCTGTAAGCTTTATCCAACTGGATTTTGGTCATAACATAAAAACAACACCAGGGCAATTCATTCAACAGATAAGCAGACTTAATGTATAAAAACAGAGGAACTGGTTCATAGTGTGTATGGTCGGTGAGTGTGCATGTACAACGTGTTATGGCGCCCCATTCCACAAAGCCCAAGCCATAAGATTCATTAGCCGAACAATTATACATTCATGAATTTGCCGTTAAAATGGAATTCGCTGAGCTGAGTGCAGTGGCTCCTGTCAACCTTAAGTGCTGGGTAAAACACCTTTAATTGGTCTCAGTCTTTCGCCTGGTCGATTATGGGGGCTGGCATAGTGGGAGTGGAAGAGGAAAGGGCTAAAAGCCTCCAAGATGGTGGCCTGGAAGGCACAAAGGTGAAGCTGCACTGAAGGGAAAGGTCATTGTAATCACAAGAAAGGGCAGCACACCAAATAATTAAAAGGAGAATAATTGGCTGGGAGTTGTTTACATGTAACCTCCCGTATGTGTGTGTGCGTGTGCGTGTGTGTCACTGCATAGTTGCCATGGTTGCAGATATCACCCATAGATTTGTGAAGGGACTGTTTGAAGCCATAAGCTGATTTTGCTTGCAATCCTCTCACGATTTCCTGATTGTCTCATGTGATCTGAGGCTGATTCTGAGGCTGTTTTGAAGCCAGACCCCTGGTGGCCAGTAAAGAATTGTGTCTTTCTGCATTAGGTCCTGCTCTCAAAGACGAATTATTCAGAATGTTTTTACTTGTTATAAAAAAAGTTACATGTTATAAAAAAAAAAGTAAAATGTTTTTGTGACATGCAAATGCAGGCTAACTAAAGATACAATAAATAGGTTGACAGATTCAGATAGGCCTACTTTGTATCGTAGCTAAAGTAACATATTGCTAAAAAATAATTGTATCTACTGGAACAAACGACAGGAGAGCAGGGTTTTTGACTGCAAACATGATATAACCAAGGTTAAGAGACAAGAATCAGAGGCATGCTAATAGCTGAGGAGGAATCAATATATGTGTGGCATTTAGTCAATGTATAACAATGGAACATGACGAAAACCAAATGCCAGAGGAGCACAGTGGTGAAGTTAATTGTCGGATACTTTTCTCCTGTTGTACTTTGAAGGTCCAATTAAGTTTAGGTATATGTAATGAGATAGGTGACTAAATCAATGTTTACTGAATGAAAGCGATGGAGATACAATTCAGGGAATGTTTGCTTTTAACTTACTGATTTTATTGACTTTCAAAGTTGGAGTGGCAGCTTTTCCATTCTCATCAAGCAGCCTTGGGCTGTTTTATATTCAGCGGCTAAAATAATTGTTTTGGTATGCTTTGAGCTTTCCTTATCACTTCTTTGGCCAATAGACACTGTGAAAATGAATATACCTATTTTTCATTCATAGGCTGCCATTTGAGAATTTGTTGCTGAAGAAAGCAAATTTCTAAATAGAAGGGGGAATGTGGAAGCATTCAGTATTAGCAAACATGGATAGAATTATTTTACAGCACCGCCACCAGAGCCTCACATCTGTTGACACAATGGGTGGCACTTACAGATAATGTCTATAATCAGCCTATTTAATGCCTTAGTTTAGGCAGCAACAGAATAGCAGATATGAAACAGATGGTCCATCTCCAGCATGCTCTAAACACAACAAGCTTCATAATGGTAAGCAGAGCTTGGTGGAAACCAACTGTACAGTTTTGGACTTGACTTGTAGACACATACATTAGCTATAGACACAGGCTGAGAGACACCAACTGAAGTTTTGTACTGCAATAAATCATTTTCAGTGGCAGCACTGGTTTAACCAGCCACGTAAAGGGCGTTGCATCCATCCATGTAAATGTGTTGAGTTCTGGTTGAAATAGTGAATAGCCATGCCCTTCAACTCGGAACCGCTAACCATAGTGGGACTTTTAAGGCTCTTGTTTAGGTAAGTGAAGGTGGAAGGGGAATTTTTCTGTTGTTACCCTACCTTGCCCTCTTTGACATTTTACTGGTGGAGAATCCGTTCTGGGTGTGTGTTGACGAATGCCTCGTGACTCACGTTTACAGTCAGGCACACGTCTTTACAGGGTAAAAGCAAGAGTTACAGTGAACCATTGTCCATTGTGTTGGGTAAAAGCAGTATTACGACCAGTTTTTCATAAAGCACACATTGGCGGGCTTCCCAACAGAACCAGTGTTCGTCTCATTGAGGGGTTATTGCAACCTTTGATATAAATTGAAACAAAGCACATATTCTGGACCGCACACACTAACTGATACATTTCACATACACACAGCATTATCAAGCCATGCGATCGTTCTCCCTGCACAAATGATTTCCGATGACCACATGGTGACATTTGCATACCACATGACTATGCCAAGTAATTTAGCGGTTGTATTATGGTATTAGGCCAAATTCACCACAGTATTATTATAGTTCCTGTATACCAGATCAGTTGGGACATGTTTCACAACCCAATAATGCTGCGATCCCTCCTCCAAGCTAAAGGATGGCAGGATGTGATCTTCAGAGGAACAGCCAACCTGTCATTGAAAATGTCCTTTGAGTTGGAGTCTCATTTACAATGCATCAGAGATAGGCTCAGCTCTGCACGCCTAGCCGTTCATGCTCAGGCGGAGGAGGGGGGCGACTCCTATTCTAATTAACATCCCCAGTGACCCGAAAATAAACATTTATTTTCCCATCTTCTGTGCACGCCGAAGGATTTTTGACATTGTCCTTTGATAGATTCTGATTTCCATTTTCATCTGTTTTTTTTTGTCTCCCCACGTTGTCCCGTAAGAGTAATTTATGCATCAAATTCATGCATAATTAATTTTGAATTTACCACTGTATAAGTATTAAAACACCAAAACAAATTCTGTGATAAAGGAGGTGTGTAAGGTCTCCCTCATTTGAAATTAATAACCCCCGCTCCTTTCAATGTTTCTCTGGGTTGGAATTGAAGCAGAACAACAAAAGCATTTCAAGGACAGGATACAAACTATTGTTTTATACTGACAAGCTACCGGTTGATAATTGAACATTTTATGTGATTTTATCTAGTTAAACTTTCTACATTAGACAGACATGTTGACAGTTGTATGTATACATTGGTGTTTCCATAGAGATTGTACAACAATTGCTCATGTAAATATTTGTATCTAGTTTTACATTCTGTTGATTGCACACAACACATACAGTACATAGGGTGATGCTGTATTTCTTGATGAAACAGTCTAGTGTAACAAACATTATTTAGATCACCTCTAAATGAACCTAGTTTACAGTAGACTATACAGTATACTGTATAGCCTTCTGTATATGTCACATGTAATACGTTTTAGTACTGAACATTTCACTGAGCATAAATGCCAAGCTTGATATACTTACATGCCAGACAGTGGCAAAAATACCGTATATACCCAAATATAAGACAATACTGAATATAAGACGACCCCCCATTTTCCAGACTTATTTTTGGGGAAAAAATAGATTTTTGTGGAAAAAAAATCTGGTTTTCAACAGAAAATAATTTGATTGGCATCGCATCCTGACATTTTTCTATTACATATTCATAGATTTTGTCATCAAGTTCTGCAAACTTGCCACTTTGAGGTCCACGGAAAGCTTTTCTTTGGCTGTTGGTATTTTTTAGTCGTTCTTTTTGTGCTCGCCCCTTCCGAACGTTGCATTCTGTGACTCCAAATTCTTTGGCAGCTTTGCAATTTTTGATGATTCCGCCTCATTCACGACCATAAGTTTATAGTTGGCGTCATAACTGTTTCGAACGTGTTGGTATATTTGACCAACTTTTGAAGCGCTTTTCTCAAGATAATCTCTTGACCTCTCCATGGCGGCACTTTATTGTTTATTTAATTCATAACACTGTCACTACCGGTAATTAGATAGCCTATCGTGTTGGCGCCCTCTACTTTTTCCCCTGCTTTCTACCTTTCCCCCCTTGATTTTGTCTATATCGCGAATATAAGACGACCCCCCATTTTTTTGCCTATTTTTAGGACAAAAACCTAGTCTCATATTCGGGTATATACGGTAGTTTCCCACAGGACTACAGACTAAAATCATGTCATATCTGAATATTTTATAGGCACTTTATGTCATTCAAATATCAAGACCACCTGTTTCATATCGAGTTGCACTCAACTATGCAAAACCCTTTGTAATATCTAAAAAATATTTTTTTCAAATTGTCTCTGTTAAAATATGAATTCTGAATATAAGGGTTTGAATAGATCAAAACAACATTATCTGTGACACTTCATTGTTACATGTATGAGTTGCATGCATCCATTTGTAGCTCTACATGTTTGGTATTATATGGATTTTTTTAGTTTTTTCACACTAATTATGACTAACATCAAATATCATCTATGTTTAAGATTATATATGCAATATATGCAAGAGTAGAAACACAAGCTATGTTGATAAAACTAGCCTTGCAATCATAGTAAGCGCTGGCTAACATTAGCACCAGTACAGAACAGTACAGTACAGTACTTAGCACCTGTTAAGATTTTGAAGGAGGTTATTGACATCATAGGTTCCTTCCTCGTCTCCTTCATAAACACCTGTCTTAGTTTGGGCACTGTGCCCGCTGCTCTCAAACACGCCATTGTTAGA
>JAOEHI010000022.1:495841-537170 GCA_025447815.1 Percopsis transmontana
TGCTGTGTTGTTTGTTGTTTAGTAGCAGTAATATGCAGTTATTTGCCGTGTCCCCTGTATTTTTTGATGGTTTTCATTAGACCCCCCTTGAAATGACCAGGACCCCTCATTGCCCCCCCAATCCAATCAAAATTTTCTAGAGCCACCACTGTTCATAGCTCTAGGTCAAACAGTTACAGTAAGCAGATAAATATGTGCCTGTCAAAACGCCACCGTGTGGTCACCGTGTGATGGTGCTTGCAGATGAGGTGTCCTTCAATGTTAATGTGTGCTGAGTGCAGACCAGTGGTGTGCTAAGATGTTCTCATGGGCAGAGGTGAAAAAATTAAATGAGAAAGTGAAAACCTTGTTCTAAAAGCTGCATAGTAATGTTACTCAGGGTGAGGTATAATCATGTCACTATCAATTTTGTTTAATATTATGTTTATGTCAGAACGGCCAATAACAAATGGATGCTGTTGTTCTGCTGCATGTACACATATTTCCCTGCCTTATTATTATTATTATTATTATTATTATCAGAGGTTAAATAAACTATGGAATATCCGTATAAACATTTAAGAAAGGGCTGGAAACCGTTTAAAGATTTATTGAAGTTAAAAACTAGCTGGTTGTTTATATGAACCTGCCACACTAGTAGGCTGCAACAAACCTAGGGTAGCAGATGCAACTGCTTTTTGTGTAGCAAAAAGTTTACTCTACATTCTTATGAAGCTGCACTAAATAAAAAAAAATCAATTGCAGACATTTTTTCCACTTCATTAACTGCATTTACAACATAGGCCTACTTTATCAATCTAAATAAAACACAAAAGAGCAATAACATTTCAGTAAACACTTTTTTTATTTGGTTTGGTAGCAAAAACAGCACCTCAGGACAACAGTATGACGTGGGGGTCTCCTAAGGCATGAAATCGTTTCTTTTTCAGGAAAGGGAAGACGAGCATAGGCTACCACTTGTAGCAGACCTTTTCTACAACATTAGTTGACCAAAAACACAAACACTTCCAGTACATTCGCATTCCTTCGACAATACCACTGTCCATTTCGTGCAAGTTATTTTTGAAGAGGTAACCCCTATAACTTGGAGCAGTTTAGGCTACATAGATTCGTGGGGAATGATGCTCTGTTAACTTTTTTACATAGTTGCAATTTGCTCAATTTGTTGTTTGAAAGAACAACAGTTTTTAGTACAGACAAAGACATTCAGACCTTATGCATACAAAATATGAATGACAAAATAGATTCTTTGGTCCCTTTTATATCTTTGGTAAGATTAGGGTTGTGTATTGTTTCATTAGGGTGGAGAGTGGCTGGCAATTTTCTTCAGACCGTTTCATTACATGATAGTTGAAGGGTGAACTGTGAGTCAAAGACTACCAGACTCAAACATTGTTGCTGACAGCTAGTTAGCTAAACTTCTTAACTAAACGCTTAGTCCTCAACCACCTCAGAGGACTCGGACACCACATGGCCATCCTTGGTCTCAATCATCTTGACGACAACACTCTTTTTGCTTTGGGTTTTGTAGCTGCCACCACTACCGTAGCCACCGGTGCTGCTCTGACTGCTAACACTGCCGGAACCGAAGCCGCCATAGCCACCGTAGCTGTTGGCACCACCGGAGAAGCCGCTGGAATAGCCGCTAGAATATCCACTCTTCACACTCTCCATGGGGTATGCATTGTAGCTCGCTGTTGGGATAAAGAGTAAACATTATGATGATTGTATCTACTGTCTACGATATAGAGTTTAGCAGCACAATTAATACTGCAACACTCAAAGGGCATGCCACTTACTGCTCTGTTGGGAGATATTGATTGATTGGATGCCATTTGCCAGCCTGTCCTCCTCTCCCTCCAGGAGCTTCCTGTAGGTGGCGATCTCGATGTCCAGGGCCAGCTTGACGTTCATCAGGTCCTGGTATTCTCTGATCTGGCGGGCCATGTCCTGCTTGGCTCTCTGGAGGGCGTCCTCCAGGTCCTTGACGCGAGCCCTAGCATCTCTAATGGCCATCTCACCACGCTCCTCAGCCTCTGCAATCTGGGATTCCAGGTTGGCACGCTGGTAGAACAAGAGTCAAAGCACACAGTAAGTCTGCATTCCCAAAAATAACGTAGAGTTTAGCCCAGCTGATGAAACTATTATTTGTTTGGCCTTGTAAAAGTCACCATATGTTTCAACCCTCGGAATCTTAATAGTCATAATAATGAAACTTTCTTATTTTTTCCTTACCTGTCCTTTAACGGAGTCAATCTCGGATGTCAGTCTCTGGATCATGCGGTTCAGGTCTCCAATCTCATTCTTGGTGGCCCTCAGGTCATCTCCGTATCTACTGGCGGATGTCTGAATCTCCTCATACTAAAACAACGTGAGGAAAATACTTTTTGATTAACTGGAATCATTTATTAACAAACCCAGAGCCCCCTCCAAAAAAATCAGTGGGACATTCAGATGTGAAACCCGAAATGCAAGTATCTGAGAATTGCTCCTCACCTTGCTCTTGTACCACGTCTCAGCTTCGGCGCGGCTTCGGTTAGCGATGTCTTCGTACTGAGCGCGCACTTCAGCCACGATGGAGTCCATATCAAGGTTGCGGCTGTTGTCCATCTCCACAATGACTGAGGTGTCCTTGATCTGGCTCTGGAGCTCACGCAGTTCCTGCAGAAGAAAGATAGAAACAAGGGCAACCTCTAAAGACAATGCTTGACAATGCTCACAAATGATCCGAAGCTCTGCAAGATAAACTATCTAGCTACCCAACTTCCAGATTTGGAGAACTAAAGTCAAGATGATAAATAGATGTTTAGAACAGTGGTAAATATAGCCAGAGAACGTTAATTTCCAAAGCCCCAGACATCGTAAATCATGCAATAACTAAACACCTACCTAAATAAATCACAAAAAATGTTGATGCAAGCAACCAAGAACACATCTGGTTATAATCAGCTACAAATCTGTAATTGGTAACATTTTTTACTATATATGGGTGGTTTTCTCTAATTATACAGTAAAAATAAGGTAGGAGGAAAAGTATAGTAGGAATAAAGTAGCAAGCAATATTGTGTGAGCCAGTCATTTTCATACCTCGTCGTAGATCTGCCTGAGGAAGTTGATCTCATCTGTCAGGGCTTCTAGCTTGGCCTCCAATTCAACCTTATTCATGTAAGCCTCATCAACATCCTGAAATGCACAAAAACAAATATTTTGAGCATATATTGAATTGAATTTTTCCTACATGATAAAATGCCGCTGGAAAATTCAGATATTTGTTTAAAAAAATGACAAGTCATTGTATTATTAATATTTTGGTGGTGACTGACCTTCTTGATGAGGACAAAGTCGTTCTCGCACTCTGTACGCTTGTTGATTTCATCCTCGTACCTGAAAGAATAACATATGTTATGTAAGATTATCTCATACATTCTGAACTCCTACATTCCGAACACCGGCAAGTTTACCAAAGGCAGAAAATGTCTCTGTGGAGGTTTCTGATTTAACACTAGGTGGAGCAAGTAATCCATCCCTAACACCAACTCCTTAGGGCCTGTTGGCTCTTACAAAAACTGTTAACTGTTAACTCAGGCATGAGAGTTGTTCCTGATATTTTCTTCTAAGGGATCTTCAGTTGCGCTCCACCCATTGTGTACTGTGTATGCATTTGTGTGCCCGAGTACAACTGTGCTTGTGCCTTATTTTGTACAGATGTGAACCACTTTGCTGACAGATATCCAACTCATGTAAATGATTTTCACCTCCGGCCAGATGTAGTGTAATGTGTTTTCATTCAGGACATGCCTGCTCAGTGCTGTAATTCCCTAGATGACAAATGAAGTAAGACTATAGACATAGAGATTATGTGCACGCCTTTGTAGCGCATGCCTTTGTAGCGTGACTTCATCTTCTATAGAAGAGAACTTGAACTTGGGGACAGGATAGTCTAGTGGTCTAGGTGTTGGACTCCCACCTCAAAGGTTGTGGGTTTGAGCCCCAGAGTTGACCTACCTGTAAGCATCCTTGAGCAAGATGCCTAACCCCTATCTGC
The DNA here is from genome assembly GCA_025447815.1 of Percopsis transmontana. Taxonomy (NCBI): domain Eukaryota; kingdom Metazoa; phylum Chordata; class Actinopteri; order Percopsiformes; family Percopsidae; genus Percopsis; species Percopsis transmontana. The sequence goes on from JAOEHI010000022.1 coordinate 499,887, forward strand.
TCCATGTAATTGTAAGCTACTTTGGATAAAAGCGTCTGCTAAATGACCTAATTGTAACTTCTAAATAGCTAATGAACATTGCATTTCATTTAAGTTCACCCGCAGACAATGAAGAACCAAAACACTGTCTGTTCACCTACTGTACATGTTCTATAGTTTAAAATGTATTTACTCACTCTTTCCATTCTTATGTATTCATTCATGTTAAATTTATTGATGCATCTTGAAATGTTAAAACTCTTCATTTAACCATTTCTTCACCTTTATATTTGAGACGCCTCACCTTTCTAATTCCATGTACCCTTCCACAACTTGCCAATTTAAAGGCTTCATGAATACTCACATTACATCTATTCCATCATACCCAGGCCTGCTTAAACAGGCTGTATGCATTCCTAACCACGTCAGTATGCCCTGGACAGCTAGTTATGGACACCTGTTGCCCTTGTCACACTCACTTGTTCTTGAAGTCCTCCACCATGCCCTGCATGTTGTGCAGGTCAGCCTCCAGCTTCATCTTGTCGTTGCCCAGGCTGTCCAGCTGTCTGCGCAGGTTGGCGATGTAGGCCTCGAACATGCCGTCAATGTTGGAGCGGGTGGTGGTCTGGCCCTGCAGGAGGTTCCACTTGGTCTCCAGCATCTTGTTCTGCTGCTCCAGGAAGCGCACCTGGAAGGTTGCGAGAGCGGTGAGTGGAACATTTTACTATGGCCTATAACAGGGTATGGACTGGGAGAGCGTATCACTTATTGTTGGTTTGAATGCATAGAGGGTCATGATCGAGGTATTGGGCGTTTTAAGAAATGAATGATTAGCTAGCCCCCCATTTTTGTTGTTATTCAGTTAAAGACTCGTGGGCTTATATTTGTCATCAGTAGTGGATTACCGCATTATCTCTATGTCAACATTATCAAACAGGATATTTATTTAAACGTGATGTCAGCGCTGGCTGCCTGACAGCAAATGACATCTGACACACCGTAGCATCAATCAAGAGGCTTTGCCTGGCACCTCCTAATCACAATCTAAACGGCACATTGTTCATACACCATATTAGGGCTGGCTGTGTTTTCCAAAGGAAGGCCCCGGCATGCATCCTGACAGGATGGGGAGGAGGTGTGAGAGAGAGAGAGAGCTGATGTTGGAAAAAGCTGGTGATAGAGCAGTAGAGGTAGTTAACCCTTTCTCCTGCATGGCTTCCTGTTTGCTATGGAGGGGAATGGTGTGTGTGTGTGTGTGTGTGTGTGTGGGGGGGGGGGGGGGCGCATTTGCACACAGATGCAAAAGAAGGTAAATATTTCACTACTTATAGCCACGCTGGCAAAAGGAGATGAGAAAGTGTGTGTTTGCGTGCGGAGGGTGGGGGTGGTGTCCGGTCAACGCCCGCAGAAGCAGAGAGCGTGGGAGTGGAGCAGTGACAGCCGGGAATGGGGGGGGGGTTTGTGTACAGTGATAACAGGGTGTGAAAGCAGATGAGACTGTTAGCCATTTGAACCTTGTTACCTGTTCTCAGGTGAGTTCTAGAATTGTCTCTAAACAAAACGCGCCTAAACAAACCCCAGAGATAATGTCAACAGAGGAAGTGTTTGGTGAAACACTTTTATCTATCTCGAGTGTCTTTGAAATATGCAAAGTAATGAAAAAGGCAGTCCTTTTTCTAATCAAGAACAAGAACAGAGGCATTGTTGTGTAATCAATCTATGGGCATAGGCCAGAACATGAAACCTGCTGGCCTTTTTAAATATTAACTCGCTGCCAAAGCAATGGGGAAACAGATGCGCCTCTGTGTGTCTAAACAGCCTCTCACAGAAATAAAACACTGTCATGTAATGATTTCATCATTGGTACCGTTCATATATAAACTTTTAACAATGTATACAGATAAGGAACGCTAAATTCAATTCTTGTGAGATGAAGATTTATTCATTCCTGAACATGATGCTTCAATTAAAATGGCAGTTTTTAAAGTGGCCACATATGTGTATGTGTGTGTGTGTGCTGCGAGGGGGAGGGGGGTTCTAGCAGTCCAACAGAAAGAGCCACACCCCAGCTAGGGGGTTGGTCCATTCCCAAGGTAAATGCATATCACTTGCTCTAAACTCTAACCTGACACACCCTTTCTATCTCTCTCTCTGTCTCCCCCTCTCTCTTTCGCCTCTCTTAAACTTTTTCCTCTCATGCGTGTGCCTGTATGCAAAACCATTAGATATAAACCTGTGCCTTAGGTCTACATTGTATTACCCTTTCTGGCCTGGCTGGGAGCAGAGAGCACAAGTCAGTAGGCAGCCTGTATACAGTAAATCAACTTCCCCCACCTAGCAGAAGGAACTAGATGAGCATTGGTGCACATGTGGCGTCCATATGGTTGTATTACAGACGTGGATTATGTAACTAATAATGGATGAATTGGAGACGTGACCTGCTTTTAAAAAGCATATTATTCAGACTCACAAGTACATCCACCGTGCGACAGTGAGTGAGCACTGACCTTGTCGATGAAGGAGGCAAAACGGTTGTTGAGGGTCTTGATCTGATCCTTCTCCTGGGTGCGGACAACCTGGATGTTGGGGTCGATCTCCAGGTTCAGGGGGGCCAACAGGCTCTTGTTCACAGTCACAGCGGTGATAGGGGCCATACCTCCAGAGCCCATACCCATCCCGTAGCCTCCACCGCCCATGCCCATGCTGGAGCCCAGTCCGTAGGCGGAGGAGCTGCTCAAGAGGCTTCCGCCTCCTACGCCCATGCCTCCCCCCATGCGACCACCAGATCCTCCGTAGGAGCTGCGGACACTGTAGCTCTGCCGGGAGGAGACGCTGGGTCCAGAGTATGACATGCTGCTGAAGCTCCTTGGGGCCACTCCTGAAGAGGAGGACTTGACAGTGTAGCTGACCTTTCTTGACATTGTGAAGTTGGTGCTTTGTATAGAGGAGATTCAGACCGACCGGTCAGGCAGGCAAGCAGGCAGGCAGGCTGGCTGGGTTTCGTCTGCTGGTAGGAGAGACCAGAGTGGATAGGCAGAGCAGAAGTTAGTGAAGAGTTTTTAACTGCCTGCGCCTGTGGGAGGAGCCTTGGGCGAGCTCGGATTGGGTGGAGATCTGGGTGAAGGGGAGAGGAAGGCGGGGCTGTAACATAACACTTCTGGTTTCTATGACACACAGTCCAGCCATTTCAGACCCATACCTGCCTTTTTAGAGAAGTTTCTGTCAGAGAAACAGGCCGCCCGCCTCCATTCTTTCTTTGCATTATAATTTCTTTCTTTCTTTCTTTCTTTCTTTCTTTCTTTCTGTCTATTTTGCCTTCTTTCTGTGTTTGTTTCTTTCTTTGTCTGTTTCTTGATTGAAATGTTATGGCAACCAGTGTGGTTTATGTCCAGTTGCTTTACATATTGAAATACACTACAGGACAACCTTTATTATTTTATATTATACTGGATGCAGGTGGCAACCCAGATATGCAGCAACAATAACATTAAGGAGACAAATTCTGTACAACTCTCGAAAGTAAATCAGTTATAACCAGCCATATAAAAAAATGTGAATGTTTCGGTTTGGAACTCAGAGAGCTGGTGCTGTGAATTTTCGTAAACAATTTACAAAGTTATGCCATGCTCATGTATGTATGTGTTGTCTGTGTACGTGCCTGTGTATGTGACACTACCAGATTCAATCCACTCCTGATGAAACCTCAATATTATTTACCCATAACGACATAACAGTAAGACTAAGCAATTGGTAATAAGGGGAACAATTCATCATGTCAACTTTAGTATAGTGAACACCCTTCTAGATTATTCCACCCCTCTGATGAGAAAGTTATTATTCACTCAGTGTTTCACTCCTGTGATATCAGGCAGCCATGTTTTGCACCTTGTTGCAAGATGATGCTACAGTGAGAGTACAGTACAGCCCTTAAATCTTCATCCACCAATACCCTCTTTCCATTCCTGTCCACCCCCTAGCCCCACCCTCCCACGTATCAAACCCTTGCCCCGGGATGAGTCATACATTTTGGCAGTGCCCATCTATACCCCACACTCGCACACACATACACACTCCCCTCTCTATTCCCTCCTTTTCCAGCTTCTTCACCCTCTTTCTTTTCCGCCTGTGCGTCCCTTGACCTCACTGTCTCCATGGAAATGTGCCGAAATAAAAGTCAACTCTCTTCCTTATTCCCCAAGCCAGATGCAAAGACAGGAGCATGACTCGTGCACGTATCATGCACAGAAGATGGTTTTAGCTATTTCATTCTTTCTGAAAAAAGCTTGTATTTGGAAAAAGCAAAAATATCCTGAGCCTGAACCACTGTACTGAAAATATATACAGTGGCCTACACTGACTCACGAGGAACTCCTCTATGTATGTGATTGAAATGAGAATACTTTTGCTTCTGCCAGATAGCACAGTGACATTTCTGAAGGTCTGCAGACAAACATCTGCATTTAACATACAGATGAATGAGGGTTTGATGAGAAAGTCAACAACTGGTTCAGAATTATGGAAAAATTGCTTTCAAAGTTTGGGTCGGTTTCGCAGTTGAATTGCCTTCAGGTGATTCAACCAAGAATTATGAAACACGTGGTGAAACACATATGACTCTCATTAGTTTGGCCCTAATTGAATGATTATAAACAGTCTTGCCGATGTCTGTATGACAATTTTCAGACAGTAAACCTGGCATCCAAATTTCAGGTTTCCTACGCATCCAAGGACCAGCGCCAAAGGAGCCATCTTAACATCACATGGCTCATGGTAAACCACCAAAAAACAGGAATTATACCTGAATAACATTACTTCTTTCTGTCTGTGTCTCTGACTAGCTATTTCAGTCTTATTTTTTTAATATTACTATAATCTTCTGTAGGCATCTAAACAATTTAAGTCTAACAGACTTTTTTTTACCAAATGGGAAGTTTTCATCATTTTATATCAGTATATCAAAATTATTAATATTATTATTAATTTGTAAACGTGCGTACTAGAACTGCAAAAATCCACGAATGTAGGAAAAAGCAGCCTGCATACCACAATTCATCCCACATTTTTCACAGTGTAGCACTGTATACCTGCCTTGTCAATTGTTATTCAACCTAGAGTGATTTAGATCTTGAAAGAGTGTGGATGCATGTACAGTATACAAGTCTCGCTCCAACCTGGGTATGAAAACTCTAATAAGTACCTGCCACTAGTTATATGTCCAGCAGGCTTTTCAGGGTATTTACTTAATTCGCGTATGCGTATCTCTGTCCTCCACCCATCTCATGAAATGTTAAGGTATTGGTATGTGTGTGATACTTTGAGAAGAGGGTTCTTGTATGACTGGCAGTGCAGCATTTCATAGTGATAAGTTAGACTGATCAGAGATAAAATGCTAACAATAGAATTTTATAAGCTAAATGTTATTGAACACACCTCAACCCTTAATAGACTGCTTGAGTTTATGTGTATGACAAGCTCATGTGTGGGAGTATATGCCACAAGCTGCTTTATGTATATGGGTGAGTACATACTGTATGTTGATGTATGTATAACTCCAAATGCCCCCATACATAACGATACTGTGTAAGTCACTCCCGTGTTGTCTGGCTGTCTTGTGAACAGTTATGGTCTGAACCTCCATCCTATATTTCATCTAATCGAGGCTATTAGTACGAGAATTACTTTAGTGTTAGTGTTTTAACCTTACATTGGACTGAAGGATTTCAAACGTAGTGTTTTACTTTTCTTTACTTTACATTGTGCTGTGTGTCAACCAGAGCTATATGTTTAAATAGTAAAACATGACCCCCGAATACCCCCCGGCCCCTCCCCCTCCCCCAGATTGCTCAGACCTGTTTTGCTTTTCTCTGGTTTAGCAGGTTCTAAGGGAGTCCATGGAGAGGGGGGACCCTACTGGTCAGCGGGCCTCACAATAGAAGTACTCCCGTGTGAACTAAGACATTGTTCCACTACCTTGCTGTAACAACACTCGGAAGAATTGTTTGGAAAGTAACAATGTTGAATATGGTTATGAACAGGGTGTGGGGATCTATTGTTATTAGTACCACCAATTAGTACCACCAAAGAATTGTCATATATAGTAAGTGGTCTGGGTATCTACCCCTGCTTTATTGCTGCTTTATTGCTGCTTTGAACATGAAGGCCCTATCTTGAGGCCTGCAGTATATATTAAAGTATGTTGTATTATTATTGTAGACTATTGTAGGATTTCTCACATAATCATGTAAATTCATTAAAACTTTGGAATTGTAAAGAAGTGAATTATAGTTTCAATTCCATAGACGTCTCACTCGCTGTTCTCTTGATTGCATTAGATTTAAACACCTCATTGATCTCTGGTGGGAGATTAAAGCCTTTGTGTGTATGTCACACCTACAAAATAAAGTGTGTTTCATAACCAGGTAATAAATAATTTAGTTATTAAGGGTGTTTGCGTGTGTGTGCAGTTACTATACAAAGGACCACAATGGATAAAAACAAAGCTTATAGCTTGTTTTGTGTTAAGCTTCATATTGTGTCGGTATAGTAGTCGACACGTGAGTGTGTTTTACAAGAAGTCATCTGCTATTTTTCTTATTTGTTTCAGGGCCATGCCTTTATCTACAGTATGTTTGAAAAATTGTCACCAAAGCTCCAATCTATTAATTTTATTTATGGCAACAGCTACTGAAAATAAATGGCAAGTGATTTGTTTGAAACCAAACAAAGACTGCAAGTGGGGCAATAGCAGCATTATATTTAGTTCTTACTATCCTTTGTGCTGGACCAACAACTTCTGACGTAAAAGAGGCTGCTACTGTACTTGAAATTCTCCCATGAATCAGAACTGCAAATGCAAAGTATTTTATGATTGAGAAATAGGCTGAATCAAGATTGTATAACTTCAGTCAGGGATAAATAGTAGAAAAGTAGAAACTTTTATTCATTTTAGCTTTTAGACAAGTTTGCTATGCAATGCGGCCTGGCCATCTCTGTATTTGTACAGTGTCCTTAAAACGATTGCTGTCTCATTATATCGTGCAATTTGAACCAGTGCAGGGGCACACATGGAACAAACATTTCAAGGAAGGAAACATGGTTAGAAAATAAGGATTTAAAAAAGGAGGGAGGTAAACGGGAGCAAATGAACATTTTCCATGGAAAAACCTGGTCTTACTCAGTGAAGTGGCCTCGCGCCCGCTTTACCCATGCCCACAAGAACTTGGACTCTCTGTCTCTCATCTCTATGCCAACATCTTCCTCCCATCCCACTCTCCCCAAAGAGATTTATTTAAGTGCTGCCTTTCCTGTTTCATATTCGATTTTTGGATATTTTTTGTAGAACGTGTGCAAATTCACACATATAAACATGCTTTCTCTTAAGTTTGTGTCACAGGTTGAGCTGGCACATGCATTATGCATGTCTTTATAGACAACACTGATCCCGTGTGTGCGTGTGTGTGTCCTCTTATGATCCCTCTGCAAGAACTTCAACCCCCCCCCCCCCCTCCAGCCCTGCTCCGCCCTCTTCCTACTCTGCTCTCGACACACCCACAGTTGCTATGGCAACAGGGTTACCACCGTCGTGGAAATAGTTGTGTGGTTGCCCTGGACACCGGGATACAGTCATACTGTGTGTAATCACGAGTGTGGGGCTACTGCGTTCAGTGTGCATGTGTCATCAAGATCTTGAAAGATTTTCCTGCGCAACCCCATTCGCAGATGTAGTCACTTCGCTAAAATAGAGTCCTTGCAACATGCTAAAGCTAATACACTTCACATAAACTCTTGGCACCTTAGCACAGGATTGGCTACCCAATAGACTCAACACTCCCCTCCGTCTCCAGAACAATGCTTACACAAATACATGTTGGCAGAGGGACATTGTAAGGAAAAGGAAGTCTGCAAATTTGTTTAGTTTTCCTGCACGGTCAACTAACGGACCCTTTTTTCCCCCACCTAGAGTCTTTTATGTAGAGAACATTGCATGTGTCTAATGTCGACCGTTTCTGGTTTCAATTGTAAGTTCTGATACTAAAAGCTCCTTTGTATTTAGTAAGCGTGTGTGGCTTCAATTACTTTAATGAAAAGAATATTCGGAGCTCACAGTGCAAGATGGAGTGAGATTTTAAAGAAGCACATTCATAACTGTCTGTAACGGACCGTGTAAAATAAAGTAAGCTATTTTAAAGGGACCTGAAGCTAAAAACTCGACAACAATACAAAAGAGAACTATGTCTTCCTGCTTGTGGAGCTGTCTAGGCATGTGTGCTGTCTGTATGGAACATCTGTGGCAGATCTTATTTTAACTGTAATGTATATGTCAAATTTTGTCAAACTTTAAGTCTTCAAGGCAGGCCTCCAGAGAAAGGTACAGGTTATGCCAATTCAGAAGCCATCTTTGTAACGCCCGCAGGCAGTTATTTAACAAGACCTTATCTAAATGTATGGGGAGAAAGCCATAACTGCACATGGTCACTGGGACATAAAAAAACATGTATAACCAGTCTTGGCTAAAGACATGCCAACATGAAATGGAGGTCCATTATCTTTTTTAATGTTAATTCAAGTATGTTACCATAAATAGGCTTCTAAACTTCTTCTTGTTTAAAAATGTCATGAAGGCTATAGTCATATAGATTGAGCTAAAGTTAAATCATATTGCAGTTTTGTCTTTCTTGTTTTGTCTTACTGTAATTTTACTATGGTTTAAACACCCATATTATCTCCATATGGCTACTTAGTAGTAAAAGTGCAACTCTGAAGCTACTCTAACTGGAAACATGACCACCACCAACAGGTTCTAGAACAATACCGACAGTGTTGTAAAATGTCAGCACTTTACATTCTAAAGGCTCTACAATAAGAAGGTCCATGGAAAAGAAAAGTAACAGGGAAAACATTGGACCCAAGCCTGGAAAAGAGAGTATTTTTGGGTTGTAGTGGGAATGGTCAGAAGAGGCTTTCAGACATTGGGAAGGATAATTGACACCTACCTCAACCAGTGACATTTATTAGCGCTTCAAGCTAACAACTTTAGCACGTCTAAAATCACAAAATGACTAAACGTTTTGGTATTTTACTATGGGTTGAGAAGTCCTGAGAGATCTTTATGTTGTGCAAGTGCACAGTTTCATACCAAGGTGTCTAAGCATGTGTGCGTAATTTCAGGTGACAGTTGTATTTGTCCCCACAATGCAGCTTCTATCTGACACGCCCAAAAAACTATGCTGTTTACGACTGCGGCCTTTCATGAAACAGCCACCAGCACCATAATATTCAGATGTCTTGACTCATTTAGATAACGGCAATGATTACTAGACAAGGAATCACCCTGTCAATAGTATTGTCATAAGGGAAAGTGTCAGTCTAGGTCAGGTGTGTGCATACACACCTTATTAACAAAATTCCACATGTGGGTGTATACAGAAAACACAGGCTGATAAGACATTCCTGAGAAAATATAAAACGTCAAATCTAGTAATTGGTTAACGCATGTTAAGTTGTATATTGATAAACCTACAAAAGGCACAGTCAAGACACAGTGAGCTGTTGGGGTGATGGCAACCCTCTGATATTACATTAAAAGGGTTAGAAAACATTGACTTCATGGTCATACCATGATGTGACTATGACTCACACTGGTCTCACTGGAAAAAAAATATCCCTCTTCACTAATATGGCACTGAATCTTATCTTTGTGTGAAAAAGATTCATGTGATCATTTTGAATCAACATTCTTTGATTTGTGGCAACCTGAAAATCATTGTAGCTATTGGAATTGGAAAATAATTACTGTGTAATATGCACACACACAAACTTGATTTTGGTTATACTACATTTAGCTTTTTTACTGTAGATTTTCCCTCCACAAAAATACTTTTAGTCTCATTAATAGTAACACTGAGCACTTTTCCATTCAGCTAGCAAATAACTTGCTCAACATGCTAATCAGGAGCAGTTTAGGAAAGACGTGTCAGTGTAACACAAACAGTACGGCACAAGGGTAATACTCTAACTGCATAGTTTAGTGTCATATGCTAGGTATGTGCAACAGGTAGAAGATTAGTACTGTTCAGACGAGCCTATCCAGTGTCATTCCAAAACATGGTTTCACAGTTATTATGGCCTGATTTTGGATGAGCTGAGTATCCTGTACTTTTCAGTTTAACATGCTACACTACTGAACTGTAGAAAAATCCTTAGCTGTAAAGAAACAATGGAATCCAGTGCAGTTGAAAAAATAGATGTGGTTGATTAAAAACAGCAAACAAATTGAATACTTTTCACATTTCACATATTTCAACAAGTTAATGCATGTATATGTCATACATTTTTAAGCTACACCTACATAAGTATATGTGTTACCGTCCCCTCTTGTCTGACTCTAAGCCTATTTGGGTGTGTACATGTGTTTTAAAATACACAAACCTATGCCTAAGACGTGCAAAGCTTGATTGCAGTGTTTACATTGGACATGTGGGTCTAATGTGGTTGTTTTTAAAACATAAAATGGAGGCTTAAAGTACATACACAATTACACAATTGCTATTGCTGGGCAAATACACCAAAGTATGTACATATTTTATACTATGTGAAATGTAATGTGGATTGCATAAAAACATGAATATATATATATATTTTTTCTTTTAAACATCAGGAATATGGTAAACCATAGGAGCACAACAATAAAAGATTGAGAAATGGGAAAAGCATACATACTTGTTACTTAATAAGATGTACTATAATTTTATGTAGCTTGTAGTTTTCATGTAGTTTGGAAATCATTGAATTTGTAACAGCAGGTGTTTCAATTTGGAATTAATGACACTATAATAATGTTTTGGTCATTTTTTGTTGTTGTATTTTATCTGCTCAACTGTTCACATCTTATTTCTTTTGTATTAAACCTAATGTAGTTCAATAGCCTCTCCGAATGTAAATAGAAAAGTTTTTTTTATGCAACAAAATGTCTCAATCATCTTGGAAGTCTGATGTGAATTATGAGCAAAGCTCCTCATACATTCCTCGGGGCAAGAGCAAACATCACACATGAGAATCCATCAACAAGTCCTGAAATGGTTTTAGGTTGGTGGGGTAAGAAAACTACTTGTAATATCTCCCACAGGGAAAAGTCGAATAACACACTATCCCTTTGGCACCTTGGTTCTGACAGTTCTCCTCAAAGAGATAAGAGTGGATAACAGAGCTATGAAAGAGATTCCTAAAAAGGTCACCATGGAGGCCTCTTTCTATATTGATAATAACAGAACAAAGGTCGAGCCTGGAACCACTTAAGAGAAGAGAATGTATTTTGGCAAGCACAGGACTGTACCAAGTAAGTCTAAGTTACTGCAGCTGAAGCATGAACTGAACTGTTTGTTGAGTTGTCAAATGTAATATTTCATAACGCCATCCCAAATGTATTAGTAATTTTGACATTGAATTATCAAAAAAAATCTTGAATCTTGCTGGATATATGAAATGCAGAGAAAATGGTCCCAGCAACAAGGAAAATATTTAGCTACACTCTGGTAACACCATCCTGATTTTGCAAGCTCCATGATATTTTCTGCTCTGCACATCAGTCTGGAAACTCTCCATTCCAAGTTGGTTGTCATGGAGGCAGTGCCAATAGTTGTCAATCATTTCATTAACAGGAGCATTTCCAAACACAGGCACCTAAGCCTAATTGCTGTACAACCCACCTGGATGCTGACTGGTATAGTAACCAGCTGACAAACGGTTTTCAATTAGGAGTTCCCAGGCTGATATGCAAAGTGAAACAAATCGTAGAGGCAAGCTTGCAAAATCTGGATGTTTTACCAGCCTAATTGAGCTATAGCTTCCCTTCCAAATAATCAAATAACTTGTTTTCGGAATAGAGTGCATTGGCATTGTGCTTGCTTTAGATTTACTGTGAATGAAGGATGGCCCCATTACCTTACAACTGGAGTATATTGTAAATCTGGGTTAACTACATCGCATTTGAGCAGTGTTGGGGGTAAATCATTACTTTTTTTTCAAGGTAACGAGTAATATATATAAAAAGTAACACATTATTTTTATATTTTACTCGTTATTTGCGTATCGACCCCAACATTGCATATGAGGAATTGATTAACTTTCCTCAACAAATCATATTTGTGACACATTTACGATGATTTTGATTTCACACTCTTTAACCTTAAAAATGTTAATCACAAAAGAGATCAGACAATAAACACATACAAGGGGGTAGGATTTCTGACTGATGGCATTGTAATAAGACTAAGGTGTGTTACTTTGGCACTGGTACAATAAGATTCTTAACATTGATAATCCCTATTTTCCACGGCTTGGTGCACACGTGCCATATCCAATATCACATTTGGCCAATGAGGTGTCTTCTCTAAGCATGTACCGTGCTTGTGCGGCTTCCTGGTTACCTCAAAGCGTGATATCTTAAAATTCACAACCATCCTGTATTTGTGTAGTTCAGACTCACCTTCAGAGTGTTGCCATGTGTTGACATTCATTGACAAAAGCATAACCCCAAATGACTTGTGTAGTTGCAGCCTCGACACCTTCCAAAGTAAGCAGAAATGTACGTTGGCACACAAAATGAAGGACAATAAAAAAGAAACACAATGGTTTGGCCAAATGGGCCCTCATGAAAAGGAAATAAAGACGTGACTCACTCACTCATGGCTGTGCCTTGCCGGGGGAAAGGAAAAGAAAAAAGGAGAACAAATAATAATTAGAGCTTTGCCATATCTAAGCCTCCAATCTGGATCGGTGGTTCCTATACCAACCACAGATGACTCATAAAGGGATGTTATACCGTATACATTGTGGATGGGGTTCAGAGACAGAAATACCTAGAAAACTGACCCAAAATGAGTCAATCGGCAGACCGAGCATGAGGCTTAAGGCTGGAGAAAAATTAGGTTAAACATCCATGCAAACAAACACGGCCATTGTCCCACACACACAGATGCACACATGCTGTGCTGAATTTGGTTAATATTTTCCTTTGTGGCATCGCCATAATGTTTTGTTTACTGTTCCTTTAGTGCCAGCAAAGCTAAATCCACGAAAACCTTCTAACTGTGTAATATAGGGTCTTAGGAACAAACTGTAAGCAAAAGGTATGATTTTAACGTTTCATTCTAACTTATTTTAGTCGTTCTCAGTACTGGGTAACAATTGGGTGGTGCCGTGCAGCTCAAAAAAACACACATATAGTAGGTGGAGTCAGGGAGATGTCAATTAAATAGGGTGTGTACCATAGATTTAGAAATAGATAGACACATTGAAAAAGATGGGGGTTCGTACTTCCCAATAGCTTTTCTCAGTGGCTTAGTGATTCAAGAGAACCAAGGGTTATGTGATGCACCATCTTCCAAGTTGGTTCTGCTTGCTGCTGCTAAAGCACAAGAACAGAAGAACAGAGAATAACTGTCAATATCTATTGATACGACATTCTATTGATACAACAACCATGGGCATATTACGAAGGCAAGTGTGGCACCTGAGCCAAGTGTGGTACCTGACGAGAAAATTGTGCTGTAGTAGAACCGATTACAATGTTTTGAATGGTGTGTAATGCGAGTTGGTTCTTCTGGGTGCAGTACCGCCAGTAGCCACAAAACACAGCTGCCCCCATGGTGTGTACACACCCAGACAGTCCCAAGAGGAAGGTCAAGGTCAAAATTAACAGTGTTTTGAGCAGTGTTTAAGTAATACATTTATTTAGTACTCAAATTTTGATAGATTCCTAACAATACAGATCCACTTAGTTATTGTATGAAATTCAGAGTTCCAGTTTCAAATTCCTTTAATCTGTATCTGTCTCTCTCTGTGTTTGGCAATCAGGAGAGAGTGGGCACCAAAGGCTCTTTGTCCGGAGCTTGGTTTACTACAGAGAGGAAACCTCGGCCCTTTGTAAAAAAACAGGTATGATGGCATGGCATTGGAATGCGGTGAAATAGGCAGATAGGGAGAAAAAGGAGACAAGGCGAGAGAAAGGGAGTGGAGGTCATTGGGGGTTGGGGGAGGGGGGCCTCAAAGAGAGGGCAGGGGTGTGGACCCACTGAAAACGAGACAGGCAATGGAATGCTGCCTCAACAGGTAAGTAGACAAGAAGTGAAGGCTCAGGGGGCTGAAGAACAGGGGGGCTGTCTAAAGATCTTTCTGTTAAAAAAAAATAGCATAAATGGTAATTAAACTTCGTATGGTTCTAAACATAATTTAAAGGGATAGTATAATCTATAATCTTTCTGTTTACCTATATTGAGGAGCCCACATCATCATTATAATGATAGGAAACATTCATGTATTCAGCTGCAAAAGCACTCAAACAGTGTACCAATTTGTAAGCCGATATAATAAGAAATAAGGAATCTGAGATTTTAATTTAAATTTAAACAATCTGTAAATCCTTATGCTAATAACATTGATCTGTTAGGACGCAGAGAAAATAGTATTATAGTAGCAAGAATTAACATAAACTTTTCGGAACTTTCCCTTTAAGAAACGTGCAGTGCTTCAATTTAATGGATTTAATGCAATGGATTACTGGGGCAGCAATGGAAGTGATATGGGGAAATTAGGTAACCGCAAAGAAATCTGCCAGGCTGCATTAAAACAACCGGTAGAGTTGGGGAGAGAGTAAAGGAACAAAAGAGAAAGTAGAGGCGAATAAAAATCCACATAAACATACAGCACTCTCACTGATACAGTGAGTCAGGGAGTTCAAGCAAAGGATTATGGGATAAGCAGTGGGAGAGGCATGAAGAGAAAGTGTAGTCAAAAAAAAGAGCGAAACAAGAGCTTCACTGTGAAGATGGATTTATGGGTTTCAGAGAAGAATGTGAGGTGTCCAATTCCTCACTCGTCCTCTGTCCGCAACCCATGAGGTGGAAAATAAGGTATTGTACCTGAGAAGACTTGTCATTTGTCCCATGATCCTGACTTTCACCTCATCGTCAAAGCTGCCTCTAGTGGACACGTATTAGAATATCAGCAAATATTCTGCCATGAATCAGAACGTTTGGTATTGAATGATTAATACGTTCTAGCTCTGGTCTTCTGCATAATGGGCTGCAAATGTGCATCTGGTGGGAAAGGTTGGAACCTTTGAACTGAACATAAATAGCATTAATAATATAAGCAGTAAGCAGTAATACTGTAATAGTAATACCTGGTTGACTACCCAATAAGGAGTATTAAATTTAGCCATGACCACTTCCAACCTTAATCCAACTGTTGAACAAGAAGTGCATCGCTTTCCTCATATTTTCTCATTCTGAAAATGAATGGTGCCACAAGTTAGTTGCAGCAGTACATATTTTGTATCTGCATATAACAACCAGTATGGAAATAGCCAGAATTTACTGGGGGGACCACAGAAATCTGGGCGCAATCTGTACACATTGAAAGCCAATATGATAACAATTTCAAAGATGTTAAGTCGATTGCAAAGTTGTGAATCATAACGTTGTTGAATATAGGCCAAAACATAGACCTATAGTGGAATTGTGCAACTGAAATGACCGAAGGAATAGAAAAAGCATATCTGCCTGATAGACAATGTGTGTTGCCCAGTTTCAGCACTGATAACAATGTAAAGGTCAATTTATAGTCCACTCGTTTGCATCCCTGAAATGCAAAACCATTAGCAAACATTAGTGTGCTCAAGTATTGCTTACGTCACTTCTATTGTATTCTTACTGTAAATATCTTATCAGTTATGGGTGTTACATAACCTCACGCCTGGTTCAGTGTTTTGGTCAGACACTTGGTCTTAATTATGATTGACCTCCCCTGCAGTTAGAGGCCCCAGAGTATGTGTGTCTTAAGGAGGATATTGAAGGTAGGTCTTCCTGGCAGCACTATTGTGTTTTCTAAAATATTTGTTATTACAGATAATGTATTCGTCTTTTAACAGCTGTGTTGTAAAAAAAACACATGCAAACACACACACCCTTTTTCCCTGAACCAACCCAACCCAGGGTATCCATTTGCCCTCTTCATTGTGGTGTGTGTTTGTGTGTGTGTGTGTGTGTGTTTGAATGGTTAAACTGCCATATCTGCATTGTTCTAAACCAAACAATGTGACAGAGATTTACTTAAGGTGATTAAAAGGTCACACAGGTTAAAAGGAAACACACTCAAGCACACATACTCAAGAAGTTTTAGGCTGTGATGGCCACTGGAGTATAATCATATTATCTGGGATAGGTCAGCTTTGGCTGGGTCAGCTTTGGACACATACACACATATTGATTTTTTTTGTGTACGTGTGATGCTTTGTCTGTGGTGCGTGATGAGCGAGAGTAGGCGCTAGCCAGCGAAACACACACAAGCGGAGTTACGGGTGAAACGCTATTAAGCGTTGTTTAATAGCAGAAAACACACACACACACACACACACACACACACACTGGGCATAAACCAAAACAATGACCAACATCAACTTGTGCTGTTGGTGAAACTTAAATAGTCCACTACTCAAACAACTAAAGAGGCGCACCTGTAGGGCTAATCAGCCTACAGGTGCGCACTGGGGAAGGGAGACACGGAGCGCGCATGGGCCTATGCGCGCCGATCGTGACAGTTTATGTACGTATGCTTAGCGATACTGTCACGATCGCACCTGCTGGGCATTAGCTGCGCACCTGCTGGGCATTAGCGCCGCACAGGTGCATTAGATTTTAATTAGTATTAGTTCTATTTAAGTTCCCCGACAGCCTTAGGTGCTACCGGGGAACCCACGTAACCTCGCATACTTTGTTTGGCGTTTGCCTGCTTTTGTGTTTTGTTTTTATTAAATCACGTTTGATCCTCTCTCGCTGCTCCCTGCGTGTCTGTCCCGGCTCGCGGTTACACTCGCCACCCACGCCCGTTAAAGATACAGAGGTCAAAGGGTAGTTCAGGGTGTGGGTGTGTGCTGAAAAATATGATAAAGCCCGAGCTAAAACCCACGTCATACATGTTGTATGGTGAAATTATCAAATATTTCTCGGATTTCGATTCATCACACAGATGTTTTTTTGTCACTCGCAGTTTTGTTACTCAAGCTATTTTGTGATTTTTATGGCAGTGGAGAGGAATTTGGTGTAAACAAGGCTAAGTGTTAACGAGGTCACATATGGCTAACATGACTGATTTGACAGCAGCAGGATTTCCTAAACAGTATGGATTGTTTTATCTTGGGTAATTCACTCAATGTATTTCTATTGTGGTCAGTGTGGAATGACTGCAACCTGTCACCAAGTGCTTGATAAATGGTAGATACAAAAAATAGATAAAAGGATGATAAAAGAATAATGTGGTTTGCTGTCCTAATGTTGCCCTGTTAAAATAGCTGTCCAATCCATAATACAATCAACACCGTTGATTGTTTAACATCCATAACTACATTTTATAGTAACCTTCTCAGTGTATTCTACTGTATGTTCTACTGTATGTTCTTTAATATCTATTTAATATTTTCAGAGATTAGAAAGCAACTGACATGCATTTTATATTTCTACATTGTATAACTGATGGTTGAGCTTTCGTCGCAGTATGTTTGATTGCTTTTACATGTAAGATAATTTTTTAAACTTTTATTGTCAATTTTGAATACCTTGTGCTGCACTCCCACAAGTACTAAAAGACAAAAAACACATCATTTACACAAATGTACATCTCAGTCCATTACACTTGTTTTTTTTAATATGTTCTGTCTCTTAAGAGTGTCCTCAAACTTCTACACTCCTTGCCGACATAGCTGACACCAAATGTGGAGTTTAGTGGCATTGTCCTCCAGTTGGAAGAGGTTCAGGCTGCACTTTTTCTGTCTGTCCCCCTGTTGAACATGTGTAGCTCTTTGCAAGCATCCATAAACAAACTTAGTCCATAAACAGCTTATCTCTATTAGAACAGTGTTGTTACTATATGCATGCTACAGTATATTGCATGTCATATGTCGGATAGATTGACACTTCTAGAAAATGGGAATAGACATAAAACAATATAAACTATCAATTTCACACTTAAATACTAGGATGAGATCGCTTTCAGCATTTCTGAACAAAATATCAATCAGATATTTCCCACAAAGCGACCAGGTTCAATGTGACTTTGATCTTTTCGTTTATAAGAGTGAGAGAGAATCTGTGCTGTGAGGCCAAGCCATGGTGTAGCCCACAGACCTGTTATTTCCTATTCACAGAGTATGCATTGTTGAGATAACGGCTAGATGCTTTTTAACAGCATGGGGGAACCCAACGCTTATTTTCGTTGGGTTGTTTTTGGAAACCAGCAACACTTTCATGTTGTCGGCTCCAGTGCCTCTGACAAGCACACTGATTATATGAATATACTGTAGATGTGCTGACAAACATGCAATTTTTCATACAAATTCCTAAACTGGTATGTAAAGGGACACTCCTTAATTTGTGTGAGGAATGGCCCTTGTGATTGAAACCGGTGTTACGAATGAGCGGTTGTTTTGTTCTGAAGAGAGAGAATGCATATCGCACCTGCTGGGTGGCTTGCACTCCTCTCTACTTCTCCCCCTACAGCGCTTAGAGTCTCACACGTTCTGTACTCTAAACCTGCCCACACTTGGGCAGGTTTATGTGAATAAATGTGAACATTTATTTAAAAATATAAACAGTGAGCTTATTTAGAAATGGTGGGGTTTATGCGGCGCTACAACACATTTGAGGAGTGTATCTTTAAATGGATCTATCTCTCAGACACACATATACGGATGGACTTCAAATGTGACTATATATTTGCTAGCACTTGCACTGGTGCAAGTACACCTGACTCAAGAAGGATCTCACCTGATCTTACCTGCCAGTTAAGGTACCGAACACCGGCCCGACACTGCCCCCTTCTGCTGTAAAACCGATTATTGTCCAACTTTAGGAAAGGCAGTAAAACAACTTCATTACTTATGGAGAGCACGCAAGTGGAAAAGTGCTAGTAATGGTTATGTAATGATTAGTGGGAGATCTTAAGAAGGCTGGTCTTTCTGTCCAGCACAGTGGCGAGAGAGAGAGGGAGAGAGAGAGGGAGAGAGAGAGAGAGAGAGAGAAGTCAGTGTAAGCTGTGCAGCTGTGTTTAAATGTAACCCGACACCTTCAAACAACAGCCATTTTTTGTAATGTGTAATGCTTGCAGTGTTGTTCATTCTGTCTCCCAAATAAAAAAGATTAGCCTCGCTTCTGCTAGCACCAAACCTCTTTACCTATATTTTGAGTACGTTGAAAGTTTATTCAACAACTATTTGTGGTCAGTGAGTCTGGTATTCCCCGTTACCATGGAGATTGTGGTTTCCCCACCCGTCGTTTCAAGGGGAAATGGTGCAGGCATCCGTGACTAGGTTCCCTACAGACATTCATTCACACAGCTGCTACCAGCTTCAACTCGAGGTCTCTTCGTTAGACATTAAGCCAGTGATTAATTCTGGGTCAACATTTGTGTGATGTTTTATTGAAGAGCGCTGACAAAGTAAATACAGCGCAAAGTCAATAATATGACGACACCATTTCAAGAAATGTCCGTCACATGACTGCCAGTCATCATTTCCTAAACTGTGTCACCCGCAGTTTACTTGATCAAAATATCCATTCAACCAATTGCTAAATGATTGTATAAGTGTATTATTAGCAATGTACGTAAGTATGAAATGCATGTCAAACTTTAACACATTTTTAATCCAAAAGAAGTACTTGTTAGCACATAATTATGTGAGTATGAGGAATTTGAAGCACATTTGCTTGCTCAGGGCCAGCGTATCGAGTGCATCGTCGCGCCGAACATGAGAAAATGTAAACTATACTGTAACCCTTCATGACAAATCATGACTCTCACTGCCCCACCCATACACACACACACACACGCACAGAGCTCCCCAGGATTGTAATTCCCGGTCAGCAGCCTGTCCTTTCTGCTTGGCTGTCCTCTTATCTCTCTTCTGGTAAAGTTTTGTCTACACACAGCACATTCCACAGTGCAGAGTTTACCGCCCGAGGTGACAGGGAGACGGTGGTTACGCGCAGAGAAAAGTATAGTTTTGGCGTCCAGTCTATTTTGTCTTTGCACTGTTTACCGTCACAAAAACACTTGGAAACTCCACTTTTTTATGTGTCAAATTATAGACCCAGTACAGAACCAGGCTACATAACATCTAAGCAGCCTTTATTTTCTATATTGTATCTTCAGCTTATATTGTGTCTTCTCTACAGCGAGCCCTCATAAAGTTGATAAATATCTGATCTCCTATAAAATATCAGTTTCCAAATGAACATTATTATGCTACTGATATAGCTTATCTAAATGAAAATATCATAGTTTATATTCAATGAGTGTGTTTACATGCACTGGATGGGGCTAGGGAGGTATTTGTTTAAAACAGGTTGGATCCGCTTTAAGTCCTCTGCACAATTACTGTAGCCGCTCTGTGTTTGGTGTAAACCCAGTCTTAGACACTCCAGGGTTCCAGCAGGGGTGGAAATCAAGCGATTAGAAAGAAAAATGGCATAGAATCAGTTCAGGTTTACTGTGTGAACATCCATAGAGCAGCCTGAGAGATTAGATAAAGGGAAAAAGAGGGAGGAAAAGCGAACTTCTTCACTCTTCCAGCAAATGAATTCTCTGGTCATACGTTGCCACTCCCAGTTCATGGGTTAAGGCAAATGATGGACTGTAGCAGAATCCACACCCTCAAGCCAAATACACATGCACTATCACACTCATGCACACAGATGCCAGAGCACTTACATTTTATATTACACCAGTGGTTCTCAAAAATTTTCTTACCACCCATAAAAATGTGTTTAATTTCTTGCGGCCCCTTGGGGGGTCCCCGCCTACAGTTTGAGAACCACTACTTCATACAAACATGCACACATACGCAAGCAAATATCCAAAGGCATGAAGTTTAGGCAGGTTTTAAATGTGCATCTTAAGTGTGTGTTTTAATTGTATGTTTTAAATTAGCCTTGTCGTTTTTGGGACAGACAATAAAGTTATCTATCTATCTATCTATCTATCTATCTATCTATCTATCTATCTATCTATCTATCATACACACACATGTGCACATATCCATATACTGTATATGTTTACAATATTTAATTTACTAATTTATTTTATATATTTTTTTGTGATTTAGGTCCCGAAATACAAATTAAATGACGCATTTATTCCGTGACTTGAGTGAGTCAAGTTGTAGGCCTATCAATTACCCCTTTATCTCCTTTTCTTTCTAATTCTACTGGCTTGGGCTCGCATGAGCCTTGCTAAATAATTGCTTTTTCACCTACTTTGACAAATGCAACCCAGTTGGCACATGCATACTTCAATAACACTTAATCTTATCCAAACGTATACTGCCTCTGTGGATTTCCAGATGCAATGTGTAGGCTATACTTGCTTATGGGTGGCTGTCGTTTGGTAAATCTTGGCGTTTCGACTCACAAACCACTAGCCAAGAACTTGCGATACTAATATTTGAATGATGGAATGCTGTGGCTAAAGAAATGTTGGAATTCGGTGTGTCATGTGACTGTGGCCCTTTGGCTCTCTGGCTTTATATAAATAGGCTTACTGGACAAAAAATGGTTTGATGATAGTGCTAATTCATTTCACTTTTAGCAATTCTAGAATGATTGTTAATTGTTGAATGATAATTCAACCTACTCATTTGCATTGCATTAGTGTTATGGGCAGCCTACTATGACAGGTACTCTTAACACTGACATTGTACCATCCGAAATATGACACTATGGAGTGATTTACTTCTAATTAGGAACATATACATTTCACACAAAACAGACAATATTATAACTGTATTTACCATGTTCGTGCGAACAATCTCGATTGGACCAGAGGCAGTGAATCCCTTCTATTGGCTGACCTCCCCAGATACTATCATGTGGTTGCCAGACACATTCTTCTAGGGCCTGTGCTACAACATCTGAGCAGCAGCGAGGTCATTGCACTATAGTATACTGTAGTAAGCATGCTAACAGCCTACTGCTACTGTCTGGGTGAGGAAGAATGTAACTTGTAAGCTTATTTTCTTATTTCAATAGAACTTCTTTGGCTCTGAAAATCTATGATGGAGTATTAGGGCCACATTGTGGAAAAAAAAGAGATTTTAAGAATGAATTCGTAATATTACGAGAATAAAGTAGCTATTTAGGCTACATGTTATTTTAGAGGGGAAATATCAGAAGAGCAGCCTGTCACCTGTGTTAAAATGACGGATATGGAGTGTCTTGTGAAATTGTACTTCAGTAGGCTATAGGTTTCACAAATAATGCCATTTGGCACATCAGCACCACATCATCATAAGTATTTGTATGTAGTGTGCAAACAAATTTGTCCATTCAGAATCGCACAGAGATAGTCTATTTTGTGGAGGACAAAATGGCTGGTAATGATCAACAACATCTCCCTTTTTTTTCTTGTAAAATTACAAATTTATTCTCGTAACATTACGACTTTATTTTGAAATATCAGATTTTGTTTTCTACGTGGCCTTAATACTCCTAAATAATAAAATACCGTAAAAAAATCATATATAGCTTTTGTGTGTATTTACAGGGGATTCCCACCATTTTGGAATCAATTGGGGGAAAAAAACTCTGGAAAAAGAGTGTAAAGCAGTAATGTTTTCCATAAGTGAAGAGGGCCGTCACTTGGTGGATGGGGGAGTTGAGCAGGAGAAAGAGAGAAAGAGGGTTTCCTTAGTACAGGGATACCCCTTCTGACAGGATTTCCCAGAAATGTGTCCCCCCTCTCTGCACATTCCATATATAGTCTGGTAGCTTCTCAGACAGGAGGTAATTACATAAAAGGTATTAGTCACCCAACCTAAAATGAACATAGCTCTGTACAGATACAGCCATTTGCATTTGGAAACTATGGAAGCCTTTGGAAGTTAGATCCCATTTAATTTCTGGATATTTCACAGGTTTAATAACTGAAAATGCATAATAAGCGTGGCTATTTTAAGCAGTTTTATCTGTCACTCTTATGTTTGCTATGCTATCTGCTGATTCTTTAGTAGCCACACATAGTTGCTGACACCTACTTTTGAAAAGTAGCAACTCAGAAGTCCGAGTCTTGTAAAAGTCTTTATCACTACTCTGCCTACCAGTATAACAGGAATGTTCCAGGGATAAAGCGCATGTAATGAACTGATGCCAAAAGTTTATAATGCGAACAAGAGCATCTTTGTCGCATTTTACCAGAAGGACACGTCTCAGTCAATGGGCCAATTCTTTTCAGCTTTTGCCTTTAGTTTTATTTTTTTCGTTTTTTAAGATGCTTCTTTTTGTTCTTTTCATCCGTGTTTTGGAGAACATGTTTCACACTGTGCTTGTCCACTCAAATGAACCCATTGTGTCTGAAAATGTCCAACACAGCAGCTCAGCCCAAGGGGCTGGCCGGTCAACTCTGAATACGGGCCTCTAGCTTCTGCGGTGGCTTTCTTGCACGCGCTTGTGAAATGTGGTGTGTCGACTCCGCCGGGCATTGCCAAGCTAAAGACCGACCAAGCGTGCGCCGGCAGGGAATTGTAAATTAATGGTCCAAGCGGGGGCGGCGTCCCAAAGTGAACGTTTGGAAAACGTTTTCCCCGTTGCCACGGAAACCGAAGGGCCCATTTTGGAATTTTCCTTCCTTTAGCCTCTCCCTGCGTCAGAGGGAGGGGTCCTGGGAGTAATTACTGACTGGGAATGTGGCCGGTGGTGGGGAAGAGGAGGAGATGTGGAGACGAAGAATGCTGGAGCGTGTGAAAGGGAAAATGGAAGGGGGGGGTGGGGTGAGAAAGAGAGAGGAAATGTTTTAGTGAAAGTAAAAAGTACTGTTTTATTGCTGGATTTATGTGTCAGTGAAAGAGACATGAGACTAGTGTCATGACTTATGAATCACAATCCAGAAGATGCCATCACTTCCTGTCAATGTCATCTGCTTTGAGTCCCTGCCCTGCGGTGTTTTGTAATTGCATGTCCAACGAAAGACGTCAGCCCTTTCCCTGAGAGCACTCCCAACGCTCGTTGAAGATATATTCCTATAAGCTCACCTTCACCCTATGTTGACACACCATGGGTGATCACTTTCTTACCGTTTCCAACCACTCCAAATCTTTGCTGCTTCTTATAAAGAACACTAATCACACACCCTTCCAAGCACAACCTTCGTCCCAATAATGCTACAATGAAGAACTCAATTGCAATTTACCTTTTGCCCTGCGCACGCACCCTAACCCCTCCTTTATAGAATACTGCAACTGCTCCCAAACTACCAAAACATACTCCCATACTTGATGACCAGTCAATTCAGTCCTTCAGTTTATGTCCTCATGCTGAACATGCACTCATGGGAGGCAGGATATTCTAGTGGTCAAGGTGTTGGACTCCCAGCCAAAAGGTCGCGGGTTTGAGTCACAGAGTTGGCCTACCTATAGGTAGACAAACTCTGGGGCAAGATGCCTAACTCCCATTTGCTTTGTTGTTACATTGTTTTGTCGTTGTTTGTTGGACAAACTTAAATTCGCTTAGGCAAGCTTACGATATTGTGTTATATTAGTGTGATGTTTGCAACACTCCATTCCAAAGACACTAAAGGTAAATCCTAACTCGAACACAAATGTCTGTCCTTTGACTTTAACTTGACTAATGTCTACTAACTAATGTCACTTGACATCCAAGAACACACTCTCTGAACTAGGACAGTGCCATCTGACCTCCCCTTTCACTTGTAAACCATTCCACAACTCTTTCCAGACCTCCCATCCATTGAATAAAGATTCTGTTGCATTTTGCCTATGACATCAACCCATTCCAACAAGTTTTTCTAATTTGGGGAAATTAGTATAAACAAACCGGCCATGAGTTTTTACAGTATTAAAATACGAGCCCCTTTTCCTTTAGGGAGGCTTTCTTCCTTGAATTTGGAATGCAGAATCTTATTTCTTTTTTACCTGGGGAACCCCGGCCAATGTCTCAAAAGGATTAACTTTTTTTGCCACTTTTAAATCTATACTTCGAGTACTAGTACTAGTAGTTGTCCCTGTTCTCCACTGTTCATGGACCTCTTTGTAAAAGGGGCTACACCCTTCTATTCTCATAGAGTAACAGTCTGACATGAAATCCCTATGGCCATTTCACAGTCCCATGTTGTCAATCCAACCTTGCAATTTACCAACCAATCACCAGATAAACCAACCAGTAAAAGTCAGGAGTCATTTACAGTCATGTATAATGTCGATAACAATGTGATGTCCACATTCTGAAATGTCTAATTGCTTTTATAATCAAGACACGCACTCACACTTTCATAACCTCTCGCATAAACATGCACGTCCCGATTTCCGATGGTCTCAGGCCAGGTGACATATGATGCTGTCTGTGAGAGGCACTACACCTGAAAGGAATGTTCCTCACACCTGTAAATAGTCTGCACCTGTTTCCTCCCAGTGAATCACTACAGACTTGTTTATGTCTGCCTTCTGCCTAAGGAGTCCAAGACACAGACATCAGTCCCTTGATATGTCTGTGTGAGAGAGTGAATACGTTTCACCTGAACACATATACAGTATGGTGGTTTGTTCACCCACTGCATGAGGTGTTGACTGATAAATAGCCTAAAGACTTGGCTAGAATCTGCTCTTGAGGTCATATGGCCCATATCTTGGCCAGATCTCTGAACATGAGTTCTCAATGGTTGGTCTTTGGTTCCAGAACAGTGAAAACACCCCCAGCAGTCTGACTATTCGGATTTGGAACTGTTTGTGGGTGTTCTGTGACCTATGGATCAGCCTAGTGTGAGGATGGACTGACTAGAACAAGACTTCCATAGTTCTAAAAATTTGAAAGCCAGCGCATTTACTGATCTCAGTTTTATACCATTTAAAAGAATTTGAACGGACAATAATATGTCTAAAAGTCCAAAACTAGGGTGTAAGTGATGTAAGTGTCTGTAAAACATTACCAGAACATTAAAAGCACATACTTTGCAGTCAAATAATGCTTGTCCAAATCAGAAAGTTATCACACTGTCTCACAAGTTTACTGTAACAGCATGCCTACCATATAAAGACCATAATGCCTGCACCTCTCTTCTCCAGACACACACACACATCCGTAATGACAAAACAGGTTTGACTCCCAGAAAGGCTTAGGCACTAAACACACTGGTCGATACTTTTTTATCATGCAGAGCAGTTAAGACTGAATGTATGTAAGAGAAGAGTATGAGTAAATAGAGCTAATTAATGTGTCACATATTTTTTTGTACTAAGGCTTTCATTCACAAACTAATTTACACCAAATGCCAATTATATTACTGACAATGATGTACTGTACTGGCCGAATTAATGTTTTCTACTGTATTATAAGTAATTTATCTTAAGTGAATAATTCTGCTAAATGCTGTAAAAATGTAAATGTAATTCCTCGTTTTAAATGTTGAATACTATGTTCTGGTACAGTGTAGGTCTTCAATAAATTTAGGTAGGTTATTTGTCTTGTCTTGTTTCTTTTCTGATTTTGCAGTAACATAAATATTGTTATTCATCAGAAAATCATCCAATCTTAACACAATGATGGTGTCTTTGATGTTCAAAATATTAATTCTGCACATACTGTCCTATTTTCACTATTAAGTACCACTAGGCTCACATACATAAACTAAATAACAACTTAACTGTTTTTAACCCATATTTATTATGTACCAAACTTTGTGGCTGTTTGAAGGACCATACGGGATTAATATTGCTGATCGGTAACTAGTCATGCACGGTGGTAACTATCAAGTTGACGTGACATAAAAAGCCTTGATGTTGGGCCAAAACTGGGGTATTAGCAAAGCACCATAGCTGCGTGCCTGCCAACTGCCAAGGCTTGTGACTATATATTTAAATTATATTATATTTATCTGATGAAATCTTTAGGTGTTACCGCCTGACAGTTATCCCATCAGGATTTCAAAGCAAATGTTAAATCATTGTGGTGAGAAAGTATGGCAATAACTAAGCCAGTAAAATACGTTATAACAGGTAATAGTTTATTAGAAATTACCAGTGAAATAAAGTTTAAAAAACATCTAGCAAGTTGAATATTCTATAATCTTTTCTAATTAATTAGAATTAAAATACTATGTATTAGATGAGACAACATTTCTGTACGTTTTATTAACACACCCAATCCAGAGTTGAATTATATTCTTTCCTATTTAATTACAATTACAATACTATCGGCTAACCATGTGTGGTGCAAAATATCTGTAACTTTTTAATAAACACAGAGTTAACAGGGTTAACCTGGTTGAAACCTGTCCACCATATCAGTTTCATGGTGACACTGTGACCTACGTATGGTCCTTTATCCCTATGTTTTTCTGTCGGGTGTGGTCCCCATCAGGATCAGGCAAGATACTACAGCCACCCCCAAAGCAGGGTGAGTGAGTAATGCTAACCATGCCAACCATGAAAGACATCCTTTGTCTGGCTGGACCCAGCTTTCAATGTAAAAACGTATTGCTTAATCATTTTACCGTAGAATGATGTAATGCGTCTATTAATTTACTAAACAGCTATCTGTCCCTTACTAGGAAACAATTTTGCCTCCAGAAATGGAGAGATGTGATATGATATTCAGTACTATAGATTAATTATAGAACAAGCATATGGAGGCAAAACAAGTAAACAAGTAAATGTTACCGGTGGTACCAAAAGTATATGGTATATGGACAAAAATAGCCTATAGGACATGTATTTTATAGTGCTTCATGTACATGTCTTACATGCTTATAAAAAGGACACTGGGAGAGTTACACAGTTGTTCTTTGCTTTCACCAGAAGCTCTCTCATACTTTAATATCCTGGCCTGGGTTCCTTCCTGTCCGCCCACTCAATGGGCGGACAGCAAATGATGTCTATCTAAACAAGACTAAAATGATTATCAGCCTCAGTGTGTACAATAGCTATATCTGTATACATAGCCTGAGCATTGAGTCTTAAAAGTTGGCCATAAACAGGCTTGTACAGATGCACACATGCGTGCACGCACACAAACTACATGTAACATTGGCCTATACCAACCATCCTGCAGCTCAGCTCAAAAGATATGATGATATGATGATAGAAAATCAAAGAAAAATATTGTTATTTTATATATATATATATATATATATATAGGTTTATAGGTAATGTATGAGGAATGTCCCTGCAAATAAAACTGTCAGGGGGGCTTCTTGGTTATGTTTAATAGATTAGAGAGCAATTTGTTCCAGCAAATAGAACAATAAACCAGGATAATTGTTCCATTGTTTGTCCAGCCTAGAGGCCATATCCTCTAGTCAATGGAAGGAGGCCAAACACACACACACACATGCAGTTACACAATACACAGTTCACATAACATCTGTAACATCTTAAATGATCAGATTATCTTTAAAATATTGTTCTTTTTGATATGGGTTCCTTTGGGTGACTAAACCACATTTGACCTTTTACTAAATCTGCGCTTAAATTTGTCAATTTTATGATATGAAGTTAGTAAGGAACTAAGAGGTTGATAGAGCATGTCTGTCTTGTGTTTCATTGCAAAATACTTTGGCATTAGTCATGTCTTAAGTGATGAAAAGTAATTTCAGAGTACAGTCTACCATATCCGTCGGTCAGGTGCAACATGTCTGGACGTCGTACACAGTAAGAAACATGAGATCCATGAGATAACATTTGAACAAATCATCTTCCCAGATGGTTGTCATCACCTTTTCATAGGGTGTGGAATTTTAAGTCAGTGTGTGTAATGTGTGTATGGGAAGTTCATTGGAAAAGGTTAACTTACTTGGAAAATGCTAATGGTATGCTGTACCTGTTAGACGCACAGCACACTTGCCATGTGCTAAGAGTTTCTGACTCTTAGCACATGGCAAGTGTGCTGTGCGTCATAATAATTTTAACTAACTTTCATTGAGATAACTAGAATATTGATGAAATGCAAAACATTCATTTTCCAATGTTAAGTATGGTAATATAGCTAACAATCTTTTCTTATCCTCTCCTCTTCACGTTATGTTGCTTCATCCATTCCCATATGAAAAAAAACATATTTGTCTTACATGATCATGGCCCCTGTCACACATGTTTTATACTTCCTGTGCCAGATAATTTAATACCAGATATTATATATCCTTCATGTCATAGAAACATATAATTTGTTTGAACAGACATAATATACAAAACATATATAATAAACTAGCATATGCAAACATATAATATAAAAAATATGCAAGAAAGGGGCCATAATCATTTAAGAAAACACACAAAACATTATACGTTCATATATAAAGTTTACAGTATACATGGGTTGTCTTTTATCAGTTGCATTGTTTAGTCTTTTAATGTGCAAAAAAATATATGTTCACTCAACATGGGAAACAATTGATAGACACAATAAAGAAACACAATCATCAGTAAACTGCATTGAAGAGCTCATTCATTGCCTGCCTCACTAACTGGAAGTTAAAGCTGCCCAATTTCAACCAGCTCAACTCCTAACTCTCAGCAGTCGGCCAGGAAAAGTGGGTTGTAACTTAGGGGTGTGGGGGAGTGTCCATGGGCGGGCCCACAGGGGCCCAGTAACTATATTAGTTGTACCGGCTTCCCCTCTCCTCCTGCTCATTCTGTGTGCCTGCCCAGTGCGTGTCTCTCTCTCTCTCTCTCTCACTCACTCGCTCTCCCAGAGTCTCACAGTGACTATGAGTTACCAACAAAAAAGTTCGTACTCCCTTCAGTCTTCTAGCAGCGGCAGGGCTCCCTCCGGCCATGTGTCCATCACCCGGAAGTCTGCCAGTCCTGCCTACAGGGCCACTAGCATTCACGGTGGAGCGGGGGGCCATGGGACCCGGATCTCCTCCGCGTCCTACTCCGGTGTGCGCAGCTCTGTGGGAGGCGGTCTGGGAATGGGGTCCTCCGGAGGCTTCAATGTCCAGGTGTCCGGAAGCGGCGACACGGCCAACATCATGGGCAACGAGAAGTTTGCCATGCAGAACCTGAACGACCGGCTGGCCAACTACCTAGAGACGGTCAGGACCCTGGAGGGGGCCAACCAGAAGCTGGAGATAAAGATCAGGGAGGCCATGGAGAAGAGTGGCCCAGACTTCAGAGACTACAGCAAGTACCAGGTCGTCCTGGATGACCTGAGGAAGAAGGTGAGTGGGGGAAGGGGGGGGGGGAGGGAGGGACTCTTAGCTACTGAGGGGATTTAGAGGGAGGGGGTGGATGGAATGGGTGGGGGATTAAGGGTGGGGGGAAACTAGATGAAAGACGAGAGCCATGAAAAAAAGATTGTATCTTGAATCTTGAATGTCTGTAGATAATGTGTGATACAATCTCAAATATATCTTGCATGCTGGAGATAAATAAATGATCTGTAAGGTGCTATCATTGTATATCTTATAAAATACTCTCTATAAAAAAAACTCCACACAAAATAACACAGACAGAAAAAAGACCTTGACCCAGATGTTGTAGCGTTGTTCGCTCAGAATTACAGATTTACAGATTTACAATTCAGCAGAAAGTTCCTACGCTTGTTGGGTTAACATGAGTACTGGTTGGTTTATAACAAAGGAGGCTGGGGGGGCAAGACAGGGTTGGACAGGAAACAGTAGGAACAGAGGAATTTCAGTGATTCTACATACAGAAATAAAGATAACACTCTCCAACACAGAAACAAACACTCCATGATGGCTTTTTCGAAAAATAGCTTAAGTGTCATTGAAGATTGATAGAGTTCAACTTACGAGCCCACAGACCATGAGTCTGTAAACCTAACCTTTTACCTATTATTGTTGTTGTGGAACACAAAGGCTGTCACTGGAAAGATTGATGATAATGTAAAGACTATTGTCTACACAACAGAGGGTGAAGTGATAAGGAAAACCGGAAACAATGGCCCAATCAAAATTAGAACATGTTCATTGACTGGTATGTTTATTGTTTCTTGTTGTCTTCTGTCAAAGTACACACCCTTATTTGTATCAGCTTATTGTCCTTTATAAAGCTATATAAATACTCTGAGTAAACTCCCATTAAAACACTAACTCTGAATTAATTTTCTAGGGGGAGCTTTTTGTTGTGTTTGTTGAATGACTTAATACTTCCTTATTTAAGAGTAATTAATTCTGCCATATGAGTAATTTCACATTTATCTGAGAGTGCCCACTCAAATAATCAGTGAATCAGTGGAGAAAAAGATCACACTGTAAAGGAAGTAACCAGAGGTAATTTGTGAGCCATTCACTCCTGGGGAGTTTTTTTCCCCAGGAGAATATAATCTGAAACCATTTAAGAAAATACAGCTACACAAGCACTGAGAGAGACTCAAGTGTGTTAAAAACCACATGCTGCCATGCTCGATGTAAAACCACATTTGCTATTTGACAGAAATAAGTCCAGTACAATTTTCCAAATGGAACATTTTTGGTTTAGGGTGGTTCAGCTAAGCAGGAAAAACACACAAATGTGAACTAGAGCATACTGTCCGCCAAATGGAAAAATGTGTACTACTATATAATACAACAGTGTTACAAGACCTTTATTCCCCATGGGAAAATCTACAGCTTCATAGTGTCTTCATATGTTTTCCTTGTGGGAGTGAAAAATACCAACATCGAGGTCAGTATAGTTTTGCCCTTAAAAAAGCAAATATAGCTTAAAGCAAAAAAGGAAAGAATACAGTATATGTTTGACAAGATGTAATGAAATGCAGTAATTATCTGAACAACCTCACATAAAAACTAAAAAGGGTGGAAATAAGATAAAAGCGCTTCAACTTGTTTTGTGTTTATTGTACTAACAGTAATAGCCTCCACTGTTCCAAACAACTCAGGTTCAAAGCACCTTTGTTTAGTGAATATCGCTATGACTGAACAATAACTTGTGACCTCCACCGGTGAGAAAATACTTACTTAGCAGGTTAACAATAGGATACCCAATCCAGCAGAGTGTTTACAGCTGCACACTCAAACACGCACCTACATAAAAGCGCACCACCACCCCCACTACTGCCACCGCCATCATGCAAATTCCCGGCCTCCATCCTGCAGACAGGCCTAATCCTGTTCCCATAGCATCGAAAGGGAAAGTTGGTGCTTGGCAGTTAATGATTGGCTCATGGACTTTGTCACCCATATGCCTCTTGCATATCGTGTGCTATCAAGTCCAGCTCTTATCTAATGTGGCTGCTGAGCAAATACGCCAGCTGCCTTTCTAACTGCCAAGACACTGTCCTCATTTACTCAGGCAATATTTGCTTTGACAAAAAATAATACCATTGTTTAAAGCACTGTCTTTCCACCATAGACATATCCTTAAGGCACTAAAAGTAGGTGAAACGAATTGAACCCCAGTAAACACAAGAAAAAAAGTCCTATGTATGTCAGCAATAGACAAAACATGTTCCTTCAATTGTTTATTTGCCTGTGAAAGAAGGATATCAGGCAGGAAGGATATTGCAACTAAAACTTGGCAGTGGGTCATGACTTGGGGGAAGGGTAACAAAATATTTTCTCTTCACCCCACCCAAAAAAAGAGGAAATAAATGGTTAAATATTTGTTTCAGGTGTTTGATGCCACCGTTGATAACGCCCGCCTGGTGCTGCAGATTGACAATGCTCGCCTGGCAGCTGATGACTTCAGAGTCAAGTAAGACCCAGCCCTCTGTAATACTGTGTCTGTAAAACTAAACTAAACATCTGCGGGAACACCCTGTTTTATTAGCCAGCGTTTGTTGGGATTAATGTCTAAATGTAATGATGCAATGATAGAGCAGCATATATGGTTAATGTTGTCATGAATTATCACGGTCTACACACCCTACAAGTTATTAAAAATCACAAACATCATGAAAATGTTATTTAAAAACCATACCATAATTATTCATTCATCCTGACTGACTGTCCTGTCTGTTCTTTTATCAGGTTCGAGTCTGAGTTTGCCATCCGGCAGTCTGTCGAGGCTGACATTGTTGGTCTGAGGAAGCTCATAGATGACACCAACATGGGTCGCATGAACCTGGAGAGCGAGATTGAGTCTTTGAAGGAAGAGCTCATCCACCTCAAGAAGAATCACGACAACGTGAGTGTGACTGTATCAAGTGAATGCACTTTGCGATTAATTATAATTTACATGATCTGGTTTCCACATTTGTGTTTTGTCATTTTAGAGTTTAGTGTGTGTTCTTTAGCATTAATAACCTGGTGCATAGTTTAAACATCCCCACCCTCACACTGTTCATCCTGAACTAATATTTGCTAAATGGTTCATCCCAATCATCTCCCAGGCAATGAAAGGTCATGCATACAAATATGCCCCAAGCGCTATATGGGATAGCATTATAAAAGGGTAAGTTTAGGGGTAGGGTTAGAAATGATTGAGTTTAGGGCAACAGTGTTTTTTCAACGCTGGTTTAAACCACAAGGGGAATTCTGGCCACAAAAAAGGCTTGTCCTTTTAAATTTAGGGATTAAGAGATTAGAATGTCTTTGAGATTGGCCCTCCGAGTCAGTCAGATTACCCTGTAAACCAATTCTACTCAGAAGCTACAAGACTTCAGATGGAAACTGTGGGACCTGGAAACCATTGTAGGAAATTGGAAACATGTGACATCTATGGCAAGCCTCACCACAAAACTGAATTTTCTTATTTGGCAGCAGTAAGGCACCACATAATTCTAATTACTATCATCCAAAGGCAAACCCTTTGTTTACTCACTGCACCACAGATTGTCTATGGGTCAGCAGTCCAGTTCACTTAGAATTTACCTGAGAGATTATGGCTACATGGAAAAAGTATACGGTTACAGCACAGTTGCTATTGCTTCGTAGAAGGCAAAAAAAAATAAACTTTTGTCTAAACATTCTGCTATTCAATGTCCATCCTTTAGGAGGTTATGGAGCTTCGCAACCAAATAGCTCAGTCAGGAGTCCAGGTGGATGTGGATGCTCCTAAAGGACAGGACCTGGCCAAGATAATGGACGAGATGAGAGCCAAGTATGAGATGATGGCACTGAAGAACCAGCAAGAACTCAAAGCATGGCACGAATCTCAGGTAAACACTTAACAATAACCGCCCGTGTACAGGCATGGGAAGTGCTTGAGGAGTCAAGCACTTCCCATTTTGAATACTTAAGACACACTATGAAGTTTCACTATTGTTACACTGTAAGCCAGACAAATTGAACGTATTCATCAGCAGACAAACTTCTATCTTTCCACCAGATCACGGAAGTCCAGAGTCAGGTAACCCAGAACACAGAGGCCCTCAAGGGTGCCCAGACAGAGATCAGTGACCTGCGCAGACAGCTACAGACCTTGGAGATTGAACTGGAGTCACAGAGGAGCCTGGTGAGAATCCCTCCGTCAGCACACCCTTCATTTACACTCTTATTGTAGTGCACTTTAGTCAGCACTCTCACTTCAACACACTCTCATCTGCTTTGTTTGCAAAGCCCTGGTAATCAAGCGGCCTGTCATTGTGCATCTCTAGTGAGGCAGGTTCATTTATTTAACTCATCCTTACCTTTCCCCTCACAGAAAGCATCTATGGAAGGTACGCTGAGGGACACAGAGATGCGCTACAACATGGAAATCGAGTCACTCAACAATGTCATCCGGGGTCTGGAGGTTGAGCTAACACAGCTGCGAAACAACATTCAGCACCAGACACAGGAGTACGAGGCACTCCTCAATATGAAGATGAAGCTGGAAGCAGAAATCGCCACATACAGAAGGCTCCTGGATGGAGGAGACTTCAAGTAGGTGTAGATTCATCACCATAAAGTTTCTCCTATTATGAACGTGTTTGGACATTTAATTTGACAAATGATTGTTCTGGAACCTTCCAACCCAGGCTCCAGGATGCACTGGAAGTACAGCAAACCAAGAAGACTAAAGTGATGACTGTCACACAGACCTTGGTGGACGGCAAAGTGGTCTCCACCAGCTCAGAGACCAAGAACTTATGAACATCTGAACAGTCACTGTATACCAACTAGTTGCCAAAAGTACACTGACATGCTAACATTGGCCAAATGACACTGATCAAATTTAACCAATTCTGTTACCACAACATTACAATTCAACAGGCTTATACTAACTGGATTAGAGGAAATTATTTCATCTTTTATTTATTTCATTATGGTTGTCCTATATGTTTATGTGTTGACCTCATTCACTAAATGCAGAAGTTTTAAAATTTATATTGAAGAACATTTTCCTATTTTTAAACCAGAAACGCAAAATATATTTGTCTGTTACAATTTGACGTCATCTCTTAAGTTTTCTTTCTGTCCAGTTATGTTGGTTCCCTGAAGTGCTGTAATTACCAGAAGTTTCAATAAAGTCCATTCCAATTAAATGTCTCAGGGTTTCTTTTATAATAGTAAAACTATTGTTTCAAGTTATAGGTAAAGGAACCTGGCATGAAATATAAGCATAAAGTGATTTAAGCATCAAAAACAGGTGATGAGAGAGAAGAAGCAGAAGAAAGAATGCTTGTTTGCCTTATAAGACAATACTAAGGAAATATAAATTCAATTCAATTGAAGCCCCTCTACACACACACGCACACAGTTGTTATTGTGGCTGTAAAATTGCCAAGGACATAAAACCAATCATAAAGAACGTGTCAGTTGTTCAGCCATAAAAGGTGCAACAAACCTCACATAGGTGTGGCGGAGTCCAGGGGTTACAGTGAGTTGCTGAGCTGTACAGAGTAAACTTCACTCCCCGACACCTTAAGAGGGGTACTAGCGACAGACGCTAGTACCCACTGGATTTTAACTTCCCTTGCTAACGCGTCCATCTCCCACGTCAGGGATGTGGACAAAGTAAAAAACTGTGACAAAGTAGCCATCATTTAGCTTTTGCCTGCAAATACGTAGATGATGAGCCATAAAATGATTAAACTTGACTTTAGAGTTTTAGATACGGTTTATATATTTCACACCCGTACATCTCCCTACCATTTTCACTTTCAGTTAATGGGTAATATATGGGGTTTAAATGGGTGTGGGGGAAATAATCTAAGTGGGGAGGCCAAAGGTATTGCAATTATATAGTTATTGTATGGAAGGTGTGTCAAAAAGATAGCCTTTTTAGAGACGTACTGTATGTATAAAACATCTCACCTACTGTATGTTCCTCCACTCTCTTCTGTTAATCTCCTTATCACCTGTGGGTAGCCAGAACTTTTTTTACTATTCATTGTTCGCCTGAATTTTTACCAATGGAGCCCATCATTGAAAGCTTCTATGCTCATTTCATCGCCACACCACTGCGGGTGGAGAGATCCTATCCCCAGAGTGTGACTGGAGGAGCGGGGGGTTTTGGGACCAGGATCTCCACAGATACCAAGCGGCCTGGAGGTAGCTTTGGCGGCGGGTTTGACTACCAGTCCTACCTGGACTCCAGCTCTGGGTTATTCTCCATTGGGAATGAGAAGGCGATCATGCAGCACTTGAATGACCGGCTGGCCAGCTACATGGAGACGGTCAGGACCCTGGAGAAGGCCAACCAGAAGCTGGAGATTAAGATCAGGAAGAAAATGGAGAACAGTGGCCTCTTAGAAGAGAAGGACTTCAACAGGCACAACACCATCATCCTGGATCTGAGAGCCAAGGTGAGTGTCATGAGCCAATTTTCAAGATTCCTATTGTGTATAGTTTGGTCTTTTCCTTTGAAAATTAAGATGAACTGGAACAAGGGGTGAATGGGTCTGCTATCCCAATTATTACCAAGCTACATTATTACTTTCATTTAAAATGTGGCCCTTAGTTTAAATAATCATAAAAAATCACTAAACCAGAATTTTTATTTTATTTGATGTAGTAGTTCTTTAAATGCATTAGTAATTACTATTACCAATTGTAGAAGAAACTTTCATCCAAAGTAAGTCGCCCAACTCCTAATCAGGTAGAATTTAGGCTTATGCTCAAGGATTTTTACAGGTAGACCGTAAGTACGGGTATGTAACGGGTATATTGTGTATCTGTAGCGCATATGTTTGTTGGCCTACTGAAGTTTGCATAAGCCTTTCACTTGAATTCTTTTCTGGGCAATAAAAACATTTATTGCCCAGAAATCTTAGATAAGAATCGTGTTGCTAAATCCTATTCCCCATGAACAATTACGAACAGCAGAAATTCCTAGCATCAAATGCACATTAAACATTTACATTTACAGCATTTAGCAGACGCTTTTATCCAAAGCGACTTACAATTAGTACATTTGTCAACAGTTGA
>JAOEHI010000022.1:537270-572466 GCA_025447815.1 Percopsis transmontana
TCTCTCTCTCTCTCTCTCTCTCTCTCTCTCTCTCTCTCTCTCTCTCTCTCTCTCTCTCTCTCTCTCTCTCTCCTATAACCAGGTTACTACCCCTTCTTGAAGATCTACCAGTCCATGCAGTTGGTCTATACCTCCGGCATATAGTGAGTCTCTTGCCCCTGTTATGTTCCCCTGATCTTTAACATTTACATTACATTACATTACACTGATAAAACAATGATGAAACACTGATGAAGGCACATTACTGAAGTTTCACTAATGTGCCTTGGTTTGTTTACCATGTCCAGTTTGGTTGCTACAGAGTTGAGCTATTATTTAATTTCATTCGAGAAATAAATACAAAGAAAAGGGAAATAACCGTGACACACAAGCGTGACGTGACAACATGGCAGCTGCACATTGGCCAACATTTACATTTTATTTTTTCACATTTTCCATGGGAAATGGGATAAATAATAATACATATATCAGATCTATATTGTTTTGATGTTACATATTATTTTTATATTCTGTACCAGGCTTGAGGTGTGTTAACAATTTCCTTCAACCTGTGTTGTACTCTACAATGTTACTGTTAGTAGTAAAAATATGCCACATTAAGTACAACTCAATACAACTTTATAACCATATACAGTATAACTGTAACAAAACTCGGCCCAGATGCAGACACAACATACACAGAAGTAAAATTCCAAGCGTTTAATCTAAAGCAAGACACAGGTCAGGACAGGCATGGGTCAGGTGATGTACAAACATTGATCGCAATAATCTGGTAGGCACGAAAAACGGGCCCAGCGTATGCAGGCAGGTAATAAACAGGCTTGCCACAAACGAGGTAAACTCGACGAACTAGCAACAAACAATGACAGACAGACGGGTTATAAGCACAGCAGGGTGAAAAAGAGCAGGAACGGCGGGAACCATTCTCCCGCTGTGACTGGTAAACGTTAGCAGGGACATTGAGGCTAGGGAGCTGTTGGCGGGAAGGTTCACAGTCATGACAAGAATGACAAATAGCATTTGCACTAATTACATTATTTGTTAGGTCATCTATAGATAAATTATATTTAAAAGTCAACATTAAATACTGGTATTGGATTATAATACCTTTACATATCTTAACACACAAGAATATGTAATGGAATATGTCGTTTGATGCCAAATATTTTACAAATGGTTTACAAGGGAACTGTCATATCTCACTGTGTCCCTTGTTATGTAACAGACTGGATTGTGTGTACTGTGTCATCCACAGTGACTTGCAAGGCACCGGAGGTAGAAGGCTGTGTGTGACCATCGAACCAGCACTTCTGCTCAAAGGTGACATCATGGTGAGTGTGAGGCTGTACAGTTACTGTGTACATAAAATCAGTAATGTAAAACCCAAAGACAAACAACACAGAGGGGTTTTTAAAACATCATTGCATCGTTACATTTTAGAAACCAGTAGCAACTTACTTTGTACTACAGTGAGGAATTGTATTTTTATTAAGAAGTACAAAAATAATGACATTGGAAGGTCATCAGTCATTATCTACAAAATATAGGAAAGCCAGTATT
Organism: Percopsis transmontana; assembly: GCA_025447815.1. NCBI lineage: Eukaryota > Metazoa > Chordata > Actinopteri > Percopsiformes > Percopsidae > Percopsis > Percopsis transmontana. The sequence continues at coordinate 538,831 of JAOEHI010000022.1, forward strand.
TTTTTATTTTTTTAGTTAGTAAACGTTGCTGACTCCTACTACTGTTTTACTCTTAATAATGTTTTAATTTAGTTTTATCAATTGGTTTTGCTGCAATATGTATACAATTTAGACTTCGTTCCTTGCACTGTTTGTGATACATTATTAGCAGAAGCTATATTACTCCCTTAATTCATTTTGACTGTTTCTCTCCCCTCTCTCTGCTGCCCCCTGCAGGTGAAGTGCTACCATAGACGAGCCCAAAGTGCTGACAGGGACACAGTTTTCAGGCTACAGTTCCACACCTGCACCATCCATGGATCTCAGCTGTGGTTTGGAAAAGGGGAACTGGATGAGGCTTGTACAGGTAAAGCAAGTTAGTTGTTTTTGGGATGAAAATGTAGAAAAATTTAGGATTAGGCCAAGATCAACATATTTTACAGTGACATAACATTTTAGATAGGTAAACATTCTCAATTATTTATTATATTAAATATTATATTATAATGAAATAATAATAAAAAAGTATTAAATTCTATGTTTTTATATACAAATATTATATATTATAATATAATAATAATAATAATAATAATAATAATAAATATATTAAAATAGCTACTCTGATGATTGTGTGAAGGTAATGGAAGCCTTTTTGTTGTGCTGTATGGCCAACCACACCTATAATTCCCCCAAAGTAGGCGTAAACTAACACATTTTACCTAGATATGGGTCAGACTTTCCGGCCATTTTGCATCACTATTATATAATTTATACATTTCCTTTTGGGGCTTGAGTACCAGTCCAGCAAAAGCGCAGCAGGCATGTAAACTGAAGGTTCCATCTGTTTCCTTATCCCTCTAAATTTACTAGAACAAATAATACAGTCCCCCTGTGAATAGAATAAACTGTGCCTCATTTAACTTCCCTGAATAGTCCTCTGCTGTCAATTCAGAAGTTAACACACTTATACTGGTTTGGAAAATTGCTATGTTGGTCTAATTTACGTAATATCAACTCGCTGGAAACGAGCGCAGAAAGTTCCCCTAACACTGTCGTTAAAATAGAAACTCCTTTATTAGTAGTAGTTTAATCCACACACAGAAAGCTTAGAGGGTGTTGGGGTATTACTTAATTCCATAATGGACCCGCTCATTTCCCCATTTCCTTGGCGTTTATTTTCTGTGAAATGTCAGAACACATCCAGCAGAACACTGTGACTGCAAGGCACAGACAACGCACTGTGTATGGTCGCCACTCCTTGCCAAATGAAGCGTTCAGCAAAGTAAGCGGAGCATTGAGAGTTCATCCACCCCTGTGAAAGATATTAGTATATGCAATATGTTAGAGCCATGTTTGGGGTCAGGACCCAAAATGAGCTGCGGGCTTGACGCAGCAATGGTATGCTTTCATAAGCCAAGATCTCGGGGAGATTCCGTTTACACAGTCCCACAGCAGGTTGAAAAAGGTTTAACACTCCATGTATTAGAGACAATTATGTCTGACCAGAATTTCCCTTGTGGTTGAATCCAGCATTACAAAAACATGGTTGTTTTGGTTTGAGTGGCTCAGACTCGTATCTCGTATCTTCTCTTCCCCTCCCGTTACACAGTTGTGTTTCAAATATAAACATTTAATGGTTTAAAGGGAGCATTTCATTTTATTAGTTGTTCCAAATACAGCAAAATTACACAGTTAATAAATTGAGCATGGGACAATGGGATGACTTAGGAAATACACAGATCAACATTTATTTTTATAGGACTTTTTATTGTTTAGAAAAATACCACTAGTATTTGTATTGTTTATTGTTGCAAATTTCCAGTTTCTTTCTGTAATACCTTCAAGTACCCCTAGGGGCATGCATACCCGAATTTGTGAAACTGCACCTCTTCCTGAAAAAATGCGACCATGTTGACTTCTCCTCAGATGAGCGCTTCCCCTCTGACGCCACAGTTGAGTTTGTGTTCTCCTCTGGACCAGAGAAGATCAAAGGTTGGTTATTCTATTTGCTCTCTTACTTCTGTTAAAAATAAATGTTCTCATCTGAACTCAGGATGTGAGAGCTCCTCCTCAGTTCACACTCCATGCTGTATGCCATCAGACGAAGCAGAAATACCATCAAATGCAACTAAAAGATTTGAATTCTCTGAATTGTTTCTCTAGGCCGTGAGTATCAGAAGAATGATCCAGCTGTCACAGTCGACTACAACACAGCAGACCCTGTGGTTCGCTGGGACTCCTATGAGAATTTCAACCAGAGATACCAGGACAGCCTGGAAGGTAGCATGCAAAATATACTCTATATCTCTCAGATAGATGACACTTATTATTGTATAATAATAAGTATTTATTATTGTATAATAATTAGGGTGTCTAGTCTTAATCATAAAAACCTTCCTAATATTGTAAACTATGGAGCCCTTGTCTGTCTGTCTAAATAATTGTAAAAAGCGGCAGGTGTTTGAGATAGTTGGCTGATTAGACCACTTATCAGGTGGAATGAGGTCCTACGCTGCAATTAATCCTGCAGTTTGTGATGTCACAAATCACTAAACCAATCATAAATAAGGTTTCAGTTGTCGTGCCCAACAGGTGTGAGATGTGAGACACTGTGTCCACACCAAGCAAGAGTGTGTAATAAACCCAGCCAGCGGTAAGTGTTCGAGTCAGCCAACTTATTTTAAACAGCTATTTGTCTTTATAGTTCTATTTAGGCCTTTTAACATCAGTTCAGTACTTTTCTGTACTGCAAATAATCTATCCACTGTTATAAATGCTTTGCTACTTCCCAACTTCGGTTAAAACAGCTGTTTTAGACATTTTGAGCCACAGCCCCCCCCCCCCCAAAAAAAAGCTTAATTTTTTAAAAAACATAACAAAAAATAAATATATACAATATAAAACATATATTATAACATATACTGTATTAACACTGTATTTTAACAAACATGATACAGGTTGAAAAATGTCGGCGTATTTTGTGAAACTACATTCAATATAATTAAAAAGTTCCACCCATGATCCTCCAGCTTGAGTGTTCTGTCTCTGTGTCCCTGTCAGACATTGCCCACACCAGGGGTCCTGTAGACGGTAGTCTGTACGCTCAGATCAAGAAGCGGCGCGGCCCCGGCTCCGGCTCTCTCTCTTCAACCAACGGCAGCAGCCCGGGGCCGGGCTTCACCGACGACAGGCCCAATCACATCACGAATCCCAGCTCCGACTCCGTCCTCTCAGCTCATTCCTGCCACTCCAACCTCTCCTCCGTCCACACCGACCGGCCGGACGAGCCCGTCGGCCCCCCGCCCCCGACCAGACAAGAGAGGGAGGACCTGGAGCGCCTGCTGGGGGGCATCGAGGGGAACCGGGGCGAAGAGCGCGAGACCGCCATCTTGGACGACGGCGATTCCCTGCCGCCAGAGCGCACGGGGACCCTGAGGCTGGGCCGCTCCTGCTCCTGCCGGGTTGGCTACCGCTCCCAGCGCTGCGCCGAGCCCGGCTGCGACCACACCCTCCTCATGCCCAACGGCTACTGCCTGGACCGCGCTCCCGGCACCAACGGGCACCGCGGGGCGGCCAGCCCTGACCCCGCCGTCCCCCCTTCGCACATGGACCTGTGCCAGCACTACAGCCCCCAACCCCACCAATCCCTCCCGCCGCCCGACCTGGTGTGGGACCGCCAGGGTGGCCCCACGCACTACCTGCACCGCTCCTGCTCTGAGGCCACGCCCCTCCCTCGCCACCTGTGCCCCTACCCCACACCCGACCTCCACCCCCACCCCCTGTCCCCCCCGGGCCGGCTGCTCTGTCGGGGGGACGACTACGGCCCCTACCACCACCCTCCCCCGCCCCACGGCCACCACCACCCCAAGCCGTCCACCAGCCCCACCTACCACGACATACTGCTGCTGGATGGCGTAGCGCCCCCCGGCTGCCCCTGCAGGGACTGCAGCCTGCGGAGAGAGGACTCGGCCGTCTACCACAGCCTGAGGCTGGAGCGGGGCGACGGCTTCCACTGGAACCGGGAGGCGGAGCTCCAGCAGAGGGAGGCGGGGCTGAGGAAATGCCCGGAGCTCCACCACTGGGAGAGGGAGGCGGGGCTGAGGAGGGGCAGGGAGGTGCCCCTCCCCTGGGAGAGGGAGCGGGAGGCCGAGCTGCAGTGGGAGAGGGAGCGGGAGGCCGAGTATTGGCACCGCAGGGCCACCATAGCCTCCTACGGCCCGCAGCCTCACGACCTGCCGGCGTTCACCTTTGACCCCCTGCCCTCTGGCCACCCGGCCTACCCGGAGGCGTCCCGGTCGCACGCCCACTCGCACCTGGACCTGAAGTACAGCAGCAGCAGCAGCGGCTACCAGACGCCCCGCCCGGCCTGTCCCTGCTCGCCCTACCAGCCCTCGCCCTCCGAGAGCCGGGGCTACGCTTCGGGCTACCAGTCCGAGTCCACCTCCCCTCTGCCCCCCGCCGCCTCCAACCCCGCCTTGTGTCATCACGGCAACGGGCCAGCTGAAAACAGCCAGCATCAACATCGCCATCCGGACCTGCAGCCGCCGTACGGCTCCGACTCACACACCGGTGAGTCAGGTTAACGTGCACACGCCTCATCATGGCATGCTCCCCGTAACAATAGTTTTTTTTACATTTTTAAGTGAAATGAATCAACCTGCTGCACTTTGAGAGCGAAATGAAGAGGCTAGATCTATTAAGAACTTTGTGCAATTTGATTGCCAGGAAATCAGTGTCACCCAAATTTGGTGCCGATGGTGTAGGCCTACTGTGTACAACACGCAGTAGGCCTACCATCATGAATTAGTAAAAACAAGTGGAGCGGAGTTCGCTGTAAAATAGCATGTAGCCTAAAATTACAACTTAATTCTCGTAATATTAAAAATACATTTTTGTAATATTACTACTTTATTATGATAATATCCCGACTTTATTCCCAAAATCTTAGTTTAGGTCATAAATAAGAAACAATGGTATAGTATATATGATTGAAAAGGAACCATACTGTACCTTATTTGTTAAATCTATATTATACTTACTGAATGTTGATGAGTGTTGATTTATTTTAGTCTATATTATTTTTACTGTTAAAAAGTCACCAATTAGTGAGTGAAAAAGGGTCTCTGTCAACACTCCCAGGCACTCCAAACTCCCCTCCCTTAATATTTAAATCTTCTTATTTCTGCATTCGTAAGGTTGGCAACGTGCCATGTAGGATTAGTCAATACATATATTCTCAGCTGTTCGTTATTCTCCTGCCTTTCCAGATGGCCTCCGTAGTTCTGGGGAGAGTGTGGGCTGGAGGGATCACATTACCCACGGCTCCTTTAAGAGACTTCACAAAGACGCCCATGCTGCATGCTCCACGCCGTCCGACATGTCCGGACCCCCCACCCCTGTCCACACCAGCAGCCCTCTACGCACGCAGGAAAGGTATCGACCGCCCACCCCTGACAAAAAAAATCAATTAAACAACATGTGACACGTAGACAAAATCATTTATGTAGAAGTCCCCCGTCCCCCGTCCCCCAAGTGAACACAATTGCGTGCATTGACAAGCTTTGAAGCTTCTTTTTTCTATGCAAATATAGGTACATAACTGAACACGAAGATATGAATGAAATCTATGCACATTATAGGATAAGATAAACCTAGATGAAATTCATTCTATTCAAAATAGTATTTCAAATTATTGAAATCAACTCTCGACACCCCCAAAAGAGGGTTTGCTGATTTAGAGAAGGGATAATATTTCATTGCCACGGTTGAAATCAATAGCACTTACACCAACACCATGTTCGTGCTACAGTACAATAGTACAGATCTTGTGTTTTTCTGATTCAGTCCCAGTATAGGTGGGAGAGAGTTTGAGATCCGAACCACAGACATCATCAACAGCGACTTGGATGCGGCCCAAGATAATAATATTACCCAGCATCCCCAACCCACTCCAACCCACTTACCAGAGCCCTCTACTCAAGCACAGGCTCTCAAAGACACAAACGCACAAACAGCTAAATATACAGAACCGAGCCACTGTATGCCAACCCCAACAACACCTTCAGCTTCTTTGAACCACAACATGACTTCCACTGCTTCTACCCCGCCTAGCCCCAGCACACCAGCATCTAACCAGGCGACAATCCACTGCCAGCCGCCCTCCTCACCAGCCCAGCTATCCCCTTGCCCCCACGCCCTCCAAGCATCTGACTCTTCAGGGGCAGCCACACCCCAGACCCAACCCCCTGAATCTCCGGGACGGAGCCCGGCACACTTCAACGGATCAGCTCCGCTCGAGGAGCCCGTGGCAGAAGCCCCGAAACCTGCCCCTGCCCCCAGCTCCACGGCCATCTCCACATCCCCCTCCCCACAGCGCCCCACCTGCAGCATGGAGGGCTTCCCAGCCTCTGAACCACCAGTTCCTGGTTTCGCCACCCTTGGCAGGAGGTTGATGCTGAGCGGGCCCGACAGCCACCATTACCCGGGGATGGACCCCAGCGCCGCCGCACACACTGGCTGCTACCCCGCCAGCGCCCCGCATCCCCACCCGTCGTCCTACTCGCACTACGCCACCATCTCCATACCCCACCCCCACCCCCACCCCCAGCCTCCTCTGCCTGAGAAGCGCCGTCAGCCGGGGTCGCCCACCCAGCCGGGGTCACCCAAGGCTGGGGGGGTGGGGACTCTGAGACCAGCAATGGGCCACGCGCCTTCCTCCCTGCACAACATCAGCCAGCAGCAGCAGCAGCAGCAGCAGCACCACCACGTCACGTTCTCTCCCACGGTGGGGGAGATGGCGCCACCCACAGGCCAGAGGGAGGAAGGGGAGTCTGCCGAGTCGGAGAACACCACCAGGGTCAGTGTGAAGTTTGTCCAGGACAGCTCCAGGTTCTGGTACAAACCTGGCATTTCCAGAGAGCAAGGTACGTTTCCCCAGTCTTTATATGTAGTGCCTAATCGTCATATATCATCCTATAGGAGACATATACTGTCGTTTTCATTACTACTTGGACTCAAGGTTCCTAAACTTTTATATCCAACAAATATACGTTTGTATTTAAAGTCACTGAAGAACATTATTCTTATTATTAGTTATTCAGTCAGTCCCAAGACAAACCTAAAAAATCATGTTAATATAAAGACATATGTGGAGGTAAAATATATGAATGAAAAAACAAATAAATACATAATATTTAATATTTAATAGATTAATGATAAAAATATCATCAGATAAAAGTCTATCAAAATTGGTTTTAAGAAGTGATTTTAAAGATTCCGCTGATTCTGCTAGTCTCATCTCCTCAGACAGGTCATTCCAAAGTCTTGGACTTATCTGAGAGTTATATGGGGTCAACAAATGATTTATGTACTGTACCTTGGAGCCAGTCCCAGCCGTACTGTAAAAGTGATCAGTAAAATCTTAAAATCAATTAACTTGGAGCCAGTGTAAAGAAGCCAGGATTGGGGTAATGTGATGTCTGTTAAAACCAGTAAGAAGCTTAGCTACTGGATTCTGGGCAAGGTATAGGCAAGAGAGCAGCCTTTGGCTTATGCCAGAAAGGAGGGAGATACACAAGTTATTATGGTAGAAAATTAGCGTGTGGACTATTTACTTATTACTTCTCACAGATTACTTGAAATGGTTTAATTATGGAGATTGTTCTTATCTGATGAAAACACCACTGAAATATAAATCATAACTCACGAGTTCCGCTTCATAAACGCGTTAGCACACTTTAAAGAAACATACAGTAAGCATCGCAGACAATAGCATTTTCATGAAATGCCTCTTACCATTAACCGTTGTTCTCTTTGACTTGACAGGGAAACCTTTCAAGAACAGTATTTTAAATGAATTTACTATATACTGCGTCACCATGCTTAACACCTTGTGTCTGTTTGGCTCTAGCAATTGCAGCTCTGAAGGAGCGAGAGCCAGGCACTTTCCTGATCAGGGACAGCAACTCCTTTCAAGGGGCGTACGGCCTGGCTCTGAAGGTGGCTACTCCACCTCCCAACATCAACAACCACAGCAGCAAAGGTGAGACACTGATTTTAGACAAGCAGATAGAAAGTAACTTTCTATCTGAAAGAAAGGAAACTAGAATTCAACAGCAGCTACCTATAAAACTGGCTGGTGTAGACTTTCTAGAATACAATAAACATCTGTACAGATGGTAGACATTTGAGGAAATTATAAACATCTAGACACAATAATCACAATACCTCATGTGAACATACAATACAGTAAACAAGAAATATCTGTAAAGAGCAGCCCAACTGAGATGGGAAATTAAAATAAAAACTATATATCACAAGATACATATGTATAAGTGTGTAAATTACTGAAAAATGTATGCATAAATGTATTTAAAAAATATATGTACACAATCGCTGTTTATACACAATCTTATCTCTTGGTATTTGTTTTATAAAACCAGACTCCAGCTGCTAGGGTAATTTATATATTTGACTCGTTCAGCAGATATTTTGGACAAGTTGCTTTGACCTTGATAGATTAAAAAAACTATTCCAGTGCAGTAATATTCCATTTCTCCTGTACTTGACAGTGAGTGACCCGCTGGAACAGCTGGTGAGACACTTTCTGATAGAAACCGGCCCTCGGGGAGTCAAGATTAAAGGCTGCCAGAATGAACCTTACTTTGGTAAGTATTCTGCCAAACCAATAGGAATACTATGTGTGTGTTTCAGGGAAACTGTTGTCAGAAGTTTTTTCTGTGACTACAATTTGTCATATGTCATATGAGGTGTGATGTGTTTTCAGTTCATGTGTTTGATCAGACCACTTCTCAGGACTATGTGGGTGTGTCCAGACCCTGCTTGATTGACCCTGACTGTCCTGTCATTATTGTTGCAACTGTTAGGGTGGGACAACTGACACCTTCTTTATAATTGGTTCCTGAGAAGCAGGCACAATAATTCAAAACACCTGTGGGTGTACAGGGGCTTTAAGTTATTGAACAAATAGATATTAGCCAGGCTTCATAGGGACAGTGGGGCCACCAAACTAACCATGTGACCATCGTCTTTCCTACACAGGGAGTCTATCAGCACTCGTCTACCAACACTCCATCACACCAATTTCTCTGCCTTGTGCTCTGAAAATCCTAGAGAAAGGTCTGTATTTATTTCTTGGCATTCTTTAGTATCTTACCAGGTGCATTGTATCTTGGACTTCAGCATGCTAGACCGATACAATATTTTGATACAACAGTTTTAATTGTAATTAGAATTTAATTTAAGTAGAATTAAGTTACCTCCTTGCTTTTACCAGTCGTGCTTTAACTTGCCGTCTCCAATAGTTAATGCATGGTCTTTTGTCCCCTACTCTTTTAGACCTGATAGGGGAGGTGATAGAAGTTCAGCCGGTCAGCAACATGAGTACAGCTGCCGATCTTCTCAAACAAGGAGCAGGTAGGTTCTCTGAACCCCGAGTGTTGTTAAGCCTACTTCTGTTTTTTGGGTCATTTACAGGTATAGATCTTGTACAATGTAATGTAGTTATTATATTATCTATCATACTCACAACAATGTTAATAAGACAAAAATATCCTCATTTATAAATAATATATTTAATTTGAAAGAATGAAAGCCACAACTTACAGCAGTGAAGGAACACTGGTGAGGTCCTAATGACCTCTGATGTTTAGCCCTGAGGTCATGAGCAGCTTCTCTGATTGGCCAATCAACCTTCCTTCATTCCTTCAGCCTGCAACGTCCTCTATCTGAACTCGGTGGAGACAGAGTCTCTGACTGGCCCGCAGGCCATCGCCAAGGCAACAGATGCCACCTTGGGTAGGAACCTACGTCCTTCTGCCACAGTGGTCCAGTTCAAGGTGACATCACAGGGCATCACGCTAACCGACAGCCAGCGCAGGTATGGAAGAAAGCGTGAGCCCCGTTCAAATGGCTAGCTTTACCACCAGCCTGGTTGGCTCCCTGGTCTACCTGCCTAGTCTGACCTCGCTACGCATTCAAACATTAGTGTTATTCATGTATTTATTGGATGACCTTTCCCTAGCATTGGCCAATAAGAACATGATCGTTTTCAATTTCAAACTATTAAACAGATTGGAATGTTGTGTTCACATTGACCTGGGCAACGGCCATCTTGATAGAATTAGTACCTCCCCCTGAATAAGTATCCTATAGGCAGAGACATTATAGAATAGACAGATCACTTAAAGAATCCTAAATAGAACTCTGTAGGAGGAGTCCGTAACGCCAAATATAGCATTTTTGAATGGTGTTTCTATTCATGCCGTTTTTATGTGCCGGTGACCTATAAAAGGGCAGTTTTGGCTCTCTTCCCATTCATTTACATAGGGGCCTGGTCTTGTTAGCCCGAAATTACTGCCCGCGGGTGTTACCAAGATGGCTGCCGAGTTGCCAGTCTCTTCTATAATGTCTCTGGTATAGGTCAATAGCCAATCATGAAACTCACATGAATTTAATTGAATACGCAAATTCTAATTGTTATAACGCGGAACACTGTTAGCCAGCGAGACCAGGGGAGAGCTGTTGTGTTACTATTGTGTTATTTATCTGCTATCCGGTGTGTCTCCTTGCCTGTAGGGTTTTCTTCAGGAGACATTACCCAGTAAACAGTGTAACGTTCAGCAGCGTCGACCCCCAGGACAGGAGGTAGGTTACGTCTCTTAGCTGGAGCCTGTAGTTTCTCTAGCGACTAACCAGCGAGAAACCATAGAGCCATCACCACAATTCATTGCATCCATGACCATTCACTGCATTCATGGCTGTCATGAGCCGTCGTCGCATGTTTGTTTGTACGTATGGCTGCATTTTTTGCGTAAGTGTGTGGTAAAAAGAGCTGTGGTTCCTACTACGTCCATACGTGAGCTTGTGCTTGCCTGTGTGTCTGAGTGAGGTCTGTATCTCTCTCTTCGCTTCTAGGTGGACTAATACAGGCAGCACAACTGTTAAGTAAGTGTTCTCTGTTTGTGTTTATTTGTGTTGACATACTGTATGTGGCCGTAGGGGGCAAGGGAGTCTAAATATTTAAATATCTCTTTGCGTGAGTGTGTGTTATCATGAAGTGGTCTGCTCCAACATTATGTGCATGGCATCATACCGCGCCTGAGCCTTGGCAAAATAATCACAGCAAACATGATTTAGTAATGATTAATCAATCATTGCATCTGCGGTGTGAACCGCAGATGCAGCCCTAGCTTAAATAATACCATAGTGTAGTAATACCCCCCACACACCCCCAGTAGATGATGTAAGGACAGTAGATAAGGTAAAGACCTAGACTGCCTATAGGAAAATCCATCTCTGGAGAGCCGTATGGATTGTTGCAGTGTATTTGTGTAATTTCCTCTTTTCATATTTTAAACTTAAAGGCCCAATCCATTACTCCTGCATTACAGGTTCACGCACCGCCACACCATAGATGTCCAATTTTTTATTTGACATTTTGCTGTACTAGAATTTGGATGGCATGGTCTAAGGGTTTTAAAAAACTTTTAAATGCTGCTGACACACAAAACACAAGATGAGCAGAGCCGGAAAGCCAGTCGGAGTTGCCTAGTAAGGGAGCCTCGGGCGAGCGGCTGAATGGCGTTTGTTGTCAGCGCGCAGAGCTTGTGTTGTTGTAATACTCAACGTAACCATGGTGGTGCAGACACTATGGATTGGGCATTTAACCTCCAAATTCACCCCTTCGTCTCTTAATTTCAGCTGCTCATTTCTGTGTTGCCATTTTCCCAGGGTGTTTGGATTTGTCGCCAAAAAGCCTGGCAGCTTGGCAGAGAACGTTTGCCACCTCTTTGCTGAACTGGATCCGGAGCAACCTGCCTCAGCCATTGTCAACTTTATCAACAAAGTCATGTTGTCCCAACGACGATAGAGAGAAGCCCAAACCACATCGAACACACTAATATGAAGTAGTAGTATCAAGTACTTAGAGATTAGGTATTCGACATCCCTGGCCGAACTCGGTAATGTGTCATATTATTGTGAATCAGTGTCTTTGTTTTGAAATTCTTTCTCAGTCTGTGCAGTTTCTCTATTCCACAAGGGTTGGTGATGTCTTTCCAAAGTGACATCTTCAAAGCGCTTTTCAGTCTATCAATTCTATCGTTTGTCTGCATAAAATAAGTTTTTGTATTATTTGTCCCGGTATATGACCATGCACTTTGTACGGACATGCCAGGTTGTTTGGGGGAACTGCATAAAAGAATTTTCGTTGCACTGTTTGGGGATGACAAACCCCCTTAAGGTTCCACATTTCAGACATAACTGCCTTTAAAAATAACAAGTGTGTATATTTATATCATTACAAAATGACATTTTTCATTTTGCGTAAGAGTAAACAAAGCCCTGACAATGTTATTTAGTTACAATATGAATAGAAACATGTATAGATTTGCAATAGTATGTACAGCAAGTTTAATTGATCCAATATATTTTACTATACACGACTTAGTCTTATTCTAAACGACAGTAAAATATCATTGTAATATAGCGTCTATGCTAATCGACAATCTTTTTTTAATATATTCAAATAAAGAAAACTTACAGTATCAGTGGGATGAGAGGTATAACCGTCTAATGAAAGTAAACATGAATGTAAGGCTCTTAACTTAACTTACTGATAGGTGTGTGCGAGAAAGTGATGTGTGGGTGTGTGTACTGTGATGAGGGTATTAGTGTGTAAACTAGTTCTACATAACCGGATATCGTTAAGTTCCCTTTGAAGTTTTAAAGAAGTGTACCTTAAATGGAAAAATAAGATGAAGGGAATAAAGAAAGATATACAGTGTTACTCCACAACGTTGCTGTTAGAAAAAATTGTTAAAAGCATGATCACATTTACCTATGCTTATTCCAGTTAATGCCCACACAACCATATTTAAGTATTCTGGCTGATTAAACATTTCCTTTAAGTTGATTGCAATATTAGCTATATTGCAAATGTATTAAGGCAAATACTCAAAAGAACCAATCATAAAAAAGGTCAGTTGTCCCCCCTTAACAGCTGCAACCAAACTGATCAGCCACATTAATTCCAAACACGGTTTCCAAGGACTTTAAACATGCAAACAAAAATATCTGAGGTCAATATTTGATACAGTAGACTATACGGTTGATAAATCATAGTGAAATATATTCAAACAACATGATAACGTTAATGTGTTTAACAGTGAGAAATTATCACATCCATTTCTATCACACATAGCACATCCACACAGCTAAGGGGCCTAAGGATCTAAGTACTTAACCAAAGACAAAATACTCTTTAATTAAGATCTTTTCTATTATATTTTTGTATTTTCCGCTTCATATATTGTGCTTTACCTTTAATTAGTGTTGCATTGTCTCATAAAACACAACTTGTATTACAGGGATAATATATATTGTGGTTTGTTTTATTGTTGATCTCTATATTGTGTAGTAATATATTTTCTCACATGCAGCTATATGACCGTGTAAGAAACATTTAAAAGGAAACATTTGTTTGTTTAAAAGGACATTTTGATACTTGCTATTTTGTATGCAGAAATGAGGAATATAATTAAAAAGAAACATTGTGGTACCACACTGTTGGACTTTTTCCGTATTAATTGAAATGGATTTAACTGGTATAGGGTAAACAAATAAAAACATAATTCAATTTATATTTTAATTTTATTAATGAATTCATAATTCCCTTTAATTACTTTTTTTTTTTTTTTTTAACAAAAAGCAGAAAAATAGAGATTTCCAAAAACAAACAAAAAATTTAAAAGCATCATTTACTCAGCATTAAACCTACAAAATCCTCATCCCTTTAAAAAAATACTTATCACAGTGCACTCCAACAGCTCTTAGTTACATTTATCTTTGGTATGAAATACAACAGCACAGTTCAAACTGGGTGGGCTACAACAAAACCATGCATTGAAAATAGCAAAGGTCATTTGGCAGTTGTTCTTAATAGATTGTGTAATGTATTGAATGGCAGAGCTGAGCTGGTTTTAACCCAGTCAGCTAAACAAAACAGTATTGGAGCATCTGACATTAGAGAGAGAAAAAAAAAACAAAAAAAAACACACACCCATATTAGGAGGAAAGTTAGTGCGGCCTGACAGGCCCTTAACTTGATACAAATGCTACATATTAATGATGAAATAAGATAGTTGTTAGATAACATGTAAACTTAACTAAAAACCAGCATTTCCCATCAGTTACTATTTGTTACAATGGGCCCTGATTTTAAAATATAGCAGAAATGTAGACTTTATTATAAAGAGCGATTCAAGAGCGATTCAAGAGGTTCCCAAAATAACTTAGAATATAATTCATAATTTAAAAGTCTTTATATAGCATGGAATTAAATGTCACTTTTAACTTCAAGATAATATAAATAACAACCAAATCATAAACAACTCTAAAGGTGCCAAAATACTTCTATATAAATAATTCCATGCCCTCTGAATTTTTTAATTTCTCTGCAAAAAAAAGCTCTTGTAATGTTAACAGCTAACAGTGGGAACAACAGCAGACAGCTAGAACTCTAGCATCAATTAAAGCCATGACAAAATGCCATTCCAGACACAATATTATCTGGAATGCCAGCATTTTTCTTTAAAGAATAGTGTTTACTGTTCAGACAAGCAGTGACTGACAACAGCCTGGTATCCACAACAGAGCAACATGTTCTCCATTCCCAATCACGAGAACAACATACAAACAAGCTAGTCAGTGGAGCTATAATTCCAAATAAACAAGTAACTTGTTAAAACTTAATTTATAGACATTTGAGTTGCCCTGGGCAATGATAAAACTAAGAGGGTAGGTAAGTGCGGATAATGAATTTGGACTGTTGATTTTGAGAGAAAGTAACACAGCCTCTTAGCAACGCAACATCATATCTTAACCACTGGGGGCGCAGTACTCAAAGGTTATTTATTCCTTCCCCTGAAAAGGAGAGGAGGCCTCTGTCAACTGGCCCTATTGGCCCCTATTGGACTGTTAAGTTGCTGGTGGTGTTGCTGGTGATATGCTTACATTGTCGATGACATAATCCACCCCAGAACCCTGAGCTGAAATTAAGAGACCTCCCACCTACTTCGGTGAAATGGTACATTTCTGTTGAAGAGGTTGTGTGTCGCTTCCTCCCAGAGAAGTTCCATTCACAAGAGAGGGGTATTCGAAGGCGTGGTTAGCAACTGTGATGTTTAGTGGCGGAGGTGGTGTTGGTGAATGGCTGGCTGGTGATAAGTGGAGTTAGTACCACAGTCAATGTAGCGGTAGGCTTCTAGACTGTTCTGAGATGTTCGCACCATGTAGGAGGTTTTTACTGCAGTCCTGGGGAGAAATAGATGGCTGCATGTCAAGGTAGCAGACAGGAGTAAGAAAGTGCACGATGCTAGGCGATATTCTATTCCTTTCATTTTAAAGTGAAAACCCTCAACTGTATAGCTTTCTTACCTTTATATGATTTGGATTCAATATTTTGTTTGGTCACTGTATTTAATAAATAAAATTTATCATCTATACAAAAATATTATTTTTGAGTCGCTCTACAAGACTTCGACCAGGGTTATAGATGTGAGTTGAGAGGCAATGGAAGCTAATGGAGGTTGAAAAAATAACACCCTGCCTGGTTCATTAGATACAGCGACCAAACGAATAAAGAATATTTTAATCCCAAACATCAGTGTGTGGAATTGAATTATAATTTAAATTATTCAATCAAGGGTTTAACTGTTCAACGTCACCTAAATAATCTCCTAAAAAGTCACCCAGAGTTGCTCCAACTGCAAATCCAGTGTCCACCTATAAGCGCTGCCCCCAACTTACACATAGGAAAAGACAGCAGATAGGGAGGGGAAATGAAGGATGGATATACTTACTGCATATAGACAACAATGTTGTGGACTTTGAAGGGCATGGTACAAAACGCACTGAAAATACACAAAGCACAATGTTTTAGTCAATTGTCTCTCATAGTCACATGAGAGAACTCTTGGACGAATAAATATTGCCTGTGGCTTTCAAAATAAATGCATAATCACAAACATAACTGAGGACTAAGGAAAGCGTACGCTCCTCAATTGCGTTATAACACCCCTGGTACCATACATTTCAGCCCCAGCTTACTGCTTGCACAATGTACGTGGTTGTAAGGGGAGGGCTAAAGCCAAGAAGCTCTGGAGGGGGAGGAGTAGAGAGGAGTGTGAGCCATTTTACACTCAGGTGTAGGAGAGGCATAAGCACTCAAAAGAGTTTCAAAAAGTTTTAAGAATGCAAAATCAAGGAGTGAGCTTTAAGGCGTTAAATGCAAAAATAGTAAATGGACATCTTTTATGTATGAAGAATAGCTCTCTACATGACGCAACAAAAAATGTGCCTCAAAGTCAAATCAGAGGAAGAACACTTACTAAACATAGGGGGCAGCGCTGCCGATCTCCACACTGACAGTGTAGTTGACCTGCAGAGGACCACATTAAACAACATTCATCTACTGCTCAGAAATGGTTGGTGGCTATTGCGTAACAATATCAGTAGGCAGGTAGAGAAATAAGAATGCTTACAGATCCTTTGGCCCAGTGTTCATTCCTTAAGACAGTAAGCTTAATAGGTAGCATGAAATACCCAGTTCTAAAATACCAAGTGTACAATTCACCCATTAAAAAGGACTACTGGGCAGCATGTCAAACTTTCAGTGAGAAAAACTTGTCACCGATGACACTCTGATTTCCGGATAATGAAGTATTGTGGTATGGGGAAGGTGGGGTGGTGAGTATAAAAGCAGAAATGTTCTTTTGTTTTGCATCTGAGGGAGGCACTTTGTGTCTTTAGTTGCTGATTAGTTGCCACTGCAGTATTCAGACTATAGTTCTGTATCTTAATGCAGTGATGAATCTTCAACTGTGTTAACATTTGCAGTTGAGCCACCTGCATTTAAATACGATTTTCACATCAATGACATTTTTCAGAAACAATCACTTCCAAGATTTTCCTAAAGTGGAATTTCTAACAGCTCTTCCAGCTAGCTCTGGAAGTAAACCTATCAGGCATACGTGACAGACTAATTTGCAATGCGTGCATTTGCACCTGTAGCACATTACCAATCTTCAAATAAATAAATAGATAAATGTAAAAGCACCTAAGTCCAGTGTCTGTCAATCAACAAAATATCTGCAACTGCATTTGCTAAATAACTAAATGTCGACTAAATTGTATCTATGAGACGATCCCCGATACGTGTGTTGATGCCATTCCTGCCTCCCTACCTGTCTCTCGCTCAGGGGCAGGATGGTGATGACATCGTCCATCTGCTGCGTACCAATCACTGTCTTCATGTAGAGCACCTGGCAGCTGATGCTCTCCACGAACACCGAGAAGAAGTTGGAGTTGCTGAAGTTCAATGTGCTCTGAGGGGGGGGCGAGTGCACGGTTAGTCGCAAGGGAAGGTGGTATTCAAGGTTTGTTGCAGCGAATACATGTGGTCTATTACGGCCCCATTCGTTTCCACTATAACCTACAGAGTCTCAACAGTGGAGATCGGCAGAACTCTGAAAACTGCATTGTTTGATTCGATTTTGGTCACAAATGACCCAAGACAGTTGGGAGAAATGGGAAAATCAGCTCCAGGTCCAAACCGGCCAGAATCCCCCTTTAATTGGGAGACACACCTTCCACTAGTAAGAGGCAAGTGATGAATTCAAAACCAAAAAGCTATGCATAAGCATGGACTAATGGGGGCGCTGATATTGTTTCCATTCAGAATCATGGGTAAGCTCACCGTCATGTTCATGAGGACCTTCGAGTTGGCGTGATCAAAGTGCACTGTCACTGAGCGTATCCCATCATCCACCACGACCACAGAGCGCGGAAAGAGGAAGAACGCCACCAGAGAAGAAGCTAGGAGGCACAGCACTGCCGACAACACCACATATAGTTTCCTACAACCAAATTATTTGCTATTATTACATTTCTCTCAGAATCATTTGAAGTTCACAAATATATAATCAATATACGCAAATGTAGCACAGGTTATCTATAAATATTACAAAATAGTTTAGTAAGAAATGACCCTGGAGGTCCCCGGCACTGATTAAGGGAAGAATACAGCTACTGATATATCCAAGTGATCTATACATACAAAAAACACAGTAGAACAGCAGGACTGATCGAAGTATGATATATGTTCCGTGCACAAAGGAGGCCTGAAAACCATAAGATTATGGTGGCGAAGGATACTTACGTTCTCTGGGGCCGCAACCTCTGGTCACTGTATGGAATCAAAGCCACCAGCTCATTGACTTGCTCTATCAAGTAAGAATACACAGCAGGTTAGCTGATGGAAATGATTACAGGATTATTTTTTGAAAGCATGTAAATGTAAATGCCTTATGATGTAACCGAGGAATACTCCTCGATTGCATCACATTACCACCAAAAACTCCACCGCTATAGTACCACCAAAACTCTAAATTTTAGCCCCAGATGGCTGATGTTGTTAGAAACAATTGTCCACAAAATTGTGGGCAGCTGTAGGTGGAGGGGTGGAGAAGATGTGAGCTATAATGGGGGAGGAGTAGAAAAGAGTGCAAGCCACTCCGCACTTAGGTTGCAGGAGGGTAATGCGCTGTCTGAGTTACAAAGCAAAAGAACAACATTTCTATATCTAATTTCAACCACAGCTGGGGCAGGATAGTCTAGTGGTCTGGGTGTTGGACTCCCAGCCATAAGGTCGTGGGTTCGAGCCCCAGAGTCGGCCTACCTGTAAGCATCCTTGAGCAAGATGCCTAACCCCTATCTGCTCCGTGTAATGGAACAATGTAATTGTAAGTCGCTTTGGATAAAAGCGTCTGCTAAATGCTGTAACTGTAACTGTAACAGCTGCCGGTGCTACAAATGAGTGTTTAACCATACAAATCTGTCTGAAAACATAAGAAAATACACACAGTGGAGTAACAGATCATCAGGGTGAAAACGGATATGATTTATATCAGCCACCTCGAAAAAAATATACATTTCATGGATTTAGCTTTCACATGTGGTTCTAACATTTCAAAGTTACGACTTTACATCTAACATTACAAAGTTATGACTGCTATCAGATCGTTCACACTCACCAGAAGGGATGCGTCCAATGCCTTGACATGTTGGGCAGGTAATGCTATCTCTGCCAGTGAACTCCACGTAAGGGAACTGTGCGATGTCCTCCCGTCTGTCAACTCCGTCCAACGAGTCATCGTCCCCGACCTCTCTCTGCCGTCCCGTCTGTTTATCTGGGAGGAGAGCGAGGGTGCTGCCGCTTCTGGACCAACGTGTGCCCATCCCAAGTGAACTCTGCCTTCGTATAATCACGCCCGATTCACCCGCTACCGGTAGCTACAACTATGTTACCCGTGAAACAAGAGTTAGGACAAGGTAGTTTATCTCGTGTCACATGCAATCCGAAATTCTCAGTTAGCAAAATGTCAGAGTAGGAGATTAGATAATCTCATTGCGTCTGTCAATAACTGTCCAGAGAAACAGCTGACAGGAGTTACTGTTTTGAGTCGTTAGCAGGGGGCGCTGCCTGGCTAAATAACTATTAGCCAGTTAGCCAAACGATGCAAAATGTATGTATTTATGATGAATGTAACTTAATTATCTTACCATTTAGCTTGAACAAGACTGGTTATTTGTCCAAAGCGCCCAAAGTCATCACTGCTTGTACATGTTCGTTGCTTGATAAAAATATATCGCGGTATGTTGTCTTGTGCGCTGCTGCCGTCTACTGTTTGGAGTGCAAATAGCATCATATTTCGTCACAAACGAAAAGCATATGCCTACTTTGAAGAATCATGTTCGGAATTATATAGTGAGAAATTGTGTGTCATATCTTTGAGTGTAAAGTTACAAGTGATTAAGCATACTGGAAATGATTTGGTTGAGAAAGATATCTATTTGAACTTTTCTGTTCATCTCTGTATTTGGTCAGTGTTAAACTTTCAGTCAGTGATGGGCTCCAGAGTTACCTGTGCATTTGCCATAGGCCTATACTCAAATCTGACCTGGCTTCATAATATGAGGCTAGAATAGTATAGTAACAAAGACAGGATAGACACTAGAACGGTCTTTTAGACCACATATTGATTCTGTTATTAAAAAATAAACTCCAACTGTTTTATACTCAGTGTTAGAAAATGCAGTGAATACTTCCAATCCTAACCTTCAAACTTTAATGGATGTTATAACAGACTTTGTATATTTATTTTCTAACCATTTATATTTATTTTTGCATTTATTAACCCTAATTCCCTAAAACAACTATTAATACCATTCCATTCAACATATTAACTTCACAGACACTTAAACCAGGTTTTACGGTATAGGCTCCAGAACCTCAAAAGTAGAGGATTATTAGAAAATATTGCCATTAGAGCTAAACTTCCTCAGAGTTAGGGATTTTAAGATGCATGGGCCGTGGAAGTCATGTCCATGTCAGGTGCTGTTTGTGTAATGTTTGTTACCTTGCAATTAACACATAAAGCCTTGAGCATAATCCACATATGGACGATCCTTTCCCTGAAGAGAGTCTGGCCAACACTCAGGGTGACTGCCGTTGCAGTAATGTATAAGGAGTTCACAGTGTGAATGATCCTGGGCCCAAATTTCCAGTATGTCGGGTAGTAATTGTAGAAAAACCATATCTCGTACATAAGGTAGAGCAGGCCTTGAGTGATCCCAATGACAGCGACCCTCAGAGAAGAGGACATGTTACTGCTAATTGCTGACGTGTATCTCGTGTGTTGAAATATGTAGTGCACTGTAGAGAAGCTGGACGCCATCATGACGCACAGACACATGAAGACATAGCCCTTGATGATGATGGTAAATGTCTCAGTGACTTGATCCCCACTATGCGTAGCATTGACAGCAGTGGTATTACGTTGTGCTGCTGTAGTTCGAACCCCGTAATATATATAATAGCACAGAAAAATCATTCTGTCCAAAAGCAAAATCAGGTAGATGGTGGACTTGATGTTTTTTTTCACCCAGATGGAGACAGTCAGCCGCACTGGAACAATCTGGATGTTGTAGTAGAAGCTCAACCAAACATACGAGGTCATGCTAATGTACACAGTGTATAGCACTAGCACAGACAGTACACGCAAGGCTATATTATTTCTAGCCCCCAGTCTAAATACACAGTATGCCGCAATGTTTGAAATGAAGTAAGCAATTGTGCAGCAAATCAGAAACCCTAGTAGTGTTTTTAAAGGCTGCTTGATTCTGTAATTGACCGGAGGGGAAAAAATGCACCATGCAAAAAAAATATTTGCTATAAGGCTGAAAGAGACAAGAGGTACATTGATAGAAATGAAGACCAGGTCACTCATTTCGATACTCCTGTTTGCCATTTCTAGTTCAGTTAATTCGAAAAGTAGCTTGTGGTCTTGTCCTTGACAATGTTTTGTTGCGCTCCTAAACCTAAATAGAGGATGCAACAGAAGGTGCTGTTTCTAGACCATAGTGCTGTCTGGTCATATCTTCTGAAATTGAAAATATGTTGACAATGGAGACACTAGGATCCCGTCTTTTTCCTAAAGAAATTAGAGAAAAGACAAGATAAGTGAAAAGAGAGATAACAAAAAAAATTATTCAGAGAAATAGCAATAAATGGTGGAGAGTTCTCTTTCATTTACAATTGTATTTCTTTGAATTCTATGCAACAATACACAGTAAAAAATAAGGAAGTTAGGATCTCAATAGCTAATTTCAATAGCCAACTTCTTCTAATGGATGTAGTAGGGATTTTAGTAAGATAATATCAGAACTTAAATAAAGTCATGTTGCAACCAACTGCAGGAGACTGGACGACACTGTCAACCAATTGTTAGAGGATTAAGAGTAAATCTTAGACTAAAGACTATTCATTAGTAGACAAACTACTTCAAAATGTCTCTTCAGAAACCAATGGGTGACAATACTATGTCAATTTTTATACAGTCTATGGGTAAGACTTACTCAAAATTGGGTGGCTGTAGGTCAAACTGAAAAAAGCTATAAATTACACTAGAAAGTATAGTCATAAATAGAATGCTGTTGTTCTACAGCATATGAAGTTTAGAGACACGGTGCTATGGAGGTTTTGACGATTTTGTTCCAAAGCATCCATTAGGTCAAACCATTATTCTTGTGTAATTCCAATATCATTTATTAACCTAGTTTCACTCTATTAGCATTACAGCTGTGATTATAAGCCAAATATTAATAACAATACTGATTTCACCAGTGTTTAAAATGTAGCATTCAACTGTGACACTAAACTCAGTAGATTCACTCTAAAAGGTCCACACTAAATCAAAATCAAAACATACCTATGCTAACATTCTCTATCAATTTGGTTAGCACATCCACATTACTAATATAATGTGTATAAGTACTGATTTGATTTTGTCAATATTGCCCTTCTCACACGATAGATCAAATGTTCTGTGCCTTCATACGCTCTAACATCTGCATTTTAGCCACTTGAGAGTGAAAACAAGTGTATTGCTTACACACAAAACACATAGTCCTAGAATCATTCTTTTGATCAAAACACAATAAATTATTAAATTAATTAAACCAAATTACCAAATAACTTTGTGATTCATAAAGCCACTGAAAAAATGTGCAGGAAATAATGTAAATACTGTCATTTCCAACCAATTTCCATATTTAAATTACGAAATCATGGTTTTACTCACCAATGCCACTATCAGCAGCTCTAAAAGTGCCTTGTTAACAAATTCTGACTAAAAAAATATAGCAGTCTCTTTTTCAAGCTTGCATAAAGTATAGTTCAGGTGGGAGGTATAGACGTGTGGTTAATGTCTTAAAGTGGCATGGGATTTCTTATACATTACTGATTCATTAGGCCAATCCTCTCAAAGCCTAAAGTTGTGCTTGCTGGGGTGATGTCATTACATTGCAGTTTAGTAAATGTGTCTCCGCCTCCACAGTTGAGGTTAGGGGATGACACTTATTTTCTTGTCATGGGGTGAGGCTTCCAATTTCATAACAGTATAAATTCCTTGAAGTAATACGAATGGAACCTCAGTTTTGAAAAATGCGGACCAATTCTTAGTTACCACAATTATTTAGGCGCTTCAATGTATTTGAGTTTAGCCAGGGTCTTGTATGCCCCAGACACTGTATAAGACAGACACTGGATGCCCTTTACATGCCACAATAACAAAGGAAATGCGGAATGAAGTGAATACAAGTTCCACAATCATATCTATACACTAATAGGATCAAATTTAACCTAAACTTAATTGAATTGTATATTACCATTTTCAAAACTGTCACGTTCATTTTGCAACACTACTTACATTAAACACATTTTTGTGTGTTTTTATTCTGTTTCGTATACTAGCTTGCCAGCAAGCTAGCTTCCTTGTTTCGCAAATGCAAGCATGTGTAGTTTATAGTAGCATAATGGTATCAAATGAACATCTTCAGGGCAGCCTAATTCCTCCCACAAGTCACTCGACTATTGAACTCATGACCGCCCAACGCACATCCATTCCATTCTTAGCATACACACATACGCAGGATCACACCCCTGTCTCCACACACTGTATGACTGTCCCACACTCTCCCACATACTGACAGACACAGCCCACACCGACACTAAGATACTAACACGCACACTGTGAACAGGGGCGTAACTACAAGTAGCCTATTTGTAGTTACGCATTGGTGGCCCGTTAGCACACACCCCCCTACCGATTTACTGGACTCTAAAACTTTGACTAGACCCTGCCCATCTTGCATTGTGGCTTGGTGTCAGTGGTGCCTTGTTGCATCACTGACTCTGAACAACACTTTCTCCAAGTGTATTATTTGAATCAATATTAGCTTTATTCTTATCAAAGATATCACCTTAAGTATCCACTTGTAAAAGTATATTAAAGGGTGTATAATTGGATTAGTTAAAACTGTAAATAGTTATTTAGTTTCTTATACTGTACAGTAGTTCACACTGCTATCTACTGGCATAGATGCACCAGTGTCAATATTACCAAATGTGTTTAAATATAGCTCATAGCTCGTTTTTGGTTTGATCTTAGGGCAAGGTTATTTCTGTAGCAATTACATTTTAGCCAACATCCTTAGCTCCACTGTCTGTGAGATATAGTGTATTCTAATAAAAGGCAATAAGGAAGACATACCAGTTATTTATTAACATGGTATATGTCCATAGATGGACTTTAGACTTATTCAGCAGAAATGATAATGACTTTGTGGACTATATTTTGAAAAGGTTTAGTACGCCAACAACCACCTGGTTTGTTTAGGTGATTTAGTGTAACTTACCAGTATAATTCTTACAGTTACTGCCAGCGAACACAGTGGCTTATAGACCCTGTGACAAGGCCAGGTTTACTCAGTTCTAATGATGAGTGACATTTCTGATGAGGACAATGAGATATCCTTTCCTGTAAAGGTAAAAAAAAACTTTGATTATTAGGTAGCAATTCAGAATTAGCTAGAATGTGTAATATAATATTTGATCATATTTGATAAAAGTGAAAGCATACTATACTTACTGTATCTATGCCATTGTCATTACTGACATTGTGGTGTTTAGTTATGTAACACAAATCTCAGATAAAAAAAATACATTATTATTATTATTATAGTTTTAACTATACATTCATTATTTCTTCTTTTTGTGTCTCTGTTTATCTGAATCAAAGTTTCTTGGGCGATTGGAGGTGGTCCGTTCTGAAGGTTTTCAGATCCTGGCTGAAGCAATGGAGAGCCTAAAGGTTATTCGTTTAGTTTAATATAGTTTAATGTATAATTCAAAGATAATTATTTGTTGTCATTGGAATTTTGGCAGTAGACCTACAGTATACCAATTACAGACAGAGCACAGAAACATAAGAAATTGTTTTATTAAAGCCCCTGGAAACCAAGGCAGTGAAAGATAAAGGAGGTGTAAGTTATCCCACCCTTATAACAAAACTGATGTAGGAGGGATGGTGTCAATCAAGCAGGATCTGTACACACCCAGACAGTCCTGAGAAGATAAACACATAAACTGAAAATACCTGTCTGGGTGGAAAGGGATTTTAATTTAAGGAGCAGTAACAACAAACAGTAGCAAATGACAGGGTCTGTGTCTTTTTGTCATTCTATGTGGTAGACACCGGATAAAGATGCCCCAGAAAAGGCAAATAAGAAGAGTAAAGTGTATCTGTTCCTGTCCATGAGTGGGATAGACATATTGGAAAACCAGACCAAGGTGTGTGATTATAGTTTATGTATTGTTTTCACC
Source organism: Percopsis transmontana (assembly GCA_025447815.1). Taxonomy (NCBI): domain Eukaryota; kingdom Metazoa; phylum Chordata; class Actinopteri; order Percopsiformes; family Percopsidae; genus Percopsis; species Percopsis transmontana. Next base: position 564,113 of record JAOEHI010000022.1, read on the forward strand.
ACACTTATTATACAAATTTTAAGTCTCGACTTTACCTTTGGGACACCACCCCAGTTGATAGTTTGGAAAGACAATTATGATTTATTCATGATTCATATTTCATAGCTTGTCTGCTCAAACTTGTGATCAGTCAATAATCTGAATCTGATAATAATAATTAATAATAATTCATGAAATGTGAAACCTTGACAGTAGGATTGATTGTGTTCTGTGATCCACAAACAGTGAGAACCTTCTTAATATAAAGTGAGTTTTTTACATAAATTCATTGTAGCTTATATAAGGTCAACAAACAACAACAACAAAAAGATTATTATATAGGTATATGCAAAACACAGCTTCACATAAACCATAACAGTAGCAACACAATATCCAGACTTCAATAACATGGTACTCAATCAATAACAACAGAATATTGCTTTGTTTCAATATACCAGCAGGATACGGCCATGCCATTAAACAATGGCATGGCAAAACCCTGGCAGACTTGTACAGGCTATTCTAACCTAGTAGCCTAGTAGGCGTTGGTTTTAGAGAAAGTGTCCCGATTGCCTTGTTGGTTGTAAACTTGAATTATGTTTTTGGAACCTCACGTTGGGTCAAAACTCCATATTGAGAAGTTCCTGTAGGGGAGAGCCATGACATTTTTCATACAAACGTCATTTTTAAAGCCACTGTTACAGGCAGAAACTGATCATTTGTGTTCTATTAATACCAGGTGTTTTTTTTACACAAATATGGAACGACTTTGAATGGCCATTGCACATTATTATGTGGCGTTACTTCTGTCCCACCCCTGTGTTACTTTCGACCCGACTGATGGGGACGAAAGTAACACAGGGGTGGGACAGAAGTAACGCCACAGTATAAACTTGAATTGTTTATGTTATTCTTGTTTTTATTCAAATGTCAGACAATGTCTTTCTTAATATGTAACTGAAAACATAGTATTATGTTCTTTTTCTTAATAAAAAATTATTCTATTTCATTTTTAGAACATATCCTAACAATCAGTGATATGTATATCTACCCATTAAAACATTGGATTTCCTTAAATTCCTGCTTCAAATCTTACTGAGTGATTTACAGTTAAATATAATTTATTTTAAAAGACGAGGAATGCCTGTGCTTCAAATCTGACGCTGATGTTTCTGCTAGAGACGTCAAGAAATTCCCCCTTATAGGTTACTTTAGGGTCAATCAGACCTCTATCTGCCGATCTCACCCTGACTCTGTTGGTGCAATATGACATACACACATGTTTTAATGAATTGCTGTATGACTGCATTAGCGGCTGGGCGAAAGAAACGCTCGTTATTACTATAGTGAGAAGAAAGTGACAATAGTTACTACCTGACAGTGACTCCTGACTTGCTTCTATACTGAAAAACCCTGACATGGCAAACTTCAGGATGTCTTAAAGTACTAAATAATCTTTCGAATAATCATGACAATGATACATGAAACAATGAACACAACTTGTTATACGAAAAGATGTACTGCTTGAGTGAATTCACGTATCCACGTGATTTTTTGCTGTTCTGGTATGTGTTATGTGCTGACGTTGTTTGGCATACGAGGGTGGTCGTGTCCTTTTAAGCTCTGAGAGGGGAAGAAGAGGGGGGGATTGCTTTCTTTGTGGGCTTAAAGGTCACCTCTCCGACCTTAGTCCACGACATCTAAGTGGATGTCACTGTCAAATTAGCATTGTTACTAGCCTACTGTTAAAAATTATATTTAATAGTATTGAATGAATTATGCATTCAACGCAGATAAGTTTGAATTGTGTTTGAAGTACTTCTGCGATCCATCTCTATCCAGTCTCCATGATTTTTCATAATCAACAAAATGTTACTTTTATATTACCCCATCACTCACTATATGTCTTGCAGCTACTGCAAGACATATGTATTTATTATTTATTATTATTTAATTTATTTTTCTTCTAATTATTACTCTTCTCTCTGTCTTCTTTCTGTTTGTTGTCCTCAGTATATGTTGTATACATGTCCTCTCTCCTCTGTATCCTTCTGTGCGGTCTTGCCCACCTCACCCAAAGTCTTTGGCTTCGTGGCCAAACATCCTGCAGCAGACATGTACCACTGCTATCTGTTCCAAAGCAAGAAGTTTGTGAGTATTTCCAGTCACTAAAGGACACAGCCTCGCTAATGATATAGTGTGACACTAAATTCACAACCTGATTAAAGACACATACTGTATATACAGTATATGATGCTTAGAGGACATTAAATGGCTTCTTGTTTAACTAGAGCACAGTCAGTCTTGGGTGTTCAGGAAAACTGTCTATTGAGAACTGGTACAAGATACAGTAGGTCTGCTTGTAAACGTCATGTTTAACTTTTGTTGATCTCTCAAATCTATAGGTTCGTTACCTCCACATGCTGATATTTGGGATAAAAATAATCCTTTAGTCAAAACGATGTTTTAAAAAAAATTTTTATATTAATTTAATTATTAAATTAAATGGAATGGGATTAAATGAAATCCATTAAATTATCCATTAAAATTTTATTATTATCTCTAATAATAATAAATCTGAGACCACCCAGGCACCGGGCCACTGCCGGGAAAATAATGTTGTGCCTAACTGGTTGCCTTGGTGTATGTTGAAATTGAATCTGTGTGGGCTGAACAGGAGCAGTTGGTGGCAGTCTTTTGCAAGATACAATTATGTTGAATCGGCGGCAGGCAGTATGGCATGATGAGCAGTTGGAATACTTTTTTTTTTACACATGGAGGAGATGAGAGGAAGCTATTCCCAGTGAAACAAATGCTGACAGTAGTACCGTAATGCATAATGATAACATATTTACTAGAAATGAATATTATTTTATTTTATTTTTATTATTATTATTATTAACAGCCAGTTGAGGAAGATAGGACAGTTAAAACTAGGGGGAAAACAGGTAGGAATGCAGAATGTCTTCACAATCATATTGTTTCACTTGTGTGTTAGCACGATGCTGTTATAATGGAAATACATGCATTGCTATTGTGACAACACTGTAGCCAAGCCATTTATATTTTCTACTTTATTCCCGCAATACATCTTGGAAAGTTGTTCTGTAGTAGGCTTATAGACTTTTCTCAAGTTTCCTAGGTCTGAAAGAAAATTGTGCAGTATTTTATCTATGATACATTTCTATTTTAATCCAGGATGGAACTATATCTTAAATAAAACTACACAAATTTAATTTTTGGGTTCATAACATTGCGTAAACAAAGGATTATTTCGTCCGAAACTCCAGTGACCTGCATATTTAGGTAAGAAGCTATAGAGTCGAGGGTTTAACACAATTCAAATATTTCTTTAAAAAATACATAATTTACATTGCTCGCCATAGGGATAGGGATAAGTTACAAAGTATTCATGCTTATGGTCTTATATATGGTCTTATTCCACTCAACTTTTCAAATCTGTCCTCAGTCTCATGTGCTGGTCTCAGTTATTGGAGATGCTTTTCTAGCTACAAAAAGAGAGGAGAACGTCAGAGGAGGACGGGATCTTATAGTGGAGGCGCTCAGGCATAAGGTTGGTTAGAAAATGGAATCTTCATTTGGTTATTAAAATATTGAAATCCCCTAATCATTGACTGTTTCTTATTTGTCCCATTGTTGTTCTTCAGAATAAAGTACTTCAGAGAGAGAATGATGAGCTGAGGAGAAGGCTGTCTGAAAAGTGAATTACGTGTGGTTGATAAATACAGTACATGTTCATAAATAGACATACACTGTTTTATGCAGCAACTATTTCAGATTCAGTGTCACAATTTTGATTTATTGTTGAATGATTATTTACCTCAAGGAAAACCTACCAACACAACCCCAGAAATGAAAAAGGGGATAAATCGAGGAAAGAATGATAAAAATTGCTGTTAATGTATTACTGAGATTTAATAAACGGTTTTTGACATAAATTAGTTTATTTTGTGTGTGTATTGAGTCCCTACTTAAAGGAGTGAACTATGCTAGTTGATTCTTGTCTAGACACAGGGGTGTATGATATCCACATTATCTATTTAGCTTGGTTGTACAGGGCAGGTGCTGCTTAATCGCTTGCCTTGTTTTCATATAGGCTGACTGAAATCGAGGTAGGTTTTTAATCAAGGTTGAGATTTGTCACACAGGTTTAAATAATACACTGTTTTGAAAGAAGAATCGCAATAATGACCATAACTGTGAGTCTGTGACTATTCTACTCAGCAAGAAACTAGAACATGTGTAAATGGTCTGAGTACACAAGCAAGACAACTAATTTAAGTTCTAGAGATTAAAAGGTGGAATCTGGTGGTTACCTCCACCAAAATAGATTTGCACAGAGGGCTGTCACAGATAAATGTATTTACATTTTGGGACAATAGATTCATCCAGTCCAGAAGATGGCGGTAATGAATCTAAAGGTTGGCCAAACGCAAAATAAATAAGTAAAATATAACAGAAGTAGTAGAAGACGTTTTGTTTACTACTTTTTAGATTGAACTTAGTGGCCAGTATAGTTTATTCAAAAATGACAAGGGGAGATATCAGACAATAAAATATTTATTAAGTTAAATATTTTTGAAAAACACAATGGGCATAAAACTAAACGGAATTAACTAAATTAATAATCAACGAACGAGAAGGGGACAATTGCAAGCATTAGGACAGTTGATTTATATTATATATTCCTGTCTCCGTTTGATTAAAAAAAAAGTATAATATATTTTTGGACCATTCTAACGTAGGCTGAGTTCAAGACTAACGTTTATTTTATCAAACAAAACGGATGAGATGGGCTGTGGGTTGAACGACGTTCACGTGGCTACAACAAAAAAGCGGTAATTTGTGCTTTACTGCTGTAGATTGCTGTGTTTCAGCTGTGTACGTTATATGCACAAGATGAGGGTAGATACAACCACCTGTGTTGGTGCTAGCGCACTAAACCTATTTCAGTTGCTAGGCTAGGAATGTCCACAATATTGTCAACCTATTTAATTTTGCATTTCATTTTAGAGTGAGCATACATTTCAGGTGAAATAGGCTGGTAATGAAATTTACTACTGGTATTTAATAGTAATGATGATAAATATTAAACACCCCAACAGGTTCCAAATATGCGGCTTTACTTTAAAAGAAAAAAAAGGCAATACTCGTCACGGCCATTAAACAGCAAAGTCATTTCTGAAAGTAGTTGAGGAAACGTGTCGTTCAGTAAAAACGTTCACGGAACAACGTTCAGTCCACTGAACGCACCCTAACTACTCATTTGATTGGGACACAAGCGGAAGTAAAACACATCTGCCACACGTCATTCCTAACAAAACACTCGCATGCATAAGACTAAGCCTACAACAATTATCAAACAGTAATAATAACATTTCTGAAGTAGTCGTGTGAGCTCAGACGGACAAAATGGCAGACGACGCTACGAGGAAGGCGGTGTCTGAGATCCCACTCCTGAAGACCAACTCCGGTCCACGGGACCAGGACTTGTGGGTCCAACGGCTCAAAGAGGAGTACGTAGCTCTGATCCGGTACGTGGAGAACAACAAGTCGGCTGACAACGACTGGTTCCGGCTGGAGTCCAACAAGGAGGGCACCCGGTGGTTCGGCAAATGTTGGTTCGTTCATGACCTGCTGCGCTACGAGTTTGACGTGGAATTCGACGTTCCCGTCACCTACCCGGCCACTGCGCCGGAGGTGGCGATCCCGGAGTTGGACGGGAAGACAGCCAAGATGTACCGAGGAGGCAAGATCTGCCTTACGGACCACTTCAAACCCCTGTGGGCCCGGAACGTTCCCAAGTTCGGCCTCGCTCACCTCATGGCTCTGGGGTTGGGGCCGTGGTTGGCGGTTGAAATCCCGGACCTGATTGCCAAAGGGCTGGTCGTCCATAAGGAGCAGCAGAGCAGCTGAGAACAGAGAGAGAGCGAGAGCTGTCAATATCAGATGAATGGACGTTTAGGCCAACAAAATGTGATACCTGATACTGATAAGTTAATAATGAATGATGGATACATGTATATTGACTTCATATTGGTTGCTCTTCTGACATAAGTATGAGATGAATGGACATTAAAAGAAACCATAACAATAGACTAATTCCATTAAATAATATCAATTAACAGATAGACACGGGTGAGTTTATCTACTCAGTTTATGAATGGATATTTGGTATTTTGATGCTATATACATTCAACTAAACTGTTTTAAAGAAATGTTATTGTGTAATGGAAAAATGTTCAAGCTTTACTTTAGTCCCATAGCATTGGAGAATGTAAACAGGCCTACTAAATCTCCAGGTTTTGGGTTGTAGCTACTATACTGTGTTTTAACATGCAACACTGTACTTTATGGTACTATACAATCAATATGCCACAGTTTGTATCTACTATCTATACTATACTGTCCCATGCCCACCGATAATGGTGGTCTTGAGGCGAGGAGGTAGAGTTTGTCCATTGTAGTACAGTTGTTGAGTTTGGTGACTTACTCACAATTCTGAAATAAAATATCAATATAAAAAATAACTATTGTACAGACTTTAGTAGTGTGTAATCATGATATATTTTTCCAATATTACCTTCTGCTGTGCACTGAAAGCACTAAGACCAGGTTCTTGATGGCCAATCTGCCATAATTACAATAAAATTGTCAGGTTCAACCAAAGGCAACCAAACACATTGAACTTGGTCAACCATGATGTTGACCCCCACACAGCAGTCTAGGTCACCTTTAATTAACTCGTATATTGAGACCCACAGAGATACAGTAACAGCGTACAGTATGACGTTTTTTTCCCAATGCAACCAGAAGCCTATTCTATAAGTTTACTTAAAACACTAGTTGGCGGCATAAACCTGTTATGATCGTTAAGGAAAGCCGAACAAGAAGTGGACGACATCGGAAGTAGAAGGGACTTGTACGTTGTGACTTCCGGTGTTCATTAATACCGCGGAGCATAATTCAGGTTTGTCTAACTATCCAAACTTGTAGGGAGTTAAAATGAATCACGTACTCTAACTACGTTTTTATAACAGCTGCCAACACAACCGCAACCTGGTTCAGCCTGTGGTTTACGACCGTCGTAGGTGTGCGTGTAGAAATGGTCGTATTAGCTGTTATGGCTTGTTAGCTTGTTAGCTTATAGCTAAAAGTACTCGTGTCCGCGGGAACCGTTTTACTAACAGAAAAAAAATGATTTAATTCACTCTTCCTTCGTTTATATTATAGTCGCGTTTTTAGTATGTAAAGTATGTATGTATGTATGCTTGCCACAATGTACTTGTCTAGTTTACCAGGGGCTAGTTTATGTGAGAACTTGTTTTCCCATCTGGCCCAGTTAAACTATGCAATGTAAGTTAATGTTGTACTATAATAAGCCAGACCAGAGGTTCTGCCTGATTTGTTATAACAGTATTACGCTTTGTTACAAAAATAAAATTCGAATCTTGATCTAGTATATTATGGGATGACTGAAAACAAGCATCTACAAAATAATAATAAATAACATGGCCTTGCTACTACTGCGCATTGCTTTTGAGTCAAGTTTTTGAGCTCATTCCATTGTCAGGTTTGCCTTATAAATAGCCACATCATACTAGGTTTATACTGGATTAATGAATATTATCCATTGTTCTGTAGTAACTCCCCTCTCCAACACCCCAAATTAAACTATGTGCAGTCATTTTTGGAATGGTGTGTTTTGTTTTGTATTTCTTCAACCAGTGAAACTGCGAAGTTTCTGCTATGGATAACATACGAAGCACGCAGGTAATAGGCAATAATCTCGATCCTTACCTTCACTTTAGAAACATTACCCCTGGTAAATGGAAGAAAAACTAGCAAGCATCAATATTGGATAGCCTTTTCTGTAATATACCCCCATTAAATCCCGATTGGTATCCTTGTATTCTAGAGTAGTCAAATATCTCAAATTAAAAGTAAGGCATTAACAATTGTCTCTTTGTTGCAGTTGGTGGAGAGTGGGTGCTGATGGGGGACGAAAAAGAGACTTGGAAAGTGAAAACGCTCGATGAAATTCTACAGGAGAAGAAACGCAGACGGGAATTAGAACAGAGGACAGAGCCCAAGCGACAGAAAAATGTAAAGTAAATACACTTATTACAATTATACACAAAACAGTGTGAATGTTAACACAAGTTAAGCAATGAGAACATCAAACAATTGTATTGAATCTGGTTTCAATTAAAATGATCTTGTAAATTCATTTTTGACAAGATAGTCTAGTGGTCTGGGTGTTGGACTCCGAGCCAAAAGGTCGTGGGTTCAAGCCCCAGAGTCGGCTTACCTGTAAGCATCCTTGAGCAAGATGCCTAACCCCTATCTGCTCC
>JAOEHI010000022.1:576333-599580 GCA_025447815.1 Percopsis transmontana
CACACACACACACACACACACACACACACACATGAAATATCGCAAAAAAAATTATTATTGTCTTTAAAATTAAAATAGCCACACTTTGGATTTTTAGTTATTCTGTATTTATAACACACCCACGTCACTATAATGTAGATAATAAATGACTGATTTTAAATCACCCTTGTGTTTAGTTATATTCAGTCATTCTCAGTAGTTTTACGGATTTTCAAGTATTGCCCGTTCATTTTAAATGGATGTAAACAGCGAAGCTGACAACCAAGCTAATAATCAATTTTCTGTCACTGACTATAAGGTTCATTGACATATTTTTGTCATCTGGCCTGTGTTTTTCATCGAAAGAACATGAAATGCACAGCCGATGGAGATGTTTAAGACTTTTCAAAATTGAAAAAAAATTAGGCAGACCTTATTTGATTCGCTGGAGACATTACCCTCTGTCCCACCAGGTTTTGTGTTCTTGAGTAGGTTCAGCAACTATAAGGGTGGACGCTAAACATTGTTGATTGGTCAAACTCAATATTTGCGAGAGAAAACTATTGAGAAAAAAAAGACATTAAGAAACAACTGGAAGGCAACCGAGTTAAAGAACATTGAAAATGGAGTGAAAGGTCAGAGGTTGCTTACACCCAGCTCTATCCCTAGACTAGCATTGACTTTGTCAATTTGTGTTAGGCTTGCCTACATTTGCTTTAATCAACACATCAATAAAACTTATACAGTTACATAAATTGATTCCTTGTTGTCATTTAATGCCTTTGTTTTCACAAAGTTTTCACATAATAGTTATAATTCTTCATGCTACAGACCCTGAGGAAAACTGCTGTCTGTAGACAGCGACTGCAAGTGTTTATACTGGCTGCACTGGCGCTTAATCAAGACTAATTACTACTGCTATAGTAATAGCAAACAGCGGCCACTTCAGATGATTAAGGATCTCCTCATAAGCAGTTTGTTATTACCTCTCCCTGTGTAAATACTTCATCTTACAGTAACTTAACTCTATAAATGGTTTTATACCTTCATTGTTTGGTACTAAACAAATTTTACACTTTTACACACATTTGAAAAAATGGCCATCTATCCTGCTTAGAACCTAACAACCATTCTTTCAATTTAATTTCAGGGTTAAATGTTGGGGTTTAAGAAACCATTAGGTTTCTGTCGTAGTTCTCTTCACAAATGCGTATGCGTTTGGTGAAGTAGCTTGGGTCAGAAATGGCCCTGAGCAGATCGTTTTGGACCAGGCTTATGTCGTAGAGTTCGAAGGTGCAGGCCGCTCGGGTCTCGGCGCCATCTGGGCCCAAGAAAACCTGGAAAAAACATGGTCGAAGAGGAACCGAGAGAAAGTGAAAAGTCCTGATTGCTAGTTCTCTGGGGTCCAGCTGTGGCTTTTGCATCAAAACCTTGGTGTCAAAAGCTGTGTCGTTGAAACGTCTACAACTATGATAGCAGTGCCTAAAATAAAGTAGGCCTACTACTACTCCAAGCCACCAGTTTAAAACGAAACATGAAATAACCAAATTTCGCAGGCAAATCTACAAAATGACACATTAACTGACAATATAAACCAAACAAAGAGCATAAAGCATATTCGACATGCATGGAAATGTAAACCTATAGTATAATATAGTATAGTAATTTTAATAGCGAGCATTAGAGCGCATCTGCAGCTAGATTCATAAAGTGCTCTCTCATCATAGAGAGGCAATGTTACCATGGGATGGACGATGGTGTCCTTGTCATTCTGCCTGATGTTGTCGTCGATAAAGATGTGCTGAACCTGCGAGTCGAACGGGTCCACCCACAGAGGCTTCCCCCCCGTGATGGAGTAAGCGTTGAGAGCCCACCTAGACAAAGGGGGAGAGAGGGAGGAGGAGCTATGAAGCTGCATTTAAAAAAAATAAAATAAAAAATTTGTTAAGCTATCGGAATTATTATCGTATTATCTCTATTAGAAATAAACAGCAGCCAAATACAATTTCTAAGCAATGTCACTCAATGTAGCCTGCTAAGTAATGTATAGACGCAATCAAGTGTTTTCTCCTGACTTTTCACCTGTCCATGTAACTTTCCTTTGAATGGAGCCTGACTGTTGTACGTACCAGTCGAAGTGGTCCTGGAAGCCCCCCAGGCCCTGGGCCGAGCTCAGGTAATGGTAGAGGCCTCGTTCCCCGTCTCGGGACGACACGCGGTCCTCAGCCCGGCTCAGAAGAACCTCCTTCTTGCTGCAGCGGATCTTGCCCGGAGTCATGTTGACACTTAACTGAAGAAGTAATGGGAGAGAGTTTTGAATTCTGTTTTCAGCTCAGAAAGATGACAAACTGCAGTCAAATAAGAGGTTCTGATCTGTGTTTAAATGGTCTTGCAACAATAAACTCAGCAGGGCCAAAATAAGTCTTAAAGGTGATCAATAGTTAAAAAATGCCTGTACACATTAGTGATCCATAGAGAGCAAGCTAATATTATACTGTATATTATATACAGTATCAACTTATAATCAAAGACCGCTTGTGTAATGACTCATTGGCCTGTGCTAACTTGTTTGATATCAACAGAACGGACAATTTCAGAACAAACCCTTCATTAGCAATGAAGGAATCGTCGAGGCTGGCAAACAAAACTGACCTCCACCTCACCGCTTTAAGAGTTCCAAAACTCCCAAAATCACTGTTTTGCAAATGTTATCTCCCAGCCTCCCCTGTCTGAGGCCGGTGATAAATTGCATCTGACGGCAGAAGATGGTTTGAAAAAGATGTCAGCTAACCCCCAACACACACACACACCCACGCGCACGCGTCCGTCCATCCCCTGTGGCTAGCGGGCTCCAACACCAGCTGAAGCACTTCCCTCGAAATCAATGTGTTGAATCCCAGTGAGCTACCAAGTACACAAACTAGCGCTCTTTGTCAGCGTGTGGTTTGTGGGCACCTGGGGGCATAATACAGCCTTGATGCTGCCCAAAGAGGAACATCTCTCCACTCAACGGAAAAAATACCCTTTTCCAACACACTTTTATCAGAAGCTAACTACAAGCATGCGAATGAAAAGGCAAAGAAGATGAAGCTGAGGGCAGAACACAGCGGGACATTATTGTGCACGTATATCATGCTAGGTAGCACTCGATAATGGGCAACTGACCCAAACCCGTCTAGTTTGAAAAGTCAATAGAACTAAGATTAAAAATGGCAATATAGGAATTTAGCCAAGCACCAATTTATTGGCCTGACCTTGGTTCACGATTTCCTGACTGTTCATTGAACCTTTTTTTAACCTGAGGTTAAATTGTTTCACTCGATTTATGAGCATTTTAGCGACACCCACAGGAAGTTAGTGGCAAGTGGTTCATTTAAAACCAAACGGCTACATTATCCACAACATGAGCCAAAAGCTTTTAACCTGGCAGTACCTTGAGGTCGGGTAGATGAGGGAACATGGGATGGCCACCCTGGATCAGCACCCTGGAGACAGCAGTCAGTACGCGGGGCAGGTCTGTGCCAAAGGTACGGAAGAGGACGGCAAACTCCCTGCCTTCGTCCACGAGGTCCTTGAGCAGCTGGAAGAAAGAGGGCAGGATCCAGTGGTACAACCGGCCATCTTCTCCCCTCACGGCCAGGTCCTTTTCAGCCTGTGGGACGACAGGATCAACAACGCATACTTTTGAGGGAAAGTGGAACGTGACTAGAGTGGAACCTAATCCTAATACCTAAGACAGGAAAATACCTAAGCAGTGCGCCAAGCATCTAGGACAGCAGTTCTCAATTGTTTTAGACTTCTGTTTTAGATGGGGTTAATATCTTGTATGCATGTACACAATAAATAACTACATATACATTTTTTGTTAACAAATAATATTGATAAGGAAAAGTAAGAAATGGTGGATTTACCATGGCTTAGCTTCACTTTAGTAGAGAGGAAAGATAAAATCACTTCTAGGAAGGTGATAATTATTACAAAAGCTTTTATTACAGCAATTGTAAGGGAGATGACGAGGAGAATTCTGATCGGTGGCTCTGCAGGGATTACAGTTAAATGGAAAATTATGGAAATATACTCAGTCACACTCAGAGGGTGTTTTCGCGGTAATTTACAAAAAAAAACATCTGATGCATAAAATGGTAGAAAAAAACATCTCTAAATAATCGCCATTTTTTCGAATCCTCAACTGACAAATATTAATCCCAGGAGCGCTACCTCATTTAGTTTTGCTTGTTTTATCGTCTATACAAATTATGTTTTACACAGGCAAAAGGTCTGTAGAAACATTATATTCACGAATTACATCTTACATGAGGTAAACACACACACAAGCCTGAGAATAACACAGGGTTATCTAACATTCTTCTTGATAAGCATGACCAGCAAGCATGACCATGAAATTTGCCAGTAAAAAAGAATGCGTGCATTACTAGGAGACACACATGTTTGGTTATTTTGTGGTCAGACTAACAAGCATTTTCCAATACCACAAAATTCTAGCAGTTGGCTTGTTCTATGTCTTAACCGGTCCTGTCAATTGTAATGGCTGGTTTTCTATTTTGTGTGGCTCGTCTGTCTTATCTATCTTGGGAGAGAGAAATGTGTGTAACAAATAACAATTTTTAGTTTAGTTTAGACCTCTGAGAGGAGAGTCTTGCCTTTAGGCCCTCAGGCCACCGTAGCAGGTTCAAATGCTCGTCCAGGACTCCCCGGAAACGCCGCCCCGCAGCAGAGGTGAACCCTGCTACCCGTCCAAACTGGGAGTAATAGCTGATAGCGCCCTCGCATGGTGGAAGCAGGGACGGGGAGTCACTCAGCCATTCCCACTTTCCTGTAGGGGAAAACAGTATTGGCATTGGTTTTATATTAAAACGACATATTGAAAAACTAGTGGGCCCCTTGGCATTAATTTGAATCTCATTATCAATGTACTGAATAGTACAGCGGCTACAAATATACTGAAAATTATTAATTATATGCACAGCTGCCTGTCTTACTGCTCTGGACAAAGCTTCTTTTAGTATGCTTTACTAGGGTTTAAAAAATTTGGAAAATGTTGAACATATGAAGTGCAGATACGTTTCATGACCACTAGTGGCCTCTACTTTGCCTCTAACCTCTTAGGTTTGTTATTAGACCTCTAAGCTAAACAAAACAAACAATTATATTATCTCATCTCATCAGTAGACCTGTACATTTTAAAGGAAACATTGGTCAATGCAGCAACATTATATGTCAACAGTGGTCGAAATGTGTACAGTATTAGAAAATAGATAAAATAACTTAAAACAGATAAAGTAGGCCTACACACTATACAGGCATACAACTGTAACCTACTTGTCTAATAGTCTACATTTCTAGGTAACGCTGCAGTCAGAAGTATGTAAAATACATGCATTTTTTTCTATTCCACTTGACAACCATAAATCTTAAAATTGATGATTGTGATGTGATTGACTTTAGGCATTTTTTGGACCGAGTGTCAGGTAACGTTACATGGAAGGGAATAACGTTTTTTTTTTTTTACCAAACCAATTCTGACATTGGTTCTGACGTACTATTAGTAATTCTGCCAATAGCCTTTGTCATATATTAGGTTACCTGGCTTGCTCATATGTCCCCAAGTCACAGTGGTGAGGAAATTATCCAGAGCCGCTAAAGTCCCCTGTCCCGTCACCGCGTCTGACACCAGTATGGTGTTGTTTAGATCAATGTGAAGTACTAACTTTTTCTTATTATTCACGCTTACTTCTCGAAGGATCGTCACTGACGTATCACTTGTTCTACAAACAGGCTCAGTGACATTTCTGCTGTGGCGTGTCATTCCGGTTTCAATAGTTTCGCCATGATTTTCTTTAGTTTGACCTTCTTGGTCTTTATCGCGATACGCCATATAAACAATATATTTATACCATTTACTAAATACGTTTTTTGGGATAAATAGAGAACCAGCGCGCGACCGGCATTTCTGTTTTAAGTCCGGGTTATTTACCCCTCTATTCACTCTTCCGCTTCAGCGTTACTTTTGCTGCCCAAACATGGGAAGTGGAAAAACCGCCATCTAGCGGTGGTATAACATTGGAGGACCTACAAGAAGAGAACATTTTGGTTTTCTAGTCAAAAATGATTGACGATACTTACCTCAAAAACAAGCTTGTGACAACAAAAGAGTGATGCCAGCACTTCTCAAAAAGGCTTTATTTATATTAACCATTTATATTGTATTCACAGCAGCATTCTCAACGATCCCCAATTGATATTTGCAATCCAATAAAAAGGAAAGGAGCTGGCTACAAGACACTACACTCAAACAGAAATTGAGAAATGTAGCATAGTTGGAAGGACAGAACCATATTTGACACTAGGGGCTACTGCGTGTATGAACATGCAATCATGCACATTTCAGTGTATACCAAGCCTTTGAAGATTGCATCCACATGACTAAATTACAAGTAAAAAGAAAACAAAAGCTAGGAAGCCAAATTATAATATTTTCTATCAAGCAGACAAAAACAGGAAAAACATTTGTCCTCTATTTATTAAAAAAAAAAAAAAAAAAAAAAGAAAACAGCACCAAACATTTCTGCATCTTTTGTTAAACATCAATTGCTACATTTTAAATCCAAGTAATAGAAGAACCTATCACAGAAGTCAGACCAGGCAATGATACATTAATGGGGGGAGGTGGGGGCTTACAAACAAAAACAACCTTCCCTTACATTCCCCAAATTTGCTCAAATCACTGCATTTTACCTCACAATTAACATTACAGTAGCTTGTTCAATAACAACATTAGCATGGGCGATGGGTGCGTCTGGTCAAGGTTAGCAGTGAGGTCTTCCACTTGACACCAGACAAAAAGGTGCATTAGTGAGCAGCAGCCAAGCAGGCTCACTGCATTCAGCTCAAAAGGGTTTGATGAGAACATGGTTAACCTCAGTTTAAGTTGCCCTGCAAGACCTCTGGGGCTACAAATGCCTTAGCTTGTGTGTATGACAATAATTATACATGTACAGCTTTAAATTCTGTACCAGTGTGCTGATATATGCATTTAAATATCAATAAAGGTGAGTCCATAATCATGGCTGTGTGGGTCTTGTTAGTAAGTTATATCCATTTGTCTATGCATCTGAAGGAATTCCATAAGGGTGTACACAGTCTGTTGTCCACTTCCAAAACATCTAGAATTGCACATTCTTACCCCCTAGAAATGTCGATATATGGGTAATTAGTAAGCACTGATGCGTCTTAAGATGAAGAGCCGTATTGATAGCAGCCACGCCATACTGCACGTGTTGTGGGTGCTGTGGGTCGGCCTATGCAGCTTTGCTCTGTCCATCGGCTCTGAAATTTAATCCACCTCCTCCATATTACTGTAAGATGGCGTGGCACACTCCCCAGAGTGGACGAAGAGGTCAGAGGGTACCTCTGGGGTCAGCGTAGGGGGTCCTTCAGGATCCAGGTCAGCCCCAAATAGTGCCTGGCTAGAGGCCTGTAAAATAAATCAGCATTATACATGAATAATGTTACTCTTTAGATTATGTATTCTTGTTTGCCCTTTCAAACCCCTCTCTTTTGGGTAGATTACAACTGGGTTTCAAAAAAAAAAAAAAAAGTCCATGAACAAGACAAAAGGTCAAATATTTTATTTTCAAAAGCAGCACAATGCTTTTTATTTTAGAGAGCAGCGTTTGGATAGAGGTACCTTGGAAAATATTAGCAAGGAAATGCAATACTAGAGCAAGGTTGATTAAATAGGTTTAGTCCAATTAAATTACATTAATATTGATTCTTCATACAGAATATACAAGTGAGGTGACAATTAGGCTTTCCAATAAACAGATCCTTCACAGATAATATAGTACATACAGTCTTAGCTATCGAATAGCCCTAGGTCCTAAACACTATTTTATGGGTAAACCTTAATTGTTATAGATGACAATACCTAAAAAGCTGACAAAATCACCATCTTAACTTCTCTTATGTCTGGATAGCAGTTAAAAACACTGAAAGATGTCTGAACTATTTAAATAAAAATAAAAAGACTACAAACGAGAGCTGGCTGCAATTGGGGTTTGTAGTTGGTGATGTCACAAATCATATTAACCAATCATAAAAGTGTCAGTTGTCCTGCCCAACAGGTATACCTTGTGTCCACACCAAGTGGAAAAAAAGGTCTAACCAAACAACATATGTCAAACACCGGTCTTAAAAAAAAAAAACTGTCTTTAAACCCTCCTTCAGTTTAAAATAGGAAACCTGGACATTTCACATGTAAATCTGAACCCTTGCAAAGACAGCAACACCACAGCGGGCAGTTCTGAGTCTTAAAAGCGTTTTGTCACAATGCACGAGTTTCTGTGAGCAAATAGATCAGGACATGACACGGATTGCCATTCTAGAGTCTAGGTCACTCAATGCTGATAAATACACACAATCTCACATGCACACATTAAAAAAAAATGTCAAACTTGTGTCATAATTGAAAAGCAGTGCTTTTGTCTACAAGACGTCATCGATCACATGTAGCCTTTGTCTAAAGTATCATAGTGGGATACCTTTTTTAAGGAAGCCCAATAAAACAGAGTACCTTATTGTAATTAAGACCATAGCAAACCTCCATTACAATGGAGGACATTGGGACAAAACAGACATGGTACGTGTAAAACTAATCTGCAGAGAGATTATGTGATACAGCACTATAGTGGAGCAAGATAGATAACTTTTTAAGCGCCAGAACTGCCCAAAAAAACAACAACTTCCATTTAGAACAGTGTATCATCTTAAATTACATTTTGGTACATTCAGAGGTGGACGGCATTTAGTGTTAATAATCATACTGTGGTCCTTTTTAGACTGCAATGCCACTTGTGTTTTTCTCTGTTTTCTGTAAAAAACTGCCAGAGATTATTTTGTCTAGTCAGTTAATTCCGACAATTACAAAATCTTCAACTGGTTATGGCTTAAAATAGTTTAACATAGTTCAAGAAATTCTATATCACTGTGATGAACAAGACTACTATAAACACTTAGGGAAAGAGAAAACAAGTGGATAATAATAATAATTAAAGTGCATAATCAGGAAGACAAGCCAAGAATAATAATACATTTAGGAATTAAATTCCTATTTCATAAACCAGAGATCAAAAGAGTCTAAAATGGATCCCATAAGGAACTGAAATCTTAATTGAACCGTACTACATGTACTGTATATTGGTAGCTGAACTAAGATTTTCTACACATACCCCTTGTGTAACTATAGCAAGCATACAAGTAGAGAGGTTGATTTATAAAGAGGTTATTTTGCTGTGCAAAACAAAGCCTGGACCAAGTAAGCCTGGCCTGACAAGCCTTCAATAGTTATGTTCCATACAAAATGTAGCCTTGCCGCCTGATTTCAAAATTACTATGGCGATGTTGGCACGGATTGTTGACGATCACAAACCCTTGCTTTGCTAGGTTGCGCAAGATTGCTGAACAAGGATTTAAGCATTTACATCAGACAGCATTAATACAACACTAAAAAGCAACGCAGTGAGCAGCCGATTTTATACATGGCACACGTTTCCCAACTCTTATGCAATAAGTTCCACAACAAGACTCGGGAAGGTGGAACAGTGATTTTTTTTTTAAAAAGAAAAAAAAAATAGTTAATTTTATAATTAAAAACTATTTTAAAATTGTAATTTTAAAATAGTTTTATTGTCTAATAAAACGTTCGTGCTCATGGTCGTTTAAACATTCATATTTTTAATGCTTTATGTTGTACGAATAAACAATTTATAGTTTGCGACTCCTCCTCATGCACGCACAGTTCGTTTTGAACATTCGAAAACTACTGCTTTAGACAGCGGTAGTGGCATTTGTTTACAATATGGTAGGAACTCTTCTTTGATCACGTATATCTGAACAACAGCCCCGCTCACTCGTCGTCAGCCCCAGGTGGCTTTGTAAAGCAGAGGGTAAAACAAATTGAGGAGCAAAGCGAACACGGCAACCAGGGTCCCTACAGCAAAATATCGCACGCATTCATCGTCTGCATAATCTGTTATTCTCTGTCGCCGCTGCCGGCGTGCCTGACCCCTGATCCCGTCTTCATCTTCTTCATCTCTCCTCGCCGCTTGCCGGCTTCGCAGCTCGGTGCGGAACAGGCCGCGGGGACCTTCATCAAGCCCCTCTTCATCTTCCTCCAGTTCCTGCCATATTAGAGAGGCCTGCGATTGGCGGAAACCTGGGTCAGCTTCTGGCAAAGGGTACCGTCTAACAAAAACTATGATTACACACATTTATTCAGCGTAGCATAGCCCAGGGTTTGACCTCACAGCACTTTCCCTTACATTTCTCTGCCACACTAACTAATACAGCATATGCACATAAGCAATATGTGTATATACATATGAAAAGTCCATTTAGGAAAGATGATAGGAGTCAGGGATGTGGTGGGACACCAAAAGCCTCAATGTTCTACTGGTCAACATTATGCTTCACGTTTCAGTGAGGCTTATCGTAGTATGAATGCATCAATTTCAAATCAATCACCTTTTATATGTTTGAGAATATGCTTTTAATTGAAAAGCAATTCGTGATTTGTAACTACCTGCCATTAATGTATACAGACACAAAATGCCTTCATTTATTAAGGAACTGATCGCCTTCCTTGTCCACACAGTAAGAGACAGTTATTCACAAAGACAATAAGGTGCAATATATTGTACTCACACAAGAGTGTGCTACTGTCCTCTTGTTCTTCAATTAAGGCCCACTTGGCCAGAGTTAATTAGCTAAATATGCACCGCTCTGTTGATACAACTGTATTCATTAGCACAGCTGATTAAATCATACATGAGCGACATTACACTGCAAGAAACCCAGCGTTTCTACTTTACTTGTTCAAACCATCAAACCATAAATACAGTAACATAAATGTGGCAAAATGGCTAAAGGCACTGACATCTAACCTTGTCAAAATTTGGTGTTACCAGGGACTCTCAACCCAGGGACGCTATAGTGGAGGCACCCAATTGTGTTAATTATGCGTGTTTACACTGCATACGGAAATACGCTCAATCGGAGGTTTTAAAATACTTCCTAAAATAATTCCATGATACAAGACATTATTTTGTGTGGAGATTATTTTACAATGCTTTGGTTTCAAACACGAGGATGCGACCAACTCCTCCCTCACCTGTGCGCATTTAGTCTCGCTCACTCACAGCTCGCTCCCCCACCATGAAATCCCTCAACCCCGCCTAAAAGTTTGCAGTAGCAAATCGGGGTGACTTTTGTGTTTCGGTGGGCTCTATATACACAGTGGGACAAAATGCCGGATTGTCCCTTTAAACCTCAATGACCATGTTGCACTAAATGCAGGGCTACAGTGAATTTAAGCAACTAGCTAGTGGGCGTGCCTTCAGTCTTCCACTCCAGGGTCAGTGCGAAATGTCAGTCTTTCAGAAAGCAGATGGAGGTAAGAATGTATGAAAGCATTGCTTAAATAACCAAACCAGTCATAACCAGTCATGTTGTAGACCAACGGTCGGCAACAGGCTGCCTGTGGGCAAAACTGGCCCGCCAGCAATAATATCTGGCCTGCCAGATTAGTTGGATTTATAAAATTTTACAATATCGGACAGTCCCACATATAGCTATAATGTCCAAATAGTTTATCTACCCCCACCTGAAGAATGCTTATTATACTTTTATCCATATTGAGAGTGAATGACATTCATTAATCAGATCACGGGCTGCACTGTAGTCAGTGCCTGGTGATGAAATAGATCTCCGTTATGAGCAACAGTTACCCACAGAATCACTTCCTCTTTAGCGACAAAATAAAAGCTTAAGAAAGTTCATTTTTGCATCAATGCTTTATTTCAAGCTGAATTGAGAGCTTCTATTCTGAAAAGTTCAGACCAAAGTTCAAAAGATTCTGTTACTTGCTTGACAGACCTCTGAAATAGCAGACATGCAATGTTTTTGCGCTTTCGTGCCTCTGTCTGGAGTACAGACAGGCCACTTTGAAGGTGCCATGCTTCGTCTCGTGGTGCCGTCTAATATTATATTCCTTGCAAACAGCGACTGCGTCATTGCAGATAAGACAAACCGGCAGAGGCGGGCCGTGAGGTCTCTGACTGAGTAGGCACTCAAATCCTGTCCTGCATCGGGAGTGTACCCTCGGATGAACCACTAAATTTGATGTAATGGGTGGAAAAATATCAACATTGTCATTTGCGGGTGCCGGTGCGGTCGGGCTATGTGGCTGTGCTGAAAGCAGCAGCCACATAGCCAATACTTTCTTGAATACGTACCAAAGCGCACTGACCTGAAATGTGCTCTTATTCTTCTGCCCTTTCCTCTGGTACAGAAATTAATTCAGTGTAGGTCTCCCCTTATCTACAATTCTAAGCTTTTGTTCAAAGGAAAGTTTAGAGACATTTTTATTGTGTCTTATGGGAGAAAAAGCAGGTGCCAGCACGGCTTTCTGTGTGTACGAATGCATGAACCGATAAATACAAAATTACATCCCATTTAGGTCCCTAGGGAGAGGATCCGTATGCAAGATGACAAATAACTCAATACTGTTATTAGTTCCAAGCACATACAAGATTCATACTACAGGCAGCTGGAATAAATGTGTTCTAATGTTCCCTGACAATCTATACAGATAAGAAAACAGGAAATAAAAGCCACGCTGCTTAATATTCACCAGCAGCAGTTTGAGAATTCCATTTGTTAGGGCAAAATAGTGAGGATACATGTACTAAATTTTGTATTTATTTATTTATTTATTTAAGACATGTTCTTTTTAACAGTATGAGTTTTTAAGATTGGGCCTGTATCTGTGTTCCTATTAAAAACAGAAAGAAAAAAAATTAAAAACAACATGTGGACACAGATTAACTAAGAGATGAATTCAACGTTTCATCTGAATCAAATGGAACATATTCTTGACAAAACCACTCTTTCCCAGCTGTTCAAATCAGTAACAACATACATGGGGCACCCCTGGGCTTGCAAGCAGTAAAGAAACCATAACTCGGTGCCCCACTAGCCTGGGTGCTGGTACCCTTACCTGGCTGGCAGTGGCGCCTGCGGTGTTGGGTGACTCTGCCCCCAGGGGCCCCAGGAAGCGCGGCGGCCTCTCCACGGGGGAGTTCCGCCGTCGGTAGAACAAAACGTAGGCGTAGCGCGTTACCACCTGGCTCTCCTCGACCATGGTCACCGTGCTGTCGTCAAAGAGACGCCAGCCTGTTTGACAAGAGACGGGATAAGTTAAGGGGAGGTGCATTTCAAAGTGGCAGCATTTTTAACTCCCATATGAGAGAAAATAAAATACAGACACCTACCCAAGCTACAGTTAGCTAGATCAGTGGTTCTCAAACCTTTTGACCCATGACCCCCTAAAAGTTGTTCATAGCTTCTGGTTAGCTTGCTATTAGCTTCCAGTTTGTGAGTTAAAAACCTCTTCTTTTGCTGCACAAATCAAAAGTCACATACACCAACAGTGCCCAATATTATAGTAACATACACAAAGACATAACAAACAAACACCACGGTAAAGGCTAGATGAAGAAACTAAAAAATGATTAAATATTAAAAGCTTTCCCAACGACCCCGCCAAAACCATCTGCTGACATTTAGAAGCCCCGAGCTAGATGAAGAGCAGAGCCACTGACCAACATCGCTGCGCTGGCTGTTCTTGTCGCTGGGCAGGCGTGCGTAGGCTGTGTAGTGGCCACCTATCATGCCCCCGTAGTGATTGATGACTGCATACAGATCGTAGATGGGGGGTTGCTGCATCTCATCCTTCTGCCCAATACAGAACTTGCTCAGGTCCAGGTTCCTGAAGGAAAGCAGGGCGTTAGGAGCCTACCTAGTAACTGTGCGAGCCCGAAACAAAATTAGGCAACTGTGGAGGAACAGGGCTGTACCTGACGGGGAAGTCCACCATGTCGTTGATCTTGTCCCTCCAGATGAAGCTCCTGAAGGAGAAGCGCTTGAGCTGGATGATGAGCACGTTGGGCAGACGCCACAGAAGCAGCTGCTTGGACGCCTCGCGGTGCTGCTGGCACTTTGGACAGTACCTTGGCCCAACACAAGACACACAGTTTCACAGCTTGCTCATTATATTGGCTAACTAGTAACCTATTGGCTAATAACCGTTGGACATTGGAGGCAACACACACAACAAGACACAAAGAGAGACAAGCAAACACTTAAGGTAGGACTATCAACTCATTTAGAATTTCACAAAAGTAATGTGATAAAGCTGGAGGGCAATTGGGTTTAAAGCCATACCATGCTTCCTCTGGTGCCAGCACCTCGGGCTTGGTGAAAAGGTTGAGGCACTGCTCCAGTGTGAAGTGGCCCGCTCTGGCGGTCTCGCTCAGAGAGCCCGGGTCCTCGTCGAATTCCAGCTCCTTGGAGCGCACCAGGACGTACTCCTTCAGTCGCTCGTTGTTCTTCCACACCAGCTCCAGTGTGGCGTCCTCGGGCAGGTCAGCCAGCGCCTCCTCTGGGAGGGGACCACAGTCTGAGACACTGAATTTTTACCATTTTACCACTTGTTGATACACATTTCAGTCATCGATTTAAAAGGGGCACTCCTTAATTTGTTTCTGGAACTACTCTTGTGGCTTAAACACTGCAATCTCAACACAGGCGTCGCCCAGGGCTCTATGCTGGGGCCTTTATGCTAAATCTCTTGGCTCTGGATTTCTCAGCCACTGACCTCACAGCGGAGATTCTAGTACATTGTTTTATGTAATTATGCGTTCTTAGTTGAAGGAACGCGATATATTACGGGTTCCTGGAATGCAACTCAAGGAACTTTCAACACATGTAGCTCTAGCGACTGCCGAGGTCACTGTTCTAATACAATGTTTTTACTTGCGATAAAAAAAATAAAAAAAAAAATGGTTTGGTGTGAATTAAACTGAGAATGCAATATCTCATAATTATTAATCAGTCAAGCCCTAGTACCTTTAACGTTTTAATGTAGTCTACAGCAGTTATGTCCATTATGTACTTTGGGTAATAAGTGTATGTATTTTTCTTAAAAGCACAACTTTCTGCTTTCACTTGTGCACTGCTGAGTCATAAAGCACAATAACTAATCTCCTGTAATTCATGAATCTAGAAGCCAATATTGGATCTTACCTCTCTCGTCCAGCCTCTGCTCCTTGTGGCTGGAGTCCGGCCGAGAAATGTAGAACTGGCTGGCGTGACCTGGTGTCGACTCGCTCGGTTGTTGATACCCTGTCACTGCAGCTAGGGGGCGAAGGACGGCGAATTGAAATGAGTAACAAAGTCAACAAAGAAGACACAGCTGCCAGATATGGAAATGTTCGTCTACTGTGGCGTTCTCACCTTCGGGCCGCACCGCCTTCTCACAGGACGTCTCCTTCTCGGCCTGGGCGTCGTGCGAGCAGCAGGAGGCGGAGGAGGGAGGCTCAGAGAATCCTGAATCAGCAGTACACGTGGTGGAGAGTGAGGTATGGGAGGAGGAGAGGGAGTCTCCTGGCCCAGAGTTGAGGTCTGAGGCCTGGGCGGGTTCTGATTGGGACTCGGGGACCAAAGACGGGCTCTCCAAGTTTGGGTCGCATTCGGCGCCCGTGATCCTCTCTCCTCGCTCTGGACCTTCGGGAGTACCCGCTGGCATTGGTGGCAGATCCGCCCGAGAAGTCTCTGGGGATGTCCGACCAGACTGGCAGGGTGGCTGGAACACGTTGACTGAAAACCTGAGATGAAGAAATAACGGGAGTGACTAAACTTTTTAAATGAATTGCATAAATCCACATTATTGTCTAAATTCACAACTTAACAGAGACCCTCTATGTTGAGTTGTGAATTTTGATAAACAATCTTAGCTTTTGCCCTTTAATTTAGATATAAACGTACACTTCCTTTGAATGAAAAACCACACACTGGAAATGAGACATGAGAAAGATATCCATATCATCGTACATTATAGTAGTTCAGGTATTAGTACACAACTCAAAAGCTCTTCCTCATCTTATTCCTTAGGTCTTTGTTTTAAAATGGAGACGCATATAAACTGACAAGTGAGTTTTGGCCACACACTGTATTTCAGCAAACGCTATGGCTTCGTGGAGAGCATAGACTAAGTGATGCCCTCTAGTTTTCAGGAGCCTCACACATATCATTATATGTCATGTCATTACATCAATATCAATGATAATGACCAACTGAGGTTACAAATTGTAGGCGTCCGTCCCCCCCTTTACTAGCGCCCAAGGCAAGCACGTGGTCTGCCTATAGGACAATCAGTTTCTGGCAGTGTGCGTTTATGCGCGACTGTACCTGGAGTAGCCCTCCAGCAGCTGGGTGAGGCGGGCGTAGGTGAGGCGGGACTCTGGTACGCTGACCAGGAAGGGCAGGCCCACATTTTCCACGTTGGGTCGACACAGGCCCTTGTGGTTGGACCAGTGGTTCCTCTGACACACTCTGACAGGAGGAGGAAGAGGGGAAAAAGGCAGCGTTGAATTTAAAAAAAAAAAGGGACATTCCTCAATTTGTGTCTGGGACTACACTTGTAGTTGAAACCAGCTTTACAAAGACGCTGGTTTGAAACTCGGAGTGCATCCCTCCTCTCTACTCCTCCCCCTACAGCTCTGCTAGGTTAAAGGGGTCCTGCAGTCGAAATCTCATTAAACACCGTCATTTGATGTGTTAAAAAAGGGCGTTCCGTGAATTTGCGATGGTTGTTGAAAGACTGTCGTAATCACAGCCAATAACGGCTTTCCCTTATTTTAATAATATGAATATGCAGATTCCTACTAACACACCCACTGCTAGCGACTGAGAATTTCATTGAGAGGTAGATGCTAGTGGAGAAAAAAAAAAAACGGGTGCTTTGGAAACAAAAATACGATGACTGCAGGACATCTTTAACACCTTTATCTACCACTACAGCCATGTGCACACGTGTTTCAAACATAAATACGAATAATAAACTGGGGATGGACATTTGGTAAAATGAGGAGTGTATTTTTAAAAACAGCATCATCATCATTAAATGGTTCCGAATAGAAACATTTAACTCAGACACAAAGACAAAACCTCAGTGTGGTTATGTGTGAATAGACGCAGGAGTTTATGAAGTGAGTGTGGGGCCTGTAGGTAAACTCACTGGTTGCAGTAGCCCACACGGTAACAGCGGGTGCAGCGCTTCAGCTTGTCCTCATCAGAGAAAGGGGGCTTGAGGCAGGCGGCACACTTGGAAATGGGGGTACTGGGGACCTGAAGCCTCTAGAGACACAGAATTGCACAGGTAGGGTCAGCTAGAGTGACGCCAATGTCACATTCATTTAGCAGCAATTATTAGGATAAATACATTTCCATCCTCACTCAAGACCGTCGAATCGAATTAGAAGGCTCGAAACCTTTTTATCCCATTAAAAAGGCGGGTCAATTAGGTCAATTACATGGTGCTTACAATTACATGGTGCTATTACATGGAGCAGATAGGGGTTAGGCATCTTTCTCAAGGATGTTTACAGGTAGGCCAACTCTGGGGCTCGAACCCACAACCTTCCGGCTGGGAGTCTAACACCCAGACCACTAGACTATCCTGCCACTATGCTGCAAGCCCAGGATAGTCTAGTGTCTACAGGCACGAACATTTCTATACATGGTTGGGCCAAAGGAAAGAGCAAATGTGAATAAAGCTGTGTCAAGCTGGCTAATTCTCGTCAGTTCTCACCTGCTGGACTCTGAGCAGCACCACCCTCTCTTTGGACAGCTCTTTGGACAGCACCTCGAAGCAAAACAGCATGTCGGAGGAGGACACCGTGTCCAGAGAGTGGGACGGCAGAAAGACACGGTGGAAACGACTCTTCACCACCTAGGGAGAAGAAGGGTCATTATTCCCTTTCATGTTCCCCTTGGAATAGCATTTATACATCACTTGAAGCAGGACAGAGGGTGGGGGAAAGCAAATCCCTGCCACTTCTCATAATAATACATGTCTGCATTGAGAGGATTTGGACTGCTGTGTACTACACAAGGCTCAAATAACACTCATTATTTAACCTGTAAAACAAAAGTGATGATGTGTTTTTAACATCTATCCATTCTACATGGCTGTACAGTATGTGGGCCTAATAGTACTTTTCCGGTAAATAGGGACCAATATTAACAACAAAGCATTTAAGACGTGATGCTGACTGAAACTCCATTTCCCACGAGGCTATGCGTCATACCTCTGCCAGCTGGAGGTTCTCTGGCTTAATTCTCACACTCCTGGAGATGGACTCTAGGACTTCCGCAGTGCTGGAGTTCTCCTTGCTTACGCTGACCAGGAACTGAAAGAACGCAGGCACACACACACACACACAAACACACTTCAATAAGAGAAGGATCCAATGGTTATATCTACAGGTATGTAAGGTACATAGTCTTATCTCACCTTGATGGGTTTCTTATGAGGTTCTTTTGCAAAGTAGAAGACTGTGAGGACTTTCTGCTTCTGGGGAAGCGGTACCGGCAGGTAGAGAAAGGGGTCAAAGGTAATGGACACCTAGAGAAGGGACCAACAAAATGAGGTGGTTTACGAGGAGGATGGTTTAGTAATAGAATAGGTGGCGGACCCCCTCCCCTGATAACAACATATTTGTCGTGCCAACCTTTGAGCACATGGGGCACACCAGCTTGGACTTAAACTGGCCCTGGAAGAGGTCCACTATGAAGGAGTCATTCCTCATTTTGTGCCTCTGCCACGCCTCTTCTGCCACCACCTGGACCAACACACACACAAACTCAGGTTAGAAGTACAGGACCACAAACAGTAGTTAGAGAGGCTGAACTGGTTACAAACTCCCCTTAAAAAGTACATTATTAAGTGAACAAAGAGGCTATAGCTTAAGTTTTTCTAAAACATGATTTAAGAATGCAGTACCACTGAAAGTTTTGAAAGCACACGTGGCATTACAAATTCCCCACACCTGTATGCATTTTAAATCTCTCCAGAGCCTCAACAAAAGCCAATTTTATTGTTGGGAAATAACCCCTTTTAATGCTGAAACCTAATGAAATTATGTTATCCAAGGAGTTAGGGATAGTTGACTATGCATGCCCAGTATAAACATAGTCCGTTTACTCTGTTACACCATTTGGGGGATAAGTGGCTTAAAGGCACTACACTACCACTACACTAAAACAGATTTTCCGCAACATCACCACCGCGGTGGGAATCAAACCGCACCTCATCCAGACGGCCGTCAGAGTCGACAGTCTCTGTGTAGGGTTTGTTCTGGATGCGGTTCAGGTCCTCATGGAGCCCGTCCAGCAGGAAAGCCATGAACTCCTGGGCATCGTGCTGGGCGTAACCTGTAAACTGGCTGGCTTTGCTGGCCACGATCGCCTATGGGGCATCAGAGAAGCGATCAGTGGAGAGAATGGCAAAAACAGAGAGAGCAGGAATGAACAGGAATGAAATGTAAAAAAATTGAGATAGGAGCAGAAGCCAGAATGGGACTAGGCAAACCTGGGACGTGCCCAGAGTTCCTGCAGTAGAAAAGCGCCTAATGATGTGTGTGTATGTCTGAAGTGTTCTTTGTGCATTTGTGTGCGGGAACCTTTAGCTTTGAGGGTTGGAAGGCATGGTGTGTTCCTTTCCAGAGGGTCCTGAGCAGCACAGCGAAGCCAATGGCCAGCCTGCCTCCCGTACCCAGAGGGTTACTACAGTTTATCTCGGCCTCGAAGCCTCGATCTGCAGGGAAAGACACGTCACAGAAAAAGAACGTCAACCTAAGGCTCAAAGAAATACATTTGACGGCAGTAGTCTATTCAGCGTGCAAAACATTGAAAGGGCTTGACATTGCATCTTTATCATTCACCATCCAGCTGGTAGAAAAGTGCACACTCCGGGATAAAAAGCATTTCAAATATTTTATCATAGGGTTAAAATAATATAAACAACAGGTTTGTTTGTTCGAGATAAAACTAAGACGAGGAGAATTTACTGCAACTAAAAACAGACCTGAATAACTTCTGTACATGGGTGAGATGATTATATACACTATATTGCCAAAGGTATTGGGACACCCCTCTGAATAATTTAAATCAGGTGTTCCAATCACTTCCATGGCCACAGGTGTATAAAATTAAGCACCTAGGCATGCAGACTGCTTCGCTCTCAGGAGCTCAGTGAATTCAAGCGTAGTACCGTGATGGGTTGCCACCTGTACAGTCCACTTGAAATTTCCTCACTACTAAATATTCCACGGTCATCTGTTAGTGGTATTATAACAAAGTGGAAGCAATTGGGAACAACAGAAACTCATCCACGAAGTGGTAGGCCACGTAAAATCACAGACCTCCAAACTTCGTGTGGGTTTCAGATTAGCTCAAGAATAGTGCATAGAGAGCTTCCTGGAATGGTTTCCATTGCCGGGCAGCTGCATCCAAGCCTTACATCAAGAGCAATGCAAAGCGTCGGATGCAGTGGTGAAAAGCACGCCACCACTGGACGCTAGAGCAGTGGAGTTCTCTGGAGTGACGAATCACTGTGACGCCTCTGTCTGGCAATCCGATGGACGAGTCTGGGTTTGGTGGTTGCCAGGAGAACGGTACTTGCCTGACTGTACTGGAGGGGGGATTATGGTGTGGGGTTGTTTTTCAAGGGTTGGGCTTGGCCCCTTAGTTGGACAATTTCATGTTCCCAACTTGTGGGAACAGTTTGGGGATGGCAACTTCCTGTTCCAACATGACTGCACACCAGTGCACAAAGCAAGGTCCATAAAGACATGGGTGAGCGAGTTTGGTGTAGAGGAACTTGACTGGCCTGCACAGAGTCCTGACCTAAACCTGATAGAACACCTTTGGGATGAATTAGAGCAGAGCCAGGTCTTCTCCTCCAACATCTGTGCCTGACCTCACAAATGCGCTATTAGAAGAATGGTCAAGAAGAAAAACTCTTCTAGAATGGTTCTAGAAGTAAATTCCCATAAACACACTCCTAAACCTTGTGGAAAGCCTTCCCAGAAGAGTTTAAGCTGTTATAGCTGCAAAGGGTGGGCAAACTCCATATTAAACCCTAAGGATTAAGAATGGGATGTCATTAACCTTCATGTGCATGTAAAGGCAGGTGGCCCAAAACTTTTGGCAATATAGAGTAGTGATAACAGTAATGAGCTCAACACTGCGGTAGGCATCACATGACCGTGGTATTGGTCACAGCCCTAGTATGTATGCATACATGTATATACACTGCTGAAAAAATGAAGGGAACACGTAATCATCACAGTATAACACCAAGTCAATTGAACTTCAGGGATATCAATCTGTCCAGTTAAGAAGCATAAGGGATTGTGAATCAATGTCACCTGTCTTGGTGCAAATGAAAGTGACAACAGGTGCACTGGAGAGGCAACAGCAAGACAAGCCCCAAAATGGGAATGGTTTTGCGCATGCATATCTATCTCTATCTCTATATAAAAATGCAAGATAATGAAACAATATATGAATCCATAAACGATCACACATGTGACTCAAGCTAGACTAAACAACCCATAGAGACCCTGCTCCGCTGACCGTGGAAGTAGTCCCTGAGTTCTCGGGTGTTTGAGAGGGATTGGATGACGCTGTTCATGAAGCAGGTGTTGCCCAGGTTGACCAGGCCCGTGAAGCCGGGCAAGCACACCTTCTTCTCCTCCTCTTCCTCGTGCCGCTCCTTGCTCACGGCAGGCGCGTGCGTCATGGGCTGCACCATGCACGTGGGCTTGGGCTGACAACACAACGACACAAACACACACACACCAGTGTTTCCCCTTAGGTCATCACAACACCTTTCCCCCTCAGGACTTTATCCCCCGCAACTCACCATGGCGACCGTGGGCTCCGCCTTGGCGATGGGCGCGTGTTCCAGGACGGAGCGCGGGGTGACTGCGTCCAGGCCATCCTCCGACCGGGGCGAGGCCTTGGCTTTGTCCTCGCCCACCCGCGGAGGCTCCTCCTTGGCAGGGAGGCTGTGCTGGCTGCTGCCCGGCTGGCTCTTCTCCATGGCGGCAGGGCTGGATGGCACAGCAACCTTGGCGCCACCCACTGCACCTTAAACAGAGGTGGATGGAGCTTGAGGTAAGAAGTTAAGGGTCATGTAATATGATGGCCATGTGTGACTGTATGACTGTCTACATGACAGTACCACTAATAGAGTCAGAAGCCAGGCAGCAGACCTTGTGTGACAGGGGCCTCCAGGCCTCCCCAACGCTGGCTGTGCCTCTTCTTCAGAGTGATGTCCAGGCGGGATGGGGTGAAAGAGTAGCCACACTGCTCCGGCTCAATCAGATTCCTGAGAATAGGAAGAAAACAACATACCGTTGTCTAAACTAAATTACTTTTACTATTACTTTGTATTGTTCTATCCAAGAAAAATACTCCCTAGTCTTCATATGCACAGGATGAGGAAATATACCTGAGTTTGACTTGCCACTTGAAGACCGTATTTGGTCCACAGTCAGGATAAAGCCGTAGAAAATTAGCATCACTGAAAAACATAGTGAGAGCTCCATTAACTACTGTTATTTAAGATAAGATATTGGATTGTGCAAGGGTGGCCTCTCTGCTATTGCCGTTACCTGGTCTGGAAGATAAGGGTAAAGTCCTGTTCCCTGAAAATAACCCTGGCCGTATCCCTGAAGATGCCCTTCATGTAGACATTGACTACCATTAGATCTGTGCCTTTCTCGTACGAATCGTTCTTCACAAACTGGAGGTTGACCATGGGTTCTGGAGCTGAAGCAGAAGGAAATGTTTCAGGAAGTTCAGTTTCTGTTCAAATGAATTACTGGGCTATGAATTAGCAACCAACCATCTTTATTTCAAAAACACACCGTCACTGAAAAGGCGCAAAGACTGTGGACAATGGAAACAGTAGCTGATCTGAAATGTAACGGCATTCCTCTTATAACAAATGTGATTACCACACAATATTCTCTACTGACCTTCCTCGTGCTTCATCACCAGAGAGGGCTCCTCTTTTGACTGGTCCCTCTTCTCCTCCTCCTCCTCAAAGCTGCTTTGTTTCAGACCCGACAGCTCGGCCTGCTTGGTGACCGGAGCCGGAAGGGGTATTGAGGCAGTCTGTCCTGGTGCGGGGCTCGTTTCCACCTCTGACCCTCTGTCGAATGGCTTCTTCTCCGATTCAGAGTCAGGCCTCTGCGTCTGGGAGTCAGGCCTCTGCGTCTGGGAGTCAGGCCTCTGCGTCTGGGAGTCAGGCCTCTGCGTCTGGGAGTCAGGCCTCTG
>JAOEHI010000022.1:599680-619818 GCA_025447815.1 Percopsis transmontana
CGTCTGGGAGTCACCGGGACTCTCTGAAGACGGGTCCATTCCGTTGATGGAGCAAATAGGTTTGAGGTCACTTTCAGCCTCGGGGGATGCTGGTAGAGCGCTGCCGTTATCTGAAGGCGTACTGGACTTTGGCTCTCTGTCTGGGGATTGGGCTGGCTTCTCTTCCACCTGAAATAACAAGACTCCTTGTTAAACCAGTGTGGTTATGTCTAAATGCTATGGCCTAAACAAATGAGTTCTGATATCGGGGGGGGGGGGGGTCTACTATACGTTCAAGTACACAACAGTGGTGTGCGGTGAGTGTTTGGGCTGCAATCCTACCTGAGTTTTGTTGACATGGGTTTGGCGGGCAGCAGCAGTGCCTACTGCAGTTTTGTGTTCGAGGATGTGGCCATGCCTCTCTGCCCTGTTATCGCCGGTCCTGGGCTGAGAGTGCGGGCTCCGACCAGCAGGCTGCTGTGCGTGCGGCGCTTTCCCGTCGGCTGCCGGAGATGTGGCCTCTTTGGTGGGCCGGACGGGGGATCGCTTGGGGGTGGGTTCCAGTGGCTGTTGGTCCCCTCTGGCGACAGGCTTGGTGGTGGTGGTGGTGGCGATGGTGTCCCCAGAACAGGCTCTTGCCCTGATGGGGTCGGTGACGGCCTTTCCGGCTGCTGTTTTATTCTTCAGGGAGCGCTTGAGGTTGCGTTCGGCTTTGCCGCCTCGCCGTGGCTCACTGTACGCTGGCGAAGAAGGGGGCTGAGGTTGGGCAGGCGGGGACACTGCAGTCTCCGAGGTGATCGGCTTCCCCTCGCTAGTCGCCATGGGTGGAGGGAACTGCTCCTTACCATTCTTGGCATCCGTGGTTCCCGCCTCCTTGTCCTTCTTGTTAGACTAAATTGAAGCAGGCGAGACAAAACCAAATGTTTAGAGGTTGCGTAGTATTGCTGGGATGCAAATCACACACAAGTGCAAATGATGTTTCAAACCCAAGTGGGCTAAAGCTTGATTTAAACTTGCAGCGGCGCAAAAATTTAAATGGCACCAAATTTGTGGACACGGTCTGGCGCGTTGGCCCCGTTCAGCCTTCACACGCACCTCTAATTTTTTTTGCTACTAGCGCGGGTGGCGCGTTGGTCATCCCAATAAACCTTCCATTTTGGGACCATGCAGATGGCCTCAACTAAATGGAGGAAAATGGAAAACGCAGGCAGACGTGCCTGTATTTAAAAACAGGTTAGAAAGACTAGATCATGACAGAGCGAGGATTGTGGAAGACAGACTTTAAGAACTTTGGCATAGTTGTTATGTCTGATATGCTTAACACACTGAATAAAATTCCAGTTGCTAAAAAACTTCCTGTTGTAGAGGAAAACTAAAATAAACCTGTCATGTCTATAGGCCTTATGTGCACTTCTCTTTAGTCAATGTTTATTAAAATAGGTCAAACGTAGGCTTCTTTTAAAACTGACTATTAATGAAGTCCTTCTGATTGTATTGTGTGGTAAAATAACCACATAGCCTATGGTATACAAGTAACACAGCACATACATAGGCTAAAGAATATTGTTCCTCAACATTGAGATTGTTGTCAGTTGCAACACCGTTGTAACACGTTTTCACAACAGTAATAAAAGAACAGAAGAGTCAACAACATCCTCCGTTCGTCAATATTATACCATTCCTACAGTTGGCGAGTGTGCCTCGTCCGCAACGGTAAAGATAAAAGATAAGAAGATTGTTTTCATTTTTTTTTAAAGAAGAAGCTTAAAAGATGCCTTTTCTTTGGTTCCTCTAATTAAGTGTAGCCTCTGTTGTATGCAGGTGCATGTTATTGGATCCTGTCATGTTTCTAGTAGTGGTAAATATACTTATAAATAAATATATTCTTTTTTTTTTATACAAAACTGAAGTGAAAGCATTATGTTAGAAGACCAAAATAACTAATCTAAAGCCCAGATATCAAAATAAAAACCACCCGGACAGAGACAAGAGTCTCTCACCATGAGGGAAGGCCAGATGTGGAATGGAATCTTCTTGAGCATGGTAATCGACAGGATACATCCCTTCTCCTTGTACTGCACTCTGCTGCAAGAAGACTCGATCTCCTCCTGCAAGCAACAGTCCCACTGCCGGCCATCTAGGAAGACAGCAGCAATCAGCAAGTGGAGGTAATGATTGACCAAATACACAAAACGATATAAGGAACAAAAATAAATAAAAAAAATAATAAAAAAAGGTTTCGCATTAAGGTTTGTCTTTTAAACAAAAATTATTGTCTACACGGGGACACTCAAGTGTCAAAGATAGGGGTATTCTAATATATTCTGGTGTCCGTTGATTTGATTTCGAACAGTTCCAAATGATATTTAGAACTTCCAATGCAGCTCTAACTGACCTGGAAAGTGCACACTGCAGCGTGTATCTGTGAAGTCTGTGGTGACGTCCTCGAGCCGCTGTACCCCATCTCCACAGCGTAATCTGACGATCACCTCGTTGGCGTTCTGCTTCCAGTCCACAACCACGTCTGAAAGACACACAGGAAGGAGAGCCCATAAGACAGAGAGAGACCAACCCCAGAAAAGAGACACCCCCCCCGAAAACACCTTGGATTAGACCCGTTTTCAAACTCTATATAAAACATAAAGTCGGATTGGAAGATATTATCCACTGGTTGGTGAATGAGTAACGCGTCTGACGCATGAAATGTGAGCTATACGTGGGACAGCTGCTTGTGTATTTGGAGGAGGGAGGAAAAGAAAAAAAGAAAAACACTACAAAACGCACACATAGGTCAAGCCAGACTACTCAAATGTGGGTAAAGTAAACAACATATTATGTCAAATATAGCACTTCATAATAAAAAGGGGGGCTTTCGAGTTAAATATTTTAGATACAAAACATACACACACCCACGACCCCTAATTATACAGACAAACAAGCAGCCATGCCGCGAACGTGAATAATAAAAACAAAATAAACGATACCTTGCTGCATAGTGACCCGGGAAGCAACAGAGGGCAACATTCTAGGAGCACCGCAACGACTAAAGTCCCTGCCAGTATGCAGCGGTCCGCTGAGGGAGCTTGCGTACACCCATGCTCTGATTTAGTCTAGAAGTGAGCCTTCACTTCCCCGCCCTCTCCCTCGCTCTAACCCACTCTCGTCTGTGAAAGGTCGCGACTTAACACCCAATCCCTTACAGCCGGACGGAGTAATATTTCCAGCTTGCCACCGCCATAACGTTCAGAGCCATAACGTGACTGCAAAAGAGAAAGCCAATACTTTGCATTCTTCAGGCCAGCTTCTCTTATTGTGCGTTACTAACCAATGTCAGCCTTTAAAGTCTCTACAAAAACAGAGGAAGCTGTACAATGATTACTATGGTTTCCATTACCAAACAGACAGTGGATGAAAATGCACACTCGGCTGTCGACAACAGCGTCATGGGAAAACAGTGCGGTTTAGGGTGGATAATTATTGTTTGACTTCCCATTATCTACATCACTACAATACTAATGACTTCTCGATTTATAAACAAAATTACAACTGGGATCATATAGGAGTTAGTCATCTTGCTCAAGGCAGAACAGTGTTTATTTCACAGATTAAGCAGAGTAAACATGAGACAGCCTCCAAGCCTTTTACCTGTCATTTCTCCCTTACTTCTAACCAGATAGACATATCCTCAGTCAAACATCAACTAGCCATGACAGAATATGCGTGTAACCATTCAGCTAGAGACTGTATGGAAGTGTATGGACTTGCCTGTTTTTATGTTGGTGGGTGTGGAGAGGATAGAGAGGGAGAGCTAGAGTGTTCTTATGACCTTGATAAAACCCAGTTTCCCAGATCAAGGGCTGGCTCTGACTCTCACAGTTTGGATTACAACGCTTGACTAAAACACCAACACCAAACACAGACAGTGCAGCTAACATGCTACCACCTAGTGGAAAAAGAGACACACACACAAGAAGTGAAACTCATTAAGCAAAGACACAAGCAGGCATAAACAGAGAAGCACCCAGCTGTGTCTTGATTAAATAGTTTCAGTGCTGACATGCATACCTAACCGGTTAACAAGACGCTTTGCTGGTTTGTGCCACAAGAATGAAACAAAGTGGCCACGGGGGTTCTTAACTACACATACAATTGAGGTGCCAACACCACACCAGCAGAGTATACCCATTACATGAAAACCTGCAGATTCAACATCCGTGTGGAGCCGTGTGAGTAAAAGAAACATCTCCTGAACATTGTATGCGAGTCATTGGTCAAGGACTTATAGGGAACATGATATTTGCTGAATGGACAATTCTACCTCCAGGAACAAGCCAGAGTCAAACCAGCTACATTACAGTCTAAACTGAAGACAAACATAGTACAGTATCAAGCAGCTGATTTATGTTGTGCGTGTTGCGTTTGTTTATTTGCTTAAGGTAAAATAGCACTTTGAATGGTGCAAGAGGGGCTAATATGCATATGTAGAAAATGCAAGCATAGGGGAAAAAAAAATATTAGATGACTGCAGCACGAGACAAAATATTTATGAAGTGCTACGCTTATGCATAAATAATCACAGAACTACTTTCAGTAGTATAAAACATTTTGCGGTACAACAGATGCGCTAACATTTGCATCAGTTGCGCTTAATTAGTGTAAGATCCATAAGAATGAAATTAAATCTATACATGAACATAACATTTCATATCATCATTGCATCCAAATGTAGGTGTCCTACATAATATTGATTAGATTAACTGTATTAATGAAGCTAAAATGGCTTTTACAATGAAAATGTAGGCATTACATTTAAGTTTCTATACCTGCAATAAAATTGTTGAGTTTGAGTTCATTAACATTAGAGTCAAAATACATAGGATTTTATATTATTTAAATCTGGTTTGTAAATAACAGTAATGGAATACCCAGTTTACTGAAGGTTCTAAAACAATAATAATTTTAAGTGTTCAAGTGTTTTATTGAGGATTATATTATTCACATTTTCAAAGAAACAGCACATTCGTTTTCATTATATACATAAAATGTTTAGGTGTATAAACTAGGGGTGTGCAGAGTTTTTTTTTATATTTAGTTAACCATTTGGCGTGCCAGTATTCGAGTCCCCAAGTAGTAGTAAGTATAGCATTGGCAGCAGCAACATATATCTGGAGCTTATTGAGTTTTAGGTAAATATGAAGTGGTTTTATGTTTTAAAAACAAAATTGCTGTGCATTCTGCTACTTTCTCAACGTTACTAACACACACCCTAGCAGTTAACCGCTCATGAACGCTGCCAATTATCCCTAGTAGAAACAAGTAAACCCAACAGGTTCTGGTGTCTAGAAACTCATTTGTTTTGATATGACTATTTGCAGCCAGGAAGTTTAAGTAGATCAGAATATCAAACACTGTCTACTAACCCATAAGACCAGTGGGGCAGGATCTCACCAATACAATGGAGAGAGCCAACCCCTAGCAACCAGACAGGAGCCGGTATAGCTCCAATTAACCACCATTCTAAAGTAGCATTGCATTAAAATGTACAACAAAATAGCTCAAGAGTCATATTTGGTCTCAATATATTCATTACGCGTTGTAGAGGCAGTGCTTATAATCCCATGGTTTAACTACTCTAAATGACGCATTAACCTTATATCTGCTCTGTGTTGCTGTCCTTTAAAGGTCAGTGCGGCCGTGGTGCTGGAACACTGTACTAGTGAAGCCACATGTGCTCAGTGAGCAACTCCTGCCTAATTAATGGGTGTGCTCACATAACACCCAGTCTAGTATTTTTTAATCTCGATGCTTGAGACACGTAGCGGGTCATGAGCAGCCAGCCATAATTAACCGGGAAGTACCCTCAATGGCGACCGTTTAGAAAAGCTAGATAGTGCCGTTTTTTTTTTTCTAAAATAAGCAAAATATATTTGTCAATACTAAACCGTAACCATACGAGTTCCACTAACCTTTCTTGACCTCGGCGACGATTCCTCCTGCTGCCCTCTTGGCCTCTCTGCTCTCTTGGTTGGCTCTGTCTTTCTGTTTCTTTTTACTGGTGCTGGAGGACAGGCTGGTGCCCTGCTGATGTGGCTGGGTCCCTCCGCGACGGCCCACTGGGTCACCACTGGCCACGCTCCTACCACTGCTGCTGGCCATCTTCAGGCACTTGGCGCCGAAGGGCCGCCCGTCACTGGAGTCACTACCGCTGCTGGGGTCTGGGTCTGAGGTGTGCCTCTTTCTGCCCGACCCGGCTATCTTGGCGATGGTGCGTATCTGAACTCTCCCAGAACAGAATCAGGATAGCTGGGTTGATGAAGAAGGGGGGCTGAGGCTGCGGGCAGAGGTAAAAACCGTAGGGGGTTTATTTTTGATGCTTCTCTGGAAACAATGGGGCATGCTGTCAAAGTTTTCTATTTTACAATCAGTTAGAGTGCAAACAAGCCTACTTGCAAATGATCATTTGCAAGTAGGCGTTGTCTAAACTAACATGACACTGAGCAAGAGAGATTTTGCAATGCATTTCTTCAACGCAATCTAACTGAGCTGATTTCACATTGTCATTTGAATTAAACCTGGGCATCCCTGGTTGTGGTCCATTTGTTTATGGATTTTCTCTAGGTAACAGATTAAATATTAGTCTCAACCAATTGGTGGCTTAGCCATTTCATTAGCCTGGCTGAAGCAGACAGCTATCTTAGATAGTCAAGAAGACTTGAAAAAAACGTCAGAAACCCGAGCTGTGTCCACAAAATATGAATAATTAATGATAAATATAAGAATCCCCACGTCACACTAAAATAAAAGCCGATTTCGAGGTTTGTACCAATTCTCATGTGACAAGACAAATGATGCTGTCCATAATAAATACTCTAAGGAGTTTCTTTTGTTTAAGCACCAGTGTTGAATAATGTTGTATGCGTTTTTTGTTTAAGCAACATTAGAGTTCCTTCTCGTGGTGATATGGGCATGAAGCAAGTACACCAATTCCAACAATGAAATTACATCATATTAAATGCATATAAATAGGATATTTACAATATTCGACTAAATACCTTTGGCGGGCAGCCGAAATTCTAAACAAACGCCCACGGCGTTTTTAAGATCGATCCTGCTAGCTAGTAGCAGCTTGCTAAGGACATTAGCTACAACCAGGCTACAACCTAGTTAGCTAACATGAACATTGACACTAACAATATTAGGTAAATAATACAGCATGACATCTGCCGTCACAGGTCGGTTTTTTAATTAAAAGACGCGCTAAACCAAAACAACGTTAAAAACTGACGACTTACAAGGTTTGACTTCGAAAAAAATTCTATTCCAATCTTGACATACAATGGCCGGCGAGTCCGTCAGCTGCACCCGGCCGATAAGCTCCCTTCGCGGCCGCGGGCCGCTACACTCCGCCTCGCACTCGAAACCCCGTATGCCACGGTATTTCTGGAATATTCCTTCGTTTATCCTGGACCCATTTCTTCTAATATTGACCGATATAGGACAAATGCAACAAGGAGATATCACCGCTGATATTTAATCGGTCAGCCTTTCAGTGTCATTCAGCCGCGGCGCGATTAACTACGACTTTGTTTAGGAACAAAACAACTCGCCAAACCGAAAATGAGTGTACGAACCTGCCACTTCCTTATTGAAACCCATGTGACCTCAGTGGGCGGGAGCAGGGGCGGGACACTGTAGCACTGACTTTATGACAAAGGGGCTCCCGTGGTCATAGAAATATGGCCGTGGTGCCTTTCTTTCAAACAACATATTCTATAGACTATCATTTATGCATTAATTACTCGTCCCTCAAAGAATGAAAGAAGGAAAAATATTTAGGTAGGTACTGGTATTCTATGGACTACAACCTTGTGGTGTGAGTTTTCACTTTGGGGCTCTAGATCACAAGGAAACTCCAAAGAAGCATCAACAACAGTAATTACCTGATATTAGCAATGAATGTAAATCTTAAATTGCCCCTTTCCTTGCCCTTTTCTTTTGTTACAAGGAGGAGCTCATGCCAGGCTTTGATTATTCAAAGGCTGATTTATACAATATAACTCCAGTCCAGATTCACATAAATCTTCTTAAAGCGAAATTGCGCTTCACTTCGATAGTTGGATAGAAATAATCCCTATGCGGAACCTTTTGATCCACCATTGACTTTTTCAATATTCTAGTAGCATTTCTCAAAAACAATGTCCATGTTTTTAGTTTGAAACACAACTGTCTGCTAAAGTGTGGGTGGCTAGGGGGAGGAGTAGAAAACAATGTGAGTCTATGAGAGCTGTAGGGAGGGAGTGCAAGTCACTCAGCACTCAGATGTGGTAGGGGTATGCACTCCTGAAGTTTCAAACCAAAACAACAAAATTCAAGACACAAATTGAGGGGTGTCACTTTAATTTGTACAGGAGGGACAGTCAGGGAGATGTCAATAAAGTGGGGTCTGTATATACCTACATAGTCCTGAGAGGACGGATAATCAGACACCTGATAGGCAGAGCAACATTTTCCGAAGCACTGATTCATACATAGGCTACGTTTCAGAAATTGAATTTGTGCTTTAAACGATTTCCCAGCCATGGTCCCGTTTAGTTTCAAAGGGGTTATGTACATCACACACATGACCATACACGACTGATACAGTAGAAATGTATAATATCTGCAAACATTCAGTAAAAAGATAAATATTAGATAAATGTGACTCGACAGTCGACACTCTTGAGTCTTATTTCTCTATTTTAACATGTAAATTTAACTATCCGTAAACTACGCACAAAAAGTAAATACATTTGTGTTTGGTAGATTATTTCTTTGTTGTAATAAGGCTTCTTGGCAATAAATCCAATATCATTGGCAAGTCTGATTATTTCCCTTTTAAATCACCCAATCCACCAAAAGAGTCAACAAAGAAAAGCTGTTTGGCATTGTCAGAGAAGATTTGGCAAATTTTTTATGGGTGCAACCCACATACTCAGCTCTGCTGCTCATCCCACAAATGCATGTTCCTTACAAATGTGGCACCATTTAAAAGGGAACTAATCAGGCTTTCCAATGGTATAAGATTTATTGCCAAGAAGCATTTATACAACAAAGAAATTATCTACCAAACACAAATTTACTTACTTGTTGTGCAGATTTTATTTTTCTGTAACCTATCTGTTCGTTTTTGGAGTTTAAAAAATTCACAAAAATTATGGCAACTTACTTTATTGAATGAATCTGTTCACATAGTAAACCTTTTACACAAACTACTTGTATTTTAGCATTTATCAAAACTGTCAGTTGAGGTTAATGTACGTATAGTCACATGTAATGTGTATAACACCAATTTTTCTCCAGAGGATTGA
The DNA here is from genome assembly GCA_025447815.1 of Percopsis transmontana. Taxonomy (NCBI): domain Eukaryota; kingdom Metazoa; phylum Chordata; class Actinopteri; order Percopsiformes; family Percopsidae; genus Percopsis; species Percopsis transmontana. Next base: position 609,007 of record JAOEHI010000022.1, read on the forward strand.
GGAAGTCTCACAGAAACACTACATGAACAAATGTACAACACAGTGGCACTGTCATGATATAAGGCACAATTAAACACTTTAAAAATATGTTGTATTTTGTTTACTGTATGCAACTTCTGTAAAGCCTCAATTCAATGTAGAGTAGATCTTTGGACATAAAATTATACATACAGTAAAATACATGTTAAATTACACTAACACAGGATGCCTATAGGCATATACACTTAATCATCTCTAGACATCTTCCACAACTTCCTGGCTTGTATCATTAGACCAAAAGAAACTGGTTACAGTTACAGTCTGGTTACAGTCTACAGGCATTTGGGCCCATTTGACTTTTACTGTAATGCTTCCTGATTTGTAGCTTCAAAAATTCCTGATTTGTGATGCAGTTTTAGCAAATCCTGAAATCCCAACTTTGAGATATTCCACACTTTGCCTCAAAATCACATTCACCTATACAAATTTTTTAGGACGTGTAAATTGAAAGAATATTGTTTGATGTGTTTTGTGGGCAGAGTTGTAATTTGCAGCTTTGTTACCTACCAGCTAATAATACAGTTTTTCCCACAAACTAAATAGGTCTCACGCTGTTATTTGTGGGGCACAATATAAACTAAGGAGAGAAAAAAAGATGTCCAGCACCGCTCTTTAAGTTTGTTATCCAAAAGACACACACAAGTATAAATTCCTTTTATATACTTATTTATTTTATTTTATTTTATTTTAATTATTATATTCATTACCACTCATTCTTACTGGTTTCATTGAGATTATAAGACATGTCCTCATAACTATCCTGCCCATTACTGTAGGCAGTCAAATTCTAGTAATATATTGGAGACCCAGGTAAGGCCTCTGTGGCTTTGGTCTATTATAAAATAAAAATATGTACCGGACTAGCTTTGCATGTGTAACGGTAAAAATACTTTAAAACATTTGAAATACTTTTGGTGCAGAAATTTAGCACATTCCAAGAAATAAACACTTCATTTGCAATATACTTTTTCTCACCCCTTGTTTTACAACTTGTTTGCCCAGTGCAGGCAACTGAAAAATTAGTGATGCTGCAAAAGTAATTGTGAACCTGGCTATTGACATGTGTTATAAATCTGAATCTGCTTATTGATGTCGTTGAGGATAGCTTTCATCTTGTCCTCCAAGCCATCCAACTGTCGTGCCTTCCCTTCTAACCTCCTCTGGTTTTCTTCATAGTCCTTCTCCAAATCTGCGGGAGTCAGGAATGTAAGTAATAGCATGGGTAAACAAAGATGTCCTCAATTCACACAAAACATAAAAGAACATAAGTTAACTGTTTATACATTAATTTAATGTTTCGTTTATGTTGAATGGGCTTATAATAGTTTCTGTCAGAAAAGGAGATAACGGCTTAAGAAATATGGTACAATATACAATTTTGTATATATCCAGACCCCTTGTGAAACACACCTGCCAGTCGCTTCAGCTTATTCTGGGCGTCTTTTAGCAGTTCCTTGGCTTCATCTCGGAGGCTCTCTGCTCTCTTCTTTGCCTCCTGTACAGCCCTGGCCTTGGTGTCCACGCGCTGCTGCACCTCATGGTACTTATCGGTCAGCTGGCCATCTAGAATCTGAATGCCAAGACAAATGGGCGTATTCATTATAGCTGGGTGTGTTGTTTGCAGGCCGAGGACACACACACACACACACACACACACACAGCACAATGTCAAATGCCTTGTTGTAGCACCTAAAATATACAGTAATAAACCATCAACATGACCCAGATATAGGATATCTTATAACCGTACGGCAACAATTCTCAAACTGAGGTCTGTAATGTGTGTTGGGGACCACATGAAATTACTCAAATAATATAGTTTTCGAAGCCCCAAACATTTCTTTCTTTCAAAGTTTTGTGTTTTGCAGCTGTATGTCGTCCACCACGGCTGAGTGGGAAAGCCTAAGATAGATACATACATACTAGGAGGACCAATTACATACATACTAATTGTTATTGTAGGAGGAGCTTTAAGGAAATTTACACACTATGTACAAAGATCGTATGTACAATGAAAAATTTGCAGTATGACTGTGAACAATATGCAATAATAGAATACAAATGTAAACAATAGTGACATAATCTTTCAAGTGAGTCATTGTACAGTCCGATTGCAAACGGTAACAGTGACAGTTGTGATGCAGTTATAATCAGGTGCTTGCCTTCAATACTGACTGCCAAAATGAATGGAATTCAATGACAATGACTGACAAAATTTTTCCTATAACAAGTTAAGGTCTCCGTAGCTAATTCTTCTAAGGAACGTGATGTGGCGGTTTTAAAAAGGATTGTATCATTAAGATGATATTAAGTATTAAAGAAAATAGTGTTTTAACCAACCAATTCATAAACCAATTACTGTACAAGAGGGTTAAGATTTGGCCAATTTGGCTCCAATACTAACCTAATGGGGGCATGTAAAGTCAGACTTCGGGCTTCGAAACGTCTGCAGAAACCAACTTACTGTATATACAATGTATTTCCCTACATGTTGCTAAATAATATGGACAGACCAATGTAAGGTTTCATTTGGCGTGTAAAGAAAACTTCTGAAACACAGAACATAAGACACACACACCTGCTTGGCCTCGTTGGCTTTGTCTCGTGCCATGGTGGCAGTCTCCTCTGCTCTGGCGGCGGCCATGCTGTTGTTGGCCCGTTTGGTCTTCAGGGCATCAAGCTGCTGGCCCAGGGTGCCCAGGCGTGCCATGGCTTCATTCAGGCCCTTCTCATTGTTGGACGTCTCTGACTCAATCTGAGGACAGTGCCGTATCCGCGAACACAATTCTCAGGTTTGTAAACTTCAAAGTAATAATGTTTAAGTATTTCATATAAAGAAACGTCAGTCAGGCTACTATTGATCACTGACTGTGTTATGCGTCATCCCCGACATGCAGACACGCAGTGGTTTTTTTGTTACTAAATTGGAATTACAAGATTTGGTACATGAAATGTAGCCTGGTAAAACCCTGCTGATGTTTGAAGCTTCACCTCTATGATTTAATTTACTCTAATCAGTGTGGGAATTGTGAACAATTGAAAACCATTTAGTAAGCCTGGTAGAGAAGCACCAGCCAATCAGCGTCCAAGTGGGTTGTTCAGTTGGTGCCAATTTCCCAATGATTACAAAGTTTCTAGTTGTGTAACCAAATAAATCAAATTTAGCTTTAAGGTGGCAAAAAAAGCAAGCCTTATGTGAAATATAACACATGTTTATGTTGGGTACCTGCGCCAGTCGGGCCTCGGTTTCCCCAATATCAGCCCTGGCTTTCGCTATGGCCTTCTCGGCAGAGGTCTGGGCCGTCTTAGCATCTGCCAGGGCTTGTTTCACTGTCTCTGCTGTGGTCTTCACTCCCTCCGCACTGTGCCTAAGGAACAAATACCCCATCCCATATTGGGTTACAACCTATCACCTATCAAGGTGGGATTTGAGTGCATTTTACGTGTTTACTATTTACTGCAGGGCACCCCAAATTCAAAGGAATACAATTATATAAATAAACTTGTACTACAAGAAAAACAGAAAAGAAAAACAGAGTACCTGGCCCTCTTAGCGTCCAGCAGCAGTTGCTCTGCTTTGCGGACGTCGTCCTGGGTTTGCTTTAGGATGGCATCCACATTTGACAGGCTGCGCACGCGTTCCTTGATTTCGTCGGCAAGGTGTCTGATCTGCTGGGGGGAGGCAGGAATGGACAGCTCCAGGACACGGTTAGCCACCGCCTCGATGCTGTCTGGGTCTGCTCCCTCCTCTATGGAGGAAGAAAGAAGTCCATTAGTTTTAGGGTTAGGGTTAGGCAGTATAGTTTAACATTGTTTAAAAGTTCTATATGGGTTACCTGATTGCCCTATGTCATTCTGCTAGAGGGAAATAATAAAGAACAAATGCACACTTTTTTTGTAGTAACAATAGTACCAAATAGTGATGCACAGAAATGAAAATTCTTGTCCGAAATCGAAAATTCAGGATGCACTTGGCCGAAAACCGAAACGAAAATTACTTCTTTTAAAATAGCTTTTTAAAATAATTGTATTAATATACTTTTTAATTAATTTCATGAATTTAATGAATCTGAATTGAAAAACTGTAAAACAATAAAAAATTTACACTTTTATTGAAAGTAACACACCAAAATTGGACTGAAAATTGGACAGAATATATTAAAACAATATTAAATGTTATTCTTCATTCAGTTCTAGAAGATATTTTTTTTACAAATTATAGAAAACTTTACACTTTACAAAACTGTTATGATGTGCAAAACAGCAGTCAAGTAGCAGCTCAAGGCTAGCATTTTGCAAAATACAAAAAGTTTAAATATGCTACACAATCATTGTAATAATTTAAAATAAAACATTTTATGATTTAACAACAGGCAAAACACAGAATGGTAGAGGGTGGAACAAATACTGCAGATCGCAAATTTGATGTCCTTATCAAACACTTTAAAGTATTTCCACACCGCTGACATGATCTGCCTTTGCTAGGTGGCGCCTTGATAATGGTTAGATCGGCAAGAGTAAAATCTGAACACTGAGGGGCGGGGCAGCATATACCTAAAAACCATTTTCGGCCAAAAAATTTAGGCGGACGAAATTTCGGTGCATCCCTAGTACCAAACATTAAATACACAGGATTTTAATGTCTACTGTCATATTATAGTAAGGCAGTATTCTTAAACCTGAGTCACACTTGCATGTTATTTGAAGCTCTAAAACAGCTCTTACATTGACATGATTTATGGTGACACTTCTATATTGTACACATTTCGCTGTGCTAATAATGTCCAAATCAGGCACAAATTCAGTATGTTGGTCCCTTGCTTGTATACCTGTATAGTGTACTATAAAGAATTACCTATGTTGTGAATGGTGAATGAGTGAGTGAGGGTGTGATGACCTGGACATTGGGACTCACGTGTGAGGAAGTCTCTGATCTGCTTGATGAGGTCTCTCAGGTGGTTGTTAGAGCGCTCCACTTTGTTCTTGGTGGCTGTTGCCTTGTCCAGCGCTGCCTGGGCTTTGCCTTTAGCCTCTTCCGCCTTGGTTTTAGCCTCCGCCACCTGAGAGAACGGCACAGTATATTTTAGATAACAAGATTCATGACATAATGACTTAGGGTAATCCTAAATGTTTTGGGTGTACCAAATTACCTTGAGAATACATACTACCAGTGGAGATGTCAATCAGCTTTGCAGACATGATAGAAGTATGTTTTTGAAAAAACAAAGGAAGTCAATAAAGGTGAGAGAAATATGTGGTACTGTGTCACTTACCACGAACAAGGAACTATTTCTAATGTAAGCATTTGATTTAAGTTCAATATCGCTTTAGGACTGGTAGACACAATATAAGATAAAATTCAAACAATGTGTAGAATCTAAAGATAAAATAAAATTCAGACAAATGGAGAAAAAAGTAATGCACCGAGGAGAAGTGATAAAAATTGCACAAGTGATTTGATAAATGAGTCAACGTTATATAAAGTGTCATTGTAAAAGATAAATTAGGCCAAATCACCTTTGAGATTATCAAATCACGCAATGCTGCCTTAAAAAATATAATTGAATGAAACAGTCAAGCTCCTAATTAATCATACCAACCGCAATTTAATAAAGTGACTGATTTTATAAAATAAAGTAATTACAATTGAAATATTTATAACAGAATGCACTTATCAACTTCAACTTCAATTTTTCAACGCAATTTTATTCAAATAATTTGTATACCTTCCGACCGTCATGAATGACATGACACTGAAAGATAGTCATAGAGCATATAAAGCTGAATTAAATGCTAATTAAATTTGTTAACCACTTCCCCCCAATCGGTCATTATCCAATCACAGCTAGACAGCTTTTACTCAAAAATGCACATTCCATGAGGCTTTGGGAGTGGCTGTAGTACTCCACTGTACCTTAGTGAATAGTCCCTCCACCTCCCCCATGGCTTTTTTCAGCTCCTTCTCTGCGTGTTTGGCTCCTTCCAGGGCATTGTTCGCCACCGCTACGGCCCCGTTACAGTTTAGACCCCCGCAGTGACGGTTCCCCTCATCGTCCCGGCAACCCGCACCCCCACAGGGGCTCTCCCCACAGGGTTCATCACCTGGAGCTCCACACACCTGTTGTCACAGACACCAAGCTGCTGTCATTTCAAGTGTTTGAAAGAATCTTTGTAAAATGTCTTTAGTGGAACGTACTTAAATATTGATTTACTGTATTCCAGTTTATAGAATTATGTCATTGAATCAATTTGTTGAATCATTTGTTTCATTCAATTGAACAACTGAATCATGATATCAATTATTTGTTGACAATTGATTCTGTGAATCATTTCAGGTATCAATAAAGCAAAAGGGATAAATATCAAACCTTCTCATTGATCTTTTTCATATCAAGGCCCTGTGCTCGTGTGTTAAGGTCTCCGAGGCCCCGCTTGTTAGCGGTGTTCTTGCGGTTAAAGTCGTCCTTTTTGGCAGCAATGAGACGCTCTGTGCGACGGCGAGTGTCTGCTGATTGGCTGACTGTACTGGGCCGGGTGGTCGTTGATTGGTTGGCCCTCCGCTCTGCGTCTCGCGACCGGTTGTAGGAACTATGGATGCTGTCATACGCACCTGGTGGAAGGTGAGCAGGTCAAATAAAAGTGCTTGGGTCTAAAACGGTGGGTCTAAGTCTATTAACAAGAATATGAGGCAATACAAAATGAATTGTTACATTAATAGATAGTCTAACAATGCATTAATTTGGATTGATTTATTCATTCAGATAATAGTGATACATTTCAGTTGTTTCAACGCTCTAATCTCTACCCAGATTGATAAAAAAATCTAAATCTAAATCATGCAACAATGCTAACATTTTAGCGTCATACTGTATCATGGTCTGATGATACAGTAAGGTTAGGCTAAACTTTAGCCTAAAGCAAGAAAGAAGTAAAGAAATCATAAATCAGAGGGTGAGTTCTCTCGCTCTCTCTCTCTCTTCCATTTCTCACCCAGGAAGTTAGAGTTCTTCAGGACGTCCAGTTGTCTGTGGAGTTGCTCGGAGGTGAGGTTGAGTTCCTTGGCCTCTCTCTCCAGGGCGCTCAGCTCCTTGCTTGCCTCCGAGTTACTGTCCTGGACGATGGTCAGGTCTCCCTCCAGGCGGTTCAGAGCGTCTGTCGTCTCACCGATCTGAGCCCTGCAGTCATTTAGTGATGATAGTTGTCATATCAATAGTGATCGATGAAGACATCTTAGGGCTAAAGGTTATATGGCGGATATTGAACATGTTACAGTAGGTATAAAAAAAATGACACTACAGTAATGCCTAGCTATTTAAGGTTATAGCATATGTTATTGCAACTTTTTTAATTAATTTTTTTTTTATTTTATATCAGCATTCATCGAGTAAATATGCACAAACGTATGAATATAATACTTTCATAAAATGTATAGTTTTCCATACATTTACAAATTACAGGTATACATCTGTGATGTACCAATATTAGCCGATAATGACAGTTAAGTGAAAAACAAGTAAGCTCCTACCTGAGGTCTTCTATAAGCTCCATTAAGGTGGTGACGGCAGCAGCAGTAGCGTTGCGAGCGTTTACGATCCCCTGGGCTTGTGCCAGTTTCTCCTCCAGGTCCCTGAAAGCCTTCTCGTAGGGTCCCGTAAGACCGGTGGTCTGGATCTCATGGGCGCGCTCCGCCAAAGTTTTGGTACGCACGGCCAGGTCCTATTCATCAGAGAGATCGTATTTATTTATGGTATTCCAGTCTCTCTGACCGCTTTACAGATTCGCCACGAAGGGACCGTCTGTGAATAAAATAACCTGTCTGGGGCTGTGAACTTGACTTGAAGTTTTGTTCCGTCTCTCATTCCTGCCACAATTTCTTATCTTATTTTTATTTTATTTATTATAGCTAATGCATCGTCCAAAGCAATTAGATTGCAATTAGATTCGAGTGGAAAACATACTATTCAAACTGTACCTGGACAATGCGATCCCAGTCCCCGAAGCACTGGTGACAGGGCTGGCAGTTAGGTAACTGTCCAGAGAAGCCCCTGGCACACTGGTCACAGCGGACCCCCGACACTCCTTGCTTGCACACACAGTGGCCGGTCACCCGGTTACACTGCGAGGTCCCGATGCCACGCCAGTCACAGTCACAGGCTGAGGCGGGAGAGATGGGAGTCGGTCACATGCATACATTATTACCTATAACATCGGCAATAATATTGTTACAATTGTATGCATCTCTGCATTCTTTTGTTTGAATCTTAACGCAGCCGACCTCTGCATTGTGTCCTGGGGTCTCCCCAGTAGTTCTCTTGACACTGGGTGCACGTCTTCCCTCCAAAGCCGTCACGACACTGACATTGGCCGGTGAACTGTAGCAGGGAGAGAGAAACGAAAGCGCGAACCAAGCCCCAAAATGTATCACAATCATAAACGTGCTAATATCAACGACTACATTCACATCTATGCGTGTATTCCACTGTTATTCCAACCCAAATATGATGTTAATCCAAATTTCATATGGTCTAACAAAATGTATATGCCAATTCCAATTGCTGAAAAAGGCGCTATACTGAACAGAGCACTTCCCAAAGACGCATACAGTAAATGCCTTTTACAATTCAGGATTTTACCATCAGTTTACATACAGTGTATGTAATTAATGGGATTAATTAAGTACATTATTGGAATATCACCATGTAAAATGGTTAAAAAGTGTTAATACTATCTATTTTTAGAATAAGTGCACAGACATCTGACAGTGTGTGCATTCAAGCATAGGTATTAGTATACAGTATATTCTACCTCGTTGCAGGAGGAAGTGACTGAGTTGTTGGGGTCACAGCCACAGGCCTCGCAGCCCCTCCCACTGGCCAGGTTCCAGTGGTTGGGGGCGCAGTGGTCGCACGTCAGGCCGTTCACGTTTGGCAGACACTGGCACTGGCCACTGGTTCGCTGGCACACGCAATCCTCGCGCTCCATACACTGGCTACGGTCGGTGCCCAGGAAGTTACACGTGCACTCTTAATAGAGAAATAGAGAGGGAAGGTGCATCATGGGTATTATTGCAAGGTATAAAGCACCAATTTCCTAGCATTGTATACAAACAAAATATTTGTAATGTTTTATAGTAATCTGGGTAGAGAAACAGAAATAGAACATGAGACAATAGCAAAAAAGGAGTCTATGGTCATAATATTTAGAACATTTGAGTGTGCTGTTAACATCACAGTATATTAGGATTATTACATGTTGGTGGATGAATACACTTGCTCGAGCGGAGCTGCTTCTTTTGCATTCATAAATTAATGTATAAGCAGAACACTAGGGTTCAAAAGAATTAGACCAGCCCATTTTTTGCTATCATTTCATGTTCTGTTTCAAGCTTCTCCATATTTTAGTCAATTGTATGTTTTTGAGACCGGGAAACAATGGAATCAAATGCGACTAAATAAGGTACAGTTGAAAATGAGAGTCAGTAAAGGGACTTATAGTTAAATGTTCTAAAGAAACTTCCATATTGCCGTTCTGAGGTTATTTCAGGGATGTGAGCCCAGGTTTATTCACAAAGGTCCTATTTACATCTGGCATCAACATGCGTCCTGGGTGATTAGATCCCAGGTGGACAGATCTAAGTACAGGTGTGAACGGACCCAAGACGCATTGAGAACCAGATCGCTCAGACCACATTCGGAGGTGGTCTGGGCCACTCACGACCACATTCTTTTAGCAGTGTGTATGCAATGTGTCCTGGGCCACATTGAAGGGCCTACCCGCCTACCCAACTGATGTCCTCTACATAATCGGAAGTATGTAGACTACCCTAATTCATTTTTCATAGAAAACGCAAAGGAATAGACCATTATAATCTGGTTGCGGCTGGTTGATTATTTTTAGCTACTTATTAGTTAAAATAAACTACTTTAAAAACGTTCCGTTATTTTACAACAAGCAGCTGGTTAGCGTGTCTACATAGTGCATTTAACTGTAGAAATGTTATCCAGTTAGCGGCTTCCTCGTTATGACTAACAGGAGCATCTGTTATACATAATACATATTTTATATCGTAAAAGAGAAGGTTATACCCTCTCTTCGGCAGAATTATTTTATCAAGTATGGTACAAACTAACAGATGAGCTGGTCCAACATGAGCGGTCAGCAATTGTTTGCTTACAGCCAAACGAAATGCTGATATTAAAGGGTTAGAATAAGTTATCATATACATTTTTCTTATATTGCGATTGTTTATTATTATGGCCCTTAAATGTTCAGTTGTGCTAGAGATTCTAATTTTGTGGTTATGTTAATGTTATGATATACAGTATGCTTTTATGTTTTGGAGGATTTGAAATGTCCTAAGACATTTAACTACATCCTTACTACAAAGATCTTGCAATGTCCATGCAAGCAAAAACATGAACACAAATAATACATTTAGTTTCCCTTTAAAAACAAGAAAACAAGAAACACAGACAGAGGAGGGTTCTACTCACTCCTGCAGTTCCGCCTGGACGCGTCACCATAGTAACTGCTCTTACAGATGCCGCAGTTCAGCCCCTCAGTATTATAGAGGCACTTCTTGCACTCTCCAGTACGTCTGTCGCACGCATCCATATCTGACATGTCGATGTTGTTGCTGCAATGGCACGGCTGGCAGCGCCCGCCTGGCTGAGAGGGGTTGCCGTAGTAACCTGGGGCACATTCCTCACACCGGCTGCCTGTTGTTGGGAAGGGGGAATAGGAAATAAGAAGGAAGCATTATGGGAGAATATA
>JAOEHI010000022.1:619918-642423 GCA_025447815.1 Percopsis transmontana
CCCCCCCCCCCCCACACACACACACACACACACACACACACACACACACACAAACCCTCCCCTGGTCTCCCACCTGTCAAGTTGAACCACATCCCTCCCACTATTAATCCCTCGCCCTATTAACTTTCCCCTTCCCTGCATCCCATTACTATTGAATGACACACCCACCTTCTCTACAGTGGATCTTGTTTTTCATTTTTAGCTCTTCCTCTACCACAACATACCCTCCACCCCCTTCAGGAACCTCCTGCCATATAAGGGGTGATCGCCAGGTTGTGTTCAAGGTTCACGGTGTGTGTGTGTGTGTGTGTGTGTGTACTCCATCCTCACGGCCTGATCCTGCCCGCCTGCCATTCAGAGAGCAGCCAGAAGGGGTGACAGAAATGTCAATGGTTTTGTTGCTCAATTTAAGTGTGATCATTATTAATATTTATAATTAGAATAATTATTAATCATGCTTGTAGATTTACTAATTGTATGTAGTCTGGTGAAAATCTGATGAGAGCTACATTAGTACTTCAATTTACTTATTTTATACAGAGAGGATTTTTGTAGAATTATTTATTTTTTGGAAATCATTTTAAGGCATCTCAATAATGTTGTTTAGGCCTATACCACATTACTGATATATCATACCTGAAACCACTATTCCAGGTGAAAGCTATGACTCAACTCTAGTTGTTAATTATTAAAACAAAACTTGTCCTGTATATTGAAGTCCTCAATATCTATAATATATAATATTTGTCTGTTTTACTCGCAACGTTGAGTTCTTTGAAACTCCACGGACAGAGAACAGAGGAGAGCTTTGAACTCCAAATTGCTATTGGCTTACCGGACCCCCGAACCCTAAAAGTTGAAGATTCTAATTCTGGAGGCCTGCGAGAGCCTGGGGGCGGGTCCAAAGTGGTTCGTTTAAAGTGTGTCTGAACTCTCACTTGACGTCTAGTCTCTCTGTTGGGGTGCACACGGATTGACCACTCCTTTGGGCTTTTTTCACGTGGATATTTGGGGGAAAGATAATCCGCAAACATGGTAAGAGCGATCGTTTGCGCAATAATAACGCAACATTTAAACTAATATAAGGGTGTTGAGCAAAACAACATGTGGAGTGAGTCCTTAAACGTTTTTGTTTTTGAATATTAAGGTGTATCATTAGACTATAGGCTACAATAAATTAGGAAACTTCTGAGAAGCTAAATCTGTCTCTCCATGTGATTTGCAATTCAGTCAAGAAAAGGATTACTAGAAAACAATATATAATTAATTATTGTACTGTACTCTACAATTAATATATTAATATCCACATTAATAGACCTGATTAATAGACCTTTGTATTTGTAACCAACATTTCCTTGGTTATATTAGGCCTTGGTTATATTAACGAATCGTGACTGTGAGTGTGTTCTATTTCTAGTTCGGTTTAAACATTGTTTTAGTTGCATCTTTGCAGAAAATGAAGATTGGTTCCTTGTAAAGAGAAGGTGCATCAGTCAGCAGGCTTGGTGCAGGGTGGGGATTTTGCTTAGGCGACAAATTCCATGGGATTGTATTTCTACATTGCCATATACAGTGAGCCTTAATGTGCTGAGCCTGAAATAGCCGGACTAATTTTCACTAGCTTTAAGAAGTGCCTATGGCCTACCTATTGACATGCAACTAGCAATAACCAAGGCCTACAAAAATATTCAATAGGCCTATATCCTATAATCGACATGAAACACACAAATAGACCTACAACATAAAATCCCCTTATATTGACCCAATCTATGCGAACGACATGAAAGGCACGTGTTATATACATTAATAATTAATATTAATAATAATTAATCATTTCTAGTAGCCTGATATAAGTTAATTGGGATCAATAGGTTGACCTATGAACACAATAAAGTAAAAGTTTGTCTGTTTTTTTCTAGACTGACGCGCAACAAGAGGCCCGCTCCTATTTGAGCGAGGAGATGCTTGCTGGTGAGTTATGGGGCCTTGTGGGTCTACAGTTTACCAAGAATGAACTACAATACAAGTAATTGATATTTATTGAGGTCGACTCGTGTAATTTCGCACCAGAGTTCAAAGCTGCCTTCGACATGTTCGACACCGACGGTGGCGGTGATATCAGCACCAAGGAGTTGGGTCAAGTGATGAGGATGTTGGGTCAGAACCCAACAAGAGAGGAGTTGGATGAGATCATTGAGGAGGTCGATGAGGACGGTGAGCAACAAAAAAACATGTAGCCTAATAACTGTGAATTCGATAGGTTTATTACTGTTTGGGTTCATGCGTAAACTTTGGCGAAAATGGACATCTCCATTACGCCCCTTGGTTGGTCTTTCTTTTGATTTAATTAATTAATTAATTCCCGGAACTTTTTACCCTAGGTAGCGGTACTATCGACTTCGAGGAGTTCTTGGTCATGATGGTCAGACTGCTAAAGGAAGACCAGGCCGGCAAGAGCGAGGAAGAGTTGGCGGAATGCTTCCGTGTGTTTGACAAGTACGTCGAGTCAAAAGCGTCTGCGCATGTGCCCTGCTGTTGCAAAACATAGGATTTGGTCTTTTGTTATATGATCATTTATTTGACTTTTTTTTAATTATCCTTTTGCACAGGAACGGTGACGGCTACATCGATAGAGAAGAGTTTGCCCTCATCATCCGCAGCACTGGTGAGGCCATCTCAGAGGAGGAGGTCGATGAACTGCTTAAGGATGGAGACAAGAACTCCGACGGCATGCTGGACTTTGACGGTACGTAGCCTACTACGCCGTTTCACCACAAATTATTCAATCCTAACGATTAAGTGCTAAACACTCACACGAGTAGCCTATTGCGTGTGGTTAACTCAATTCCCATCTCTGTCCGTTTTCAGAATTCCTCAAGATGATGGAGAACGTGCAGTAATACAACAGAGACTCATGGACATTCCTCCTTCCCCTAGACCCCCCCCCCCCCCTCACCCCACCCCAGCCCCGTTGAAAACATCTGACATCTACATTGACCCAACCACAACTCCGTTTCCTCCCCAACTCACCTTCTCCATTCTAGAGATCCTCAACAGACAGCTAGGGCTCCTGGTGGGGGTCTATGGCCGAGGGTTGACACCTTTTCTCGGCTTGCTTGCGAATGTAGACGGTCCATCATTGCCGTGCTCTCAAACTCAAACAAAGACCCACGAAAGGTCACGTCTGGGATGGGGAAATCACTGCACGCGCCTTTGTGATAAACGGTTATCACAGCCTGCATTAAAATAGCGACCCCTAACGATACAATCTTCTGGCAACGTTTCTAATCTAGATGTAGTCTAGATAGATCGGCAGTATAGGCTATGATACCTGCTGCGTAGACCAATCAATCCAACTAATGTATTAAACGTATTTTGCTTGGACAGAAGATAATAAATGAATTAACACATGCTCACTTGTAGTTGGTCTGAGGTATTTATGGTCTGTATGCGATTTTGTTGAGGACTTTGAATAAAATCTGTTTCTTCCTTTTTTTCATTCTGTCTGACCCATACCCATGTTTGTCTTAGTTATAATTAGGCTACATTAGATGTATTGCATATGAAACAAATAATGTAATGTGTACTTAGTAATTTCATGTTATTTCAACTTTTATGACAAAATCTTTGTCTGGTGTGAGTCTTCATACATTTACTAGACAGGTTTATGGGCCTTTTGGAATTAACTAAATTCCTTCAGCAATGACTTCAAAATATTGGCTGATAAATGCTTTTTATACATAAACACAATCTGATGGAAAATTAAAAATGTTCTTTTCCACATATATTTCTAACATTAGAAGAAAATGTTTGGTAAAGCGATATGTGGAAGTCATTCTCCCCATATAAAGATGATTTAAGAGAGCCCACGGAAGGGTTGTTAAGATTCATAGGAGAAGAAATTGACACGCCTATTATAATCCAGGCAGATAACCTACAAAAAACTGCCATCATAGCAGAAAATCAACACGGTATTGGTCAAGGCAGCATTCTCACCTTAATCATATTCTGCAAGACATTGCAAAATCCAAAAAGATAATTAATATCAGGTAAAATAGTCATAGGAATATTGATTTATTCAAACAGCTGCACACAAGATATTTTAGTGACATACTTTAAAACAGAACAGGGTAGCAACTTGAAATAAACAAAACAATAAAACTTAAAAATCAGACACATCATGGCTTCATAGCTTGCCAAATAAAACTTAATTGACATAAGCTTGTGCCCATAACTTGAAGGGGGGAATAGAGGGTATTTAGGAGCCATAATTGGCCTCATCAAATGCTTTACGGGCTCTCTTCAGCTCTTCGTTCATTGTCAACAGGTCTTTTACTCTAGCAAACTTCCTTGGATCTTTGCGAATGAGAAAAACGATGTCCTCAACCTGAACACGGCCCTGGCGTCCGATGGACATGGCTTTGTGGGTCATTTCAGTGATAAATTCGATTACAAGATCCTCCAGGATGTCAACAGACTCTGTATAGGGATTTTGATCGTCTCCAAATCCGTACATCATGCACCGGAGTTCCTTTGAGAAAAGCCTTTTTCTTTTTCCGTGGCCCATGTCGACCCCAGTGGCCCCATCTTCCAGCTCCTCGTCAAAACCAGTCTCGTCTTCATCGTCGGCCATTCTGATGAGAATGTATGGTCAGTAAATTATAGTGGCTATATCAATGATTATACATATAAAACAACTATACACTAATACGAATCATTACCTTAATATGAAGAGACTTTCAATTACACTATTGAACAGCAAAATGCTTTTGTTGACTTCCGTCTGTCTTCTTCTTAGATTTCGTCCACTATTAAAAATTGCAGTGTTTGGTAACAACATCCGACTCTTCCGCCCCTAGTGGACATTTGAATTGTGAATTTCTTTATCGATACATTGATTCTTTAACTTTAATTTCATTGCTGTGTTTTGTTCATAATTCAGAAGTTCTTTATATATTAATGATTACAGGGGTTTACTAAAATACTATTCTGTACTTCTCTACATCGTTGTTGTTGTTTTTTTTGCTACGTCCCTAAGACGCAAGAGATGACTCACGAGAACTGCAAGTGGCAGTACTTCGACATTGGATGCTTGCTCCAGTGAAAAATAAATAGAAGAAGTACCGTTAGTAGTCAATTACAGAATAGTAGACCCCACTTCTGCTGGAACACAGCACAAACGTGGCAGGTTATCAACCGCTGGTTTTATGTTTTGGGTAGGAGTCATACCAGTTGCCAAAAAGTGAGCTAAAAGGGTAAGGTTATTTATACAGTCTATGGGTTAGTCGCAGAAATGAACAGGACCTGAAAAACCTGCAACCATCTGGTGAGTTCACCTGCTGATGTGGACTCATTAGCAACATAACAAACAACTGAGAGTCTGTCTTATAATTAATAATCGCACACACATTTGAAAAGATAAGGTCGTGTCGATGCAACGTTGAGTATTTAAAACTGCTTTCACAGTCCGCTGTGGTCACCAAACTTCTAAGTGAGCTAACACTAGGCTAGCCCTTATATTCTGTACTGACAATTCATTTTGTGAAAGTGGATTTGTTAAAGCATTTATGTAAACAAAGCTAACCTTTTCCGTGATGTACTTAAAGATCTAAACATAAATGTGACCCCTTTTCTCGTTCTCCAATGTCGTTTTACAGTACATACATCTCTTCGGGTTTTTTTCTTTTTTTTTGTTCAGCCATGAGTGTTTGTGAGGTGTGTCGATCCAAATGGGCGTTGGAACCTCTCCACTAGCTGTCTTTGTCAGTGGGGCTGATCCAGGCAGCTGTCTATGGCGTGCCCTATCCAGTTCGTCTGCAGGGCACTTCGCACTGTCACCCTAGTTCTCTTCTACTATGCCTTCTCCATAAGCATCACCTTTTATAACAAATGGCTAATGAACGTGAGTGATAGACATTTCCACAAATTGTCATGTAAGTGAGTGCGCAAGCTTACACCCCTCTTCTTTCCTAGGGCTTTCACTATCCTCTCTTCATGACATTAATCCACCTTACCATCATCTTTTGCCTCTCTGCCCTGACGCGGCATATGATGCAGTGCTGGACGGGAAAATACAGGATCATTCTCAGCTGGAGAGATTACCTTCGTAAAGTGGCCCCCACAGGTGAGATATTATTGTGTGTGTAATGTCCTTGTTTATATTGCAATTTGCAAAACCTATACCCTTTTGAAAGTTTTGACTTGCATGTTCTATTTGAATCCCAACCCCTGTCCCTAAAGGCATTTTGCCTCACTAAGCTGGTATTGCCAATAGAAATGTAATGTACTGTAAATGTTCACATATAGCACTAAATCAGAGTTACACAAATCCTTATCCAGTATGTCTGCTTTCTCAGACATGCTGGGAAAACTAGGAATTTAGATGCGCAGAATGAGGGGCAGAGAAGATAGTTGTTTTCTCTTATAACTGTCAGTCAATGACAAAGTAGTCAGAGTTCATTCAAGATTATGTCGACTAAAGTCCATATTGAGTGATTGTATCAGTCATGGCAGTTTAAAAGCTATCTCTTCATAACAAGAAAAAATGAAAATGGGTCACCTACAGTACAATATGACTGCCAATAAACATACACCAGTGCTGCTACTTAATGTTTTGATTACTTTGATTAAAAAAAATAAAGAATTACAGAAATGTAAAACCATTTATCTCTCTTGAGTAACTTAGTCATTTGTGAGCTTCCACAAAAACATTACTTGGTACCATTGTTTCAACCGTTTTTATTCAAAAATGTTGACATCTTGGTTAGAAAACGCCAACCTTTACAAAATGGAGGGGGCTGAGCAACTGTGATATTAGTATCATATCATTTGAGTTCCTGTGTTTATCTTCTCCAGCCCTAGCGACAGTACTGGACATCGGTCTGTCCAACTGGAGCTTTCTGTTCATCACCATCAGCCTGTAAGTTTGTTAACCCTACTTGCCACCTTAAACACATCTGTAGTAGTCCACATTTCCTTGTAAGTTAACTAGGCTCTAATGCTAACCAAATAAAATAAATATATAATACATTTCCTAGAGGGTCCGCCATCGCTGTTCTGCTCTGTAGGACATATTTGTATGCACACAAATACAGTAGGGGGCAGGATAGTCTAGTGGTCTAGGTGTTGGACTCTCAGCTGGAAGGTCATCGGTTCGAGCCCCAGAGTTGGCCTACCTATAAGCATCCTTGAGCAAAATGCCTAACCCCTACCTGCTCCATGTAATAGTACCATGTAATTGTAAGTCGCTTTGGATAAAAGCATCTGCTAAATGACATACCGTAATTGTAATTGTATATCCGCTGTATTCATTCTTACTGATCATCTGAGAAACTCTGCTTACCTTCACGTTTCACATAATTGGCTGTTAGTTGCAAATATTACACTTTGATGGACATATAGATTTATCATAGCCAGATCGTCTGAAACAAAAGAAGTTGTCATGTGATGAGATGAGACCAGTGTCATGTGATGAGAACCTGTTTTGCATTTGTTAGGTTTAAGAAGCTGAAACTTAGTCGCGAACCCCATGTATGTTGAAAGTGCGTTGGGACATGGGGCCCTGGAGTTATAATCGCATACCTCTTACTCTGTACTTTTTATGTTCTCTGTTGAGGTATACCATGACCAAGTCTTCAGCTGTGCTCTTCATCCTCTTCTTCTCCCTGGTCTTTAAACTGGAAGAGCCGGTGAGTGGTTCAATTTTGAAAGTGAACGTGTTAAATGCTTTTTGATTTGTGTCCAGAATTAGCTTCCAGCATTACCAATGTGTTGTAAGAGCGCAGGTCTGTCCTGCACCTCAGTACTAAGTAGATCTCTACTCCTTCCCTTCAAGACGCTTAGGCTCACACCAGTCTCTACCCCTCCGCCTATAGCCACAACTCCTTTATGCGTAGGGTTTTTTGTTTGTTTGTAAACATAAATGGGGTTGAAATCTGGGGATCTCGTGGCACTATATAAAAAATCTGGGAGTGTACCTTTTTTTAATTTCACAGAAAATTAATTTGAATGGGAAAGTGTGTCCAAACTTTTGACTGGTACTGTATATCATAATTTCTGTCCTCTCCGACATTTTCCTTTCTCTCTTTCCTTATCTTGCCGTCCCCACCTCTCTCACTGAACGGTGCGTCGGTCTCGCCCGCTGGATCAGAGCCCATTCCTGATCGTGGTGGTCATGCTCATCGCGGGCGGTCTCTTCATGTTCACCTATGAGTCGACCCAGTTCAACATGAAGGGCTTTGTCCTGGTGATGCTGGCGTCTTTTATTGGGGGGATCCGCTGGACTCTGACTCAGATTCTCATGCAGAAGGCAGAGCTAGGTCGGTATTGCTCCAGTGTGGTTACAGGCACAAAAAACACAACGCCTACATCAGGTTTGCTTGCTATGTGTGTCCAGGCCTACAGAACCCAGTAGACACCATGTACCACCTCCAGCCACTCATGTTCCTGGGCCTCTTCCCCCTCTTCCTGTACAACGAAGGTGAGAGGTTTGCAGTTAGTGTCTTGATTGTGTCTTAACCTGTTCATCTTATGCTCGTTGGTCCTATACAGCATTGGTTCCCAAAGTAGGATTTTTAAACTTGTTATTCTTTTATTGGTGTAATATTTGTAGTATTCCTCGATCACGTTATAGTACATGTGTAGGAGGGGCACTTCAAAATAACACTGGTTAGAGTGTGGGTCCTCTCTCACTGATGAGTGGTGTTCACAGTTAAGCTGGGTTGAATATGCAGTGTTCTTCTTATTGGAATTATTGGAAACCCTGTTTTCCCTCAGACGTGGGTGACTTGCATTCCACTATTTTGCTACTACTGCAGCGTACTTTCCCATAATTCCATGTCTGCACTACAGGACTAAGCCTCAGCACGTCGGAGAAGCTGTTCCGTGTAACGGAGCTATCACCGCTGCTCTACTCCCTGTTTACACTGAGCGTTGGCGGGGCGCTGGCCTTTGGTCTGGGCTTCTCCGAGTTCCTGCTGGTCTCCCGGACATCCAGCCTCACGCTCTCGATCGCCGGTATCTTTAAGGTTAGTGTTATCTCTCACCTCCCTGTGTTCTGTGAGCTCACAACAAGTATAACAAGTATAGTGCCAGCAAACATTGTTACAGTATTATAAAGAACCATTTTCAGCTGTTTTGAAAAGTATAGGCATTTAATAGTGGGGGCTGTGGCCATATTTGAAGAATTGGTCATTGAAAGCAAGACTCCCTCTATTCCTTTTTTCCCGTTGAAGGCTTATTGCATGTAGGCCTTCACTTCATTGTGTTCTGCTCATAGGAAGTATGCATCCTGCTGCTGGCAGCAGGTGTGATGGGCGACAAGATAACAGCTTTTAACTGGCTGGGATTTGCAGTCTGTCTGTGTGGCATCTCCTTGCACGTGGGGCTCAAGACATACTACTCCAAAAGTAAGGATTCATCAAACTTGGGTTATTTAAAGAGCTACTACTCGAATTGTGTTCTTGTAGTTGAAAGCAGTGTTGCATTGCTTCAGTATGAAACTCAAGAGCACATGCCCCTCCCACACCTGTGTGCTGAGTGGCTAGCACTCCTCTCTACTGCTCCCTATGGTACCCCTGGGCTCCTCTATCCTCTCTCTACCCCTCCCCCTACATAGTAAATGTACACAATGTCAACAGTACGCCGAGGCAGAAATGTGGGGTTCTGGATGTGATATAATGCAATTCATTGTGTATTCATGAACAATATGCGATACTTGGTTTTTCCACCAGACAAGGGGCCCTCATTAAGACAGGTTAACAGTAAGAGCCCAGAGCTGGAGCTACCGTTGCTGCGTCAGGACGGAGGCGACGACGTGGACACAGCCATAGACGAGAATGGCGACGAAGACGAGGACCAATAATCGGCCTTCCCTGACATGACAAAACGGGACGACAAAGTGTTAGTTTTTTTTTTTTAGTTATGCCTCCCAACACCTCCATTCCCTGAGTCTAGGTATTCCCCGCGCCCAGAGCCTCAATCCCAGTACAGTGGTACACTGTACATTTCCCAAAGACTGTTCAAACTTGACAGTTTATGGACTGTTGCCTTAGGCGAGCTCTGGAAACACTGCTAATACGTGTCCAAGTGTCAGCAAACCGTGATGTATTGAACAAGAGGTGAGAAAAGTGCATTATAAGGGTTACCTTTTATGCTGTGAATTGTAGTAGGTTGTTTATCTTTAACAAAACGCCTTATGGGCATATACCATTTTTACCTCTAGTATAATAAGTGTCTGGTGGAGGAAAATAACCAAATAAAATGGAAAACCGTCATGGTATTAGATTAATGTCCAAATGAAACCGTGTTACACCCCCTTTGGAAAACTGTTCTCAATTATTTTCACAAAGTGCGAGAGCACAATGGCATGACTGAAAGGTTTGAGTTGCTTTTTGCAAAAATGTATTTAAACATAGCAGAGGAGGGACATATTCATAAATTGGTCTCTTCCAAAAATGTCTATTCCTTCTATATGTAAGCACTAGGTTGTTAGCACGGTGTGTGTCACTAACCTATTAGTTTATCAATTTTGACTGGCCCTAGAGAAATAACGCTTACCACTAATCTGATTGTGGGTATGTTTTCTGGAGCAGCAGTCATGTTCCAATAGAGGCGAACTTGATCCGCCACCTAAACCTTTTTATACAGCGACAGAGCAGTGTTTAATCAACATAAAATCTTTGCCTACCAAAAAAAACATTTCTTCCAATGTTTTACCTGTCTAACTGAACATACCTAATGTTTACTGACACAACTGACTGCTTAAAGTTTTTTTGCACAGCAAAATACTGTGCTGTGCAAAAAATGAAGGAATCACCAATTCTACTTCCACCTATATACCACTACAGAAAGTGACCAAACCTTATGTGCCTTGTTCACAGAGGACTAATACAATTATGTTGTTTACACAACTGTCCTCTACAGCAATTAATTATGAATTATGTAGCTATTTAAAAGTAAAACCTGAAAATACAAAAGCTGTTTTACAATGTTTGGCAAGTAGCCTATAGCAACAAGATGTTATTTCGAAATTAGTTCTGTTTTTATGCCAGTGTTGAATAAAAATGAATTACAACATAATTTTATGTCTGCAACCTTACTGACGCAATAGTAAATGTGTTTTCACTGTAGTCTACCGTACGCTTGTGTTGCACAATTGAACTTTGAGCACAGCCTACTGCCAAGTGAATCAGATTTGATTGCATTTAGTGTTTTCAATCAGGAGCTAGAATGTCAGGTTGGCAATAGCATCTCATGTCATCATAATTCAGTTAATTTAGTATATAAACTTTTTATTACATTGCAAAACTGAACACAGGCCTGCTCTGTTCGGTTGGGTTGCAGTCTTGTTACTCCTTGGCCAGGGAGGTTTATGTTTGAAATGAAATTCAATGTAGATTTGCTGCTTAAAAAATTGATCATACTGATCACGGAGTAAAGAAAGCTAGTTTCCATTACTTCTTGGGTCATTTCTATGCATACATAATTTTCCCTCTGTTTTAGGCCTATGCTTTTTTTTTTTTTTTTTTTTACAAATGGGCACTGAAATCAATTTCTAAATGTGTATTAAACTGTTATCCGTTTTGTATCACATAGAATCTACTTATCTATGATTTCAAGAATAGTTTTAATGTAAACGGTACAATTCGTGCTATTCTGCAGGAGATTCAACTATTTTCTCAGGGGAGTGACACGCCCATCCGGGGCAGCAGGAGGGCCTTTGGGGGATATATCAGATTTCACCTTGTGTTCAGAGTTTATCAGAGAGCGCCTTAAGTGCTAGTGGAACTTGTGCATGTTGACATCCCACCTCTGGAATGCTCTGAAGGAATAACGTGGAAGCAACAGGCGCACGGAACAACCAGGTAAGCGTCTACCGGCGCCCAGGCAAATGCCCATGACCGTTTCTATACGTACATATTAACCTCTGAGAACCTTTGTATCTCTATATTTATCCGTAGTCTCTGTTCTTGCAGAGTGATTGATATTGCACTGCTTGCTGCTGCTACCTAGCTAGACTTCCTGCTTGATATTAGGCTACTGGTGCTGTCCACTTGTAGTGGGTCTTGCGACTTTTAAGCACGAAACTTCCTAATTGTAGGCTAATGTGTAATGACTAGAGTGAGCCTGACCGGGTTTCCAGGGACTCAATATTTTTGTTCCGTCTCAACACCTGGCGATGTGTGTTGTCAAATCACAAACTGTGTATTTGTGATGTCATTTTTTCCAGATGAGACCATGGAAGCAGAAAAACCTCAGTCGACCTGACACAAATCGTAGCCTATACTTTAGGCTAGATGAAGCAAACAATTGAGTAATTCTTTGAAAATGAGGATAGAGTAATAAATAATGTAATCTATGGAAACCAAAAATAGAACCAAATACGAAATTGTCTAAATTATAAACTATAAACGATTTTAGATTAATCCAGATTTTTATTTATATGCTCTGGATGCCAATAAATGATCAATATCCTTTTATATAAAAGGGTGTAAGAAACAAAATAACCTAAATTATTTGGATTTCATGATACTGTATGACTCCGTTCCATTCAAAATAAAGGATCCTTTTTGTCTTCAGCCGGATGTGCTTAGTTTAGATCAACCCGTAGTATTGATAGAGCAAATTAACAAAACAAACTACCGTAGATTTAGGATGAGGAATAACCGTATGCACATTTTAGGAGGTTTGTCTACAAATGCTATGGTGGCTGTCGCACAGGGAGCTACAGTATCCTCCATTGTCCCTCTGGCAATAGACCTACTGTCATTTCATAACAGCACCCTTTTTGTCTGTCTTTCTGTCCACCTTAGGAAGAGACGGGTATGTACCAGACGTCATACAACACACATGCAAGCACCCAAGTGTTGAAAGCACAAGATCAGAGAAGGATGAGATCCCTGCTATTATGTAGGCCTACAGTATATATACTGCTATATATAATAGCAGTTTAAAACATTTAATACAATTATTTAAAACCTATTAACATTTTTTTTATTGACTACTGAAATAGAAAACCTGAGTTAAACGTGTCCAACCTAGAAGTTCTGTTTTTTCAGTTACTTTCTGAAAATTCTGTACTTTCAGTTACTTTCCAGTCTACACAATTTAGACTCATGCAGCACATTAATTTGATCTGTTCTGAAGATTAGGAAAAGTAGCCTACAATTCATATTAGAAATATTTCTTCTTTGGGGTTGTTTTGTTTTCCCTTTAATAGGCCTGAAAGTGAGATGCTCATTCCACCATTCCATTTAATTTATATGACTCGGGCAAGTTGACAACTACCAGCACTACTGAGGAAACTAAACAAAAGGTTTAAAGCATTATCTTTTAAACATAGATTAAACAAGTACTTACAACTGATTGACTAAGGTGCTTTGGTTTCATCTTCATTGTACTACAACAAAAAATATTCTAATTTTGTACTGTTAAATATGAATCTAATATTTATTCAATATATAATTTGTTCAAAATATCAGTGTAGAATGTGTTATTGGGGTTTAGGTGATGAAACATTTTCTGAGCCAAAATTTTAATTTAATGTGTTTTAATTAATACAAAGAAAATCTGTTACACTGTATGTATGAATAGATGAATGAGCCAGTGTTCTCTAAGTATTGGTAGGTATCTCAGTGAGGTGTGCTAGCATAATGGGTCTTAAATTAGTGTGTGGTTACAGCCCTCTGCGTCTGTCATTAGCACTTTAAAGTATGAGGACCACATTGAAGCACCTGTATTCAGAGTCGTAAAAAAAAGTTCCCATGGGAAAAGGAGACTGGGCACATTTCGGAGCTGTCATTTGGTAACTTTGTTACCACAATATTGGTATTTTTGAAAATGTATACAGTGCACAGTATCTATTCAGAAAAGTGGTCCATCAGAAATTAAAGTAATAAAAAAAGACACAAATATAATGCATTTTTATTATGTTATTCATATTATTTGTGTCTTAGTCTCAGATAAAATCAAAGCAGTTAACATTACATTAATTTTGATGTAAGCTACTTCAGACTATTAATGATAACTAAAAATATACGGGAAAAAAAGGTATTCAGTGTTTCAAATGATGAATACACTATGCATTACTGTTGAGGATGCAAAAAGTTATGGGATCAAAATGAACAATACTTTAAAGTTTAGTAATTTCACCACCATGAGCATGTATGAGTCAAACTCTGGATCAAACAGGTCAAGAGGTCAATGTAAGCACATATATAATATAACAATATCTATTTTTCCAGGCCTCCAAATTCCATTCCTCTCACACCTGCACTCCTTATTTTCACCAAAGTCATCATCCTGCTCTGTGATGCTGGCCAGCCTGGTCCTGTTCCCCCTGCTGCTGGTTTCAGGTGTCCATAGTCAAGGTAGGACAATACAACAATATTACCTCTATAGGTTAACACAGAGAAGTTGCGCTAACAAGCTAGTCATAAGCTGGACACAGGATGGAAGGCCTCTGGGGCCATTTTGAACCGGAAACTGTTCAAAAGTTATGTCTACCTATGTGCCTCTATCAAGGCACAACGTTTTTGATGGGTTTTATCTCAAACAACAGTGGTTGGTCTACCAAAGGCTCTTCAGAAGTAAATAGTGTATCAAGGCCCACATTGGCTCACAGTCATTTATTACTTTTCCTGCATTCCAAAAAAATAAACTTTTCTGCGGACATCATATTTTCCAGAACAGATGCAATGAAACACATTTAGCACGGAAATTCCGACTATGAATGGAATGTAGCATTATCTATGATGTTATCGCTACTAACTACTGTTTTTTTACACTTTATTTTGTTCATTTCCAGCCAGGTATCTGAGTAGTGGCACTGATTGTTTATGTTGATTCTTAGTTTTCATTGGCTGAGTGTTTAAAGCTGTTGAAATATTTAATGATTACCAAAAAGTAACTTGTACATCACTGCTAACTGCGAAGATAAATGCATGTGCGGTTGCAAGTCTGCCTGCCTGCCTGTCGGGCACCCAGCCTGTTGTTGTTGGTGGCTATATGAGGCCTTGACCTGCATCTCTCTAAATCCAGATCTTAACTGATCTTTTGCCAGGAACCCCAGAGGATGGGGGCCTACCGGAGGCCCCTGACTTAACACACACACACACACGCACACAAACATACCAGTGACATACTTGAAGACAAAGGCATGCGATTCATGCTGTTAGTTTCTGCACTCCTATATCTTCCTCTCTTGCATTTACAACTCCACATCCTCCTCTCCGCTGTTTTACCCACACAAATTACACACACTGTAGCACAGCGCAGTTCCTCGGACACAACCTTTGACCCGCCCCAGCCTCAAACCGGCTTCCTGTTCCCTTCTCCCCCTGCCCCAGACGAGAGGACAGGGCAGGCTTTGACGGGTCAAGGAGACAGCTGGAATGAAGGAAAGATGGAGGGCGGGGTGACATCCATGGGACAGACCCATGAAAGACGGGACTTGTTTGCAAAAACCCTTGTTGAAAATTATGTAGATGAGCGCAAAACAAGAGACTGGTTTGATGCGGGGAAGAGGAAGTTTTCCAGGCTTTAGGCTTGCTTCCAAAACTGGACCAAGGGTTTATGGCTTCCATAACAAAGCCTGCTCATCGGGACATTTCTGATGGCTTTGATCCCCCCCCCCCCAGCGGCTTTTTCTGTTGCTCTGAACTCATGACTAGCCAACACACATACAGTGCAGAATAAACCCTTGAAAATGGACGTGTCTTCTTATCTTTATCTTTTTTTCCTGAATTTGTATGCAGGTCGTCTGAAGCTGACAGTCCTCTCCGAAGAGAGGCTACAGATGAAATGGAAGGAAGCAGAAGGACCAGTTCAGGGCTATAAAGTCAGAGTAAAACCCATCTCAGGTGAAAACAACTGGTTGACTTTAATAAGACTCATTAAACTTAAATTGAATTGAATTTGACATATTTTGTTGTGACCTCTATCAACAACACACAATATATCCAACTGAGCTATAAATATCCCTGCACTGTAAATTATGCTAAGTTTAGTTAGGTGAAGATATAGATGGATGGCTAGATAATAGACATAACAATTAACATACTGTATTCTGTATATTATTGTTGTTTGCACTTTGTATCAGTCACAACATTAACATTAGAGCAATGATGGTAAAAATGTACCACAGACAAACTAAGACCAGTTCGTTTTGATGGTGATGAGTCAGGAAACAGGCTTTTATTAATACAATGTTGCAACAAGGGAGAAAGACGAGTAGCTTTGCAGAATTGCTTCACTACGTGCTTTCCTGCCAGACAAAGGAGAAACTCTTGCTTATATAGGTAAGATACAAAGGCCAACAAAGGGGGGGGGGCTTGTCACAATAGTCAGGTAAACAGATGTCAATTTTACATTGAATAGAAGGATAGCCAAAAGGTCTGGGCCTGCTTTCACCATAAGAGCAAATGCAGCTATTTCTGGGAACATTTAACATCTCTCGATTACAGGAGAACAGACAATTAGATTACAGTTGGATTTGAAGTTAAGTGACAATATCACGTATACTGTAGATGTGAGACTGGAATTTTCCAGGGGATTTGGGGGATTCACTGGGTACTCTGTTAAATATAACACATATCCTGCCTTTTGTTTTTAACATGGCACACATGTCACAGAACACACTGAAACTCAAGTAAATGAATGAATTAAATAATAACTAAAAATCCCAGTTCCTTCAGTCTCCCAGTTCCTTCAGCAATAACTTGAACTTTAAAAATGCCATGTCCCCATTAAAATGTTATGTACTTCTGCTTCTATTTACAAGAAAACAGTCTTAGGGAAGAATGCTGACTGCTATTGTACCCAATATACTCTACTCAGCAATGCACTCAAATTAGTAATCAGATCAGACACAGGCATACAATTCAAATTATCTTAAATTCAAATTGCTATATAAGTGAGGGGTGTAAAATGTAGCTTGCTCTCAGGGCATGTGTATGCAAAGCAGGCTATATATCATCATTTTATTAATTCATATGGCTAAAATTGAGAGTCGCCTTTCACAACCAATGGATGCAATTACGTTTCTCTCCAGCGGACACAGCTGGAACATTAGAAATGCAACAAGAGATCCGAAAACAGCTATTTCAACTGCTTGAGTGGATGTGTGTACGCGCACATATGCATCCTCTGCCTTGATAACTACATGGGTTATCTGTTTCCAGCAGTTTGGGATTTAGACAAAAAATTTAATTGAATTACACCCATATTTCCCCCATGTCTTATCTAGATAGGTTGGCATAGAAAAAAAGTCCACTTTACATCTTTATTCAAGGCAGCTGACAATAGCACCAGTGTAAAAGACATAATCAGGTATCAAATTAGCATGCACGGGCCCATGATGATTCCCACACAGGATGCACCTGTGTGGGAATCATCCCACACAGTTGCATCCTATTGACTGTTTACTGGGGACTATTCAAGTCTTGACGGCAGTGCTAGGCTATTGTGGGAAAAAATAGTTCCCGATGAACAATTTCTCTGAGGCTAACACTCCATAAACCCTATTAGACACATTTCTCTTTAAGTTTTGTCTGCTTTTATATTCCTCAGAGGTGCCCCAGCCAGAGTTGATGCTGACCACTACACGGGGTCGGGCCACCGTGGCAGGCCTGGACCCCAGACAGGAGTATGCACTGCAGATTCTGGTGCTCAACGGAACCATGGAGAAACTCCTTGCCAAGAGACGCTTCACCAGTGAGTATGGGCGAGGGGGAGGGAGGAGGGGTAGAGACATGAGGACAGATGGAAACTGGATAAAGGAAGGACAGAAAGGGAGAAAGAGTGAAAGAAACAAGGAAAACGATGAAAGCAAAAAGGTAAAATAATTAAATAATTAAAAGTTCAACCCTGTCAGTTTTGAAATGAAAAGCCATTATTATTGACATTTTGCTGCTATAAGTGGGGTAGAAAATAGGTGGAATATGGGGGAATTACAGAGGAAATCAAGTGTAGTTCAAAATTATTATAGGAAGCGTGAAAAATGGATGCTAGATCACAAAGGTAATAATTGGCACTGCATTTACGCTGAGACAAGGGAGGCATTTAGAGAAGAGGAAAGGTTACTCTCTTTCTTTAAAAAATATACACTTCTTACACTAAATGCTACACTTACCCATACCTACCATGCATCAAAACATGCAAGTGTGTTTGAAATTCCACAGAACATTGAAGACATATTTGTATCTTCATCAACCTAAAGAAAAAAGTTGTTAGGGTGACTTATTCCCAGCCGAAAGGTTATGGGTTTGGTCCTACATGCCTGACCTACCCGTAAGCATCCATGAGCAAGACGCCTAACCCCTAAACCCCACATTTTTGGGGGATTCTATAACCCAATCGTGAAGTGTCCCTTAAAACAGGAAAAATTGTGACAATTCGTCCCCTTACCTTCAAGTTGTCTCTAACAGATTAAAGGTTAGGTTATGAAATGTCACCATTTGTCTTTAACAAGTTGTCTCTAATACCTTGAAGGTGATACGTATACATGATTTATGTGAAAATCATATGAAATCTATAATAGGTTATTTCCAACAGAGAGTGCATGATTGATTCTGTTCGGGGGCCCGCAGCCAAGCTAGGTGTCGTGGTAACTTGTTGTTGCTTGCTAGCCCACCCGCTGATAGTAGGTTACTATGTCGAAGTGAACATGTCCAGGCATAAAGTCATGTTGCGTTAAAAATGTGGAATGGCGGCTATTATTTAAGAATGAGTGCAGTCTGGGAATTCCTTCTCGGTTTTGTCTTCACCTCTACGCCTCAAGGGCTGCTTGGAAATTTCACTCTCAATCTGCTGTTGTTGCACTTTCTTCTCTACCCCAGGCAGTATATATTGCTACAATGAACCAGTGAATAGTGAAGCAACAGTGTTACACCCCAGAAACTGTGTCTTAATCTTCACCACAATCTATATTATCTTCCATAGATTCTATTATGTTATTCATATATACAGTAAATTGTCTGTGCTGCTGCAATGAGTCAAATTTCCTAAGGGGAACATAATTTTTTTTAAATAATTATAATTCTCTTATCTTACTTTATGGGTTCAGACAGGGCTTTTGAACTCTCTTCCTTTGCAATGCTCCATTACATGGGGATGTAACTCAGGGCCTCAAGGTTTAGTTAATTTGTCATTTTGATGGGAATTTTGAAAGCTGCTTTCTCTCTTTCCCAGTCCAAGGTTTGCGCGAGGAGGAGTTGGCCCGCAGCGGAAGCCGCGATGGACGTAAGAAGACGTTACCGGGCGGGGCGGGGTCAGGAGACCTGGATGACGTGACCGAGGCCCTGCTGGGAATTCCAACTGTTCTCTACCAGGAAGCCATGACCACCGCTGGCTCTCCTACCACTGCCGTTGTCACTACAGGTACAATTTGAATCTTTTAGTATAAATAAATCAGCTGTCATACATTTTAAATTACTCTACCACTTGCACGATAAACATCAAGTGATTCTAATATATATAATAATGAGCTTTAAATTTAATGAGACATTTAACAGAAATCAACAGACGTCAGTTCCGTAAGACTATCCTGGTTTTGTACCCGTTTTTTTGTTTTGTTTTATTGTTGTTGTTGAAAATATCCTCACACTATCTTTGACTGTGTGTAGTGCACATTCAAGCCCAAACTAAAAAAAGGGTTACTTATATATTCATATAATTATTATATTATTATTAGAGTTCAAAACAATCAATAGTAGACCAACACATACCTACAATGCATCAGTAAATGAAAGTGTTCCACTGAACATTCAGGAAATTCTGTATCTCAGCTCGTAGGGTGGGAGGACATCAAAAAGGTTGTTTGACTTTATTGTAGAAAGCGTGACAAATGGACGCTACATTACAGAGGTAGTTGTTGGAATACTGGAGAAGTGGAAGGTAGTTAGAGAGCAAGGAAAGGAAGTTGTTATCTATAGTACACTGGCCTGTATCAGTAAATGCAAGTGTTCTGATATGTTTGTGTAATGTCATTCAGGATATATCTGTATCTTTATAAACTTCAAAACATTACCATGACTTGAGGCTCTATAATCTTGTGGTTCTAGGGGGAAGTGGTTGACATATAATTAATCGACATCATGCAATAGATATTGTATGAAGTAATGGGTTAGCATGCAGTATATCTTCAGATTATTTTAGCAATGAATTGGTGTGTAACTACACATGGTAACATTGAAGAAAGTGGTACTTTTTTTTTGTTGTTTAAATCACACATGTTTATTAAGTGCACAGTGACTCCTGTTCTTATTCCCAACCCTCACTTCCAGACTAGAGTCTAGACCATACATATACACACACAGTTGTCAGTTTAAAGAGAAAGAGTTGCTCTTGCACATTATAGACTGAAATACAGGTGTGTATTGATAATGCATTATCAATCCACCCAATAAACTCTAGGCTTCTCAGTAGGCTACCAGTGACATGTAGTGAGTCTATATGTGTATGGATTTTGTTAGTTATAAACCATACAATGAGGTCATATTTATTCATTTTCTTTTTTCTTTTCTTTTTTAAAGCATACATATGTGTGACTGTGTGTGTGTTGCACATTCAATCCTGAACAAAACTAGCTCAGACAAATCCTTGAACTGAACTGTCACAGGCTCTGTCATTAATACCCTGTCTCCCGAAGAGGTGGGGGCAAAGTACTGGATGGTGGCCAACACATACACAGATGTTTAGTGCTGCGATTTTTCTTATCGTCTGTAGTTTATTTGATTTTTGGCGACCAGTGTTGGGATCGTTACTCAAATTACTATTATACTATTATACTTATAGTATATCATACTATTATACTATAGTATATCATTATAACTGAAATGTTATAGTCATCATGTATAAGTACTGCGGTTACCTTTTCTGTGCATAATTGGTTAATCTTTGCTGTCTCACCTTTTCCAAAAATCTTTTAACATACCAAAAATAAATGTCTGTTTTGCTACAATGTATGGATAATAGAGGTAATACAATAATTATCCAGCCTCCACCTAATTCATGAGAGCATTTCTTTTTTTACTTTAGTAGTTTAGTAGAAGTAGATAGTTTTTATAATTTAGTGTCTAGGTGCAAAATGTGCAGAAAAATTACATCAGCGTGTGACGGTGGTGCGTGATGAGCGAGAGTAAACGCGAGCCAGCGAAACACACACAAGCGGAGTTACGGGGGAAACGCTATTAAACAACGCTTAATAGCGTTTCCCCCACCGAAAGAAGAGAGTAGCAGCCCGCAAGGCACACACTCCCGCGGTGTCTCTTCCCACGGGTCCGACGGTTCCCGGAGAAAGGGGTTTTCTCCGCTCGGCAGGCGTCCACTTCCCCTCGGCAGAGCGGCTTCCGAGAGGAACAGGGGAGACGCTGGGCTGGCTCACAGCAGAGCTTCGAAGGTGGGAAGCGACTGCCTGGGAGGACGGCGAGGAGGTGAGGGCTCCACATTTTCACCAGCGGGAGTCCTCCCCCTCCAGCGACGAGGAGTACGATGACGACTGGGCAGCGTGGTCGCTCGTCGCTGGCGTGGGGGGGCAAGCATGCCTCTCCGGAGTGGCGGGGCAACCCACGGGGAGGCTGTCCGGAGAAAGCACCGGAGAGCGCTCGGCTGTCCGTGGCGGGGCCGGTGCGGGAGAGCGGAGGAGTCTTTTCCACCGGCTTCGACGGCTCTCCGGGGACTTTGGGAAAATTCCTGGAGGACCTTGAGCGCTGGATGGACGACACGCACACGGCGGAGGTCGAGCGGGGAGCGCAGCTCATGTTCCACCTGACGGGGCCTGCTCACGGCTGGGCTGTGGCGCTGCTCAGGCCTCAGTTGTACCAGGAGTGGGTTGTGCGGCTGCGCGCAGAGTTCGGTCACGCCAAGGAGCGGTGGAACTCTCGCGCCTCCACCCCCGGGTCTGCGGGTCCAGCGAGGGACGTCGCAGCCAGCAATCTCAGTGAATTGTGGGAGAGACAGAGCGAATGGGGAGAGAGTGGAAGCCGAGGAGCCTTCACCACCGTCGCCAGTCTCCGGAGCTGCTGTCAGCCCGTCCACGCCGCTGGAGCCGTCGTTTTCCCCAGCCGCTGTGGAGCCGCCGCCGCAGTCAGCCCATCCACGCTGCTGGAACCGTTGTCCCTGGCCCGGCCCCCGGAACATCCCAGCCTTTGCCGCTTGTCTCTGGTGCGGCCCCCGGAGGATTCCAGCCCCGGCCCCTCGTCCTTGGCCCTGCCACATTAAAGGCGACGCCGGGAGGCGCGCCTTAGAGAGGGGGGGGGGGTACTGTCATGATCGGTGCGCACAGGCCTATGCGCGCTCCGTGCGTGCCTTCCCATTTGCGCACCTGGGAGGGATTAGCCCTACACACCTGTGGGGCTAACACAGCGCCAAACAGCAGTGCACCAGAGAGGATAGGCAGAAGTAAATAGAGTATAGTGCCTCCTTTGGCCTTTTGTCACGATCAGCGTGCACGGGCTCATGCACGCTACATGCCTCTCCTCTTGGCTGCGCACCTGCAGGGGATTAGC
>JAOEHI010000022.1:652214-666860 GCA_025447815.1 Percopsis transmontana
GGTTCAACTGTTGACAAATGTACTAATTGTAAGTCGCTTTGGATAAAAGCGTCTGCTAAATGCTGTAAATGTAAATGCAGAGACTTAAATGAGGCATAGGCAGAAATGGTTTTCTCGACGGCCAACTGCCAGCTCCAGAGCGCTCCGTCCACAACTAGTTCTAGGGCGGAGGACCGGGGTGGGTGCAGCAGATGGGAAGGATTTCTATGTCGAAACAAAACCCTGTCTCTGCATGTTCTGTGAGCAAATGTAGGACCCTGTGAATTTCTCTAGAATTCCTTGAATTATCTAACCTATCTGTGTAACCCTTATCTAGTTCAAATATGCTTCAGTGTGCAGAGATTAATGATTGCATCTAATACAATAATGTGTGTAAGCAGGAGTTAACCAACAGCACAGAATTATCACATTATAGCATTGTTTTACTGCCCTACTTTTGCCCTTTCCCCTGCCAATTATAACTAATTTTATAAAGTTTATTACTATATTTTTGCTTAACCTAACGCTTCAAGTGTAGTGTCCTTGGGTGTTTTAAAAATAAAAATATTAGGCCTATCTATCAATTTAAGGTGTTTCCCCCAGTATAATCTCTCAAGCGTATGCAGTACGACACAGCACACAAACCTTGTCCTTCCATGCTGTGCGTCTTCTGTGAATTCAGCGTATTTAAACCTGCCTGAGGTTGTCTAGTCTCCTTCCAATCCTCACAGTCTTCAGTGTTAGTCTCACTCCATTGTGAAGAGAGGAGCTGACATTCTATTAGTGGATCTAAGTTCCTAACTGCCTCCAACACGCCACATTCTTCTCCATCAGCTTCTGTTTTAATCTGCCAAGATGAGGTGCTGGCTAGAGGCTCTGTCTCACTCTTCTCTGTTTGGGTATTATAAAGCTGTGATGTTTTTTTTCCATCATCCTCACTTTTTACAGGGACAGGAATAAAAGTGAACTTGATAATATCAGCCTCATCCAGCCCTCCTTCTTCCTCCTGACTGGTCCACAGTTCCTCCTGTTCCTCTTTAATGTGGGGGGTCTCTGGCTCCTGCTGGTCCAGACTGCTCAACTCCTCTCTACAGACAAAAAGCTGCTGGGCATCTGGTGGGAGAAGAGAAAAGCCACATACAACTGTTAGTCCATTACCCAATGTTTTCACACCTGCTCAACATAAATGCAAGTGCACAAAACTATGTACATTTCCGTAAAATTATGTTATTAATATACAGCATGCATTCATTTAACAGATTTTAGTCTTATTCCTGGTGAGAACAAGAGCTTTCTAATCAATCAATCAATCAATCAACCAACCAAGTTTATGTGATCAATTGTAAATTATCACTGTATAGAATAGACTATACTAGCCTACTATATTTGATATATTGTAGGCATATAGTATGCCTACTTAGCGCAGCAGTACAGTATAGCACAATGTGATAGTAATAAGCATGACATGTAGATATATACACCTATGAGCCAAAAAATTATGTAACCTACACCTGGGTGTTCATAATGGCTTAGTACGGGGGATAAAAGGGGGCGACTGTTGCAACAGTGACCGCCCCCCCCCCCTTTTCCCATTCATTTTCTCCATTGACTTTTCGAAAAATCCTTATTTAGTTTTAAGCATTGAACCAATCCAACCAGCTACGACATGAATCATGGCTATCAAACATTTGAATCGGAGCAAAAAAAATAAAAGAAAACCTTTTTCTTATTCAGTCACTTTTAGCTATTGTTAGCATCTTCTATTACGATATTGAATCTTTTTTGCCATTTAAAAAAATTTATTTCCCTCCGTAATTAAGTCCTCTACTATTATGCTTTTATTGAACTTAATGGTCATTTTATATTTTAAAATAAGTAAGTAAAATCTTATTGATTGATTCACAGGGGCATAGTAACAACTTGATGGTTGCTCTGGTCAACGTAATGTAAACGATCTTGCAGTTAAAAGCTAGCTGTAGCCAACATGACATTTGAAGGTTTTAAACATTGCGCCAAAATGCGTGATGAGCATGCTAGCCATGCTCGTATGTGCTTTTTAAACATTTCCATGGTAAAAGCGAGCTCCACCAATCAGAGACGTCGCTGTTACACTTGAGGACTGTGGGTAGTGTAGTACTTCTCCGTGACAGCGCGAATAAAACACATTTTTATTAAAACAAGGTTGATATCATACGGACTTGTGTCTTCTATGGGAGCATATGCTATCGTATCACAACCTCGTAGCTAGTGGTAAGTCTGCATTGGATAGTTACGAAATTATGACTCATAATCAAAATCCCAATACAGAATATGATTGGGATTTTTACTTCCGGGAACCACACTGTTGAGCTCTATTTGGTTTTAAATGCACATGCACAGGGATTACTCATAACCTGATTGTTTGAACCATGGCTGACGAAAAAGTTAGTTAACCATTATTGTGTTAAGGTTGCATTGCTTTTGTGAAGATGAAACTTAAACAGGAACACTGTTTATTGTGCATTGTGACATTGGCCCCGTGTGTGAATGAGTGTGTGCATATACTTACGTAATGTACGCTTCTCTCCATGACTCCAGTAACAAGGCTGTGTTTGTAGCTGGCTTATGCTGTCAGACATAGACACAGATGCCTCTAATAGCTCCTTTAGCATGTCCAACTCCTAAGAAACAAAAAGGAATGAGGAAAAAAAATACACAACACAGTTTGCTTACAGATGACACAGACACAATGTTTAAGTACAGTATCTTCTAAGGTCTCTACTTGTGTTTACTTACCCTATTACAGGCCAGCAATTGCTGGTGTACTCTGTGGAAGATGTGCGTCTCTGTGCTAAGGCTGGGGGGATCACTGTTGCAGTAGGCTCTGAAATCTGTTTCATAAATATAGCTAAAAGCAGTGGTCATCTGACGTAGGTCAACTACTGCCACACCCAATGTAGATGGAGAAAAGACACTAGTGCTCTGAGCTTCATTTCTCAGGAATTTACACTGTGTGAAAAAACAGTGCAAAAAGCAACATTAGTAAAAAAAAAAAAATAGTAAACAGTGGATTAAAGGAAAAATACAAAAGTTAGCATTATAGAAAAATGTAAACAAACAATTTATCTCAGGGTATGGTTGAAAGGGAATACTTCAAGTTATGGTTGCAATACCCACAAATAAATGAAGCAGAAAGCATTTAAATGGCAGGTACTAAAATCAAAAACCTCTAAATGCGTAAGAAGCTTCTAACTACCACAAACGAAAATGTCAAAAACAAAATGTCACTGAATGACCTCACCTCTGACTGTAGATTCTCCAATGCTGTCTGAGTGGTCTGCAGAAGGGCTGTAACATCAGAAGCCATTTCCTTTCTCTTCCTGCAAAATGATGTGTTCTGGTCCTTGCATAAATCTCTGAGGGGGAAGTAGAAGTGTTAGTAAGCAGTAAGACTGAAAACTATAGTTCTCAAATTGCAATGGGGTGGTGTAATGGCCATAACGGAACCATTCTAGTTTATGCCTTACTAGTTGCAAAACATTGCCTATAACCATTTAGCAGTGGCAGTTTACAAGAAGAAAATGGAGGGGGGTATCATTGTGGCATAACAAGGAACAGTACTTGATGTGTGCAGGCCATGGGTCAAGCGTTGGTTTGAGCATGTGTGTAAGGTGTGGGAGATTCTCAACCGTGAACATTTCACTCAGTATCCGCTCTATTTCCACTTCCCCAACAGCAGCTTCCCCACAGCCTGGTACTAGAGTTAAAAGCTGTTCCAGGAACTGCAGCTGTTTCCATGGGGTCACACAGCCCTGCGTAAGGGCATGAATACTACTTTAGACCGATACAATGAATCATTTTACATAGTGCTCAGCATCATGAATAGTGGTAAGCCAGCCTGAAGATAGGTCTAAAACAGCCAGCTGTCTTCTGTTATAGGCATTACGTTTTACTCACCCTGATCAGAGCCAAGTCATCTGCTTTACACAGCATCAGCTCTTGACCAAGCATGGCGATTTCTGTTTGACATTGACATTCTCAAAAATGTGTAAATTTTCTACCATTAGGTTTGGTATCTAGAAGCCACAACAGAGGAGATCAAATATCATGTTACCTTTATTCAGAACATCTGGGTCTCTGGGTTTGAAGGATGCCATGTTAAGATTCATGAGGTTTGGACAGATACTGTGATAGATAAAGAAAAGGTGTGGTATAAGTCATATTACATTTGGTTGTATATAAATTTATTTAAACAGACAAAGATACATTACCTGCTGCAAATCCATGTTAGTATGTCTGTGCGGTGCTGGGAGGGAGTACACAACAACTGTTGCATATTTGCTACTTGTAGATACAGTCCTTCTACCAAGGGACAAGATGCAGCCTTAACCACAAAGACATTAGGTTGGGTCACTACAAACACATTTTAATGTCCAGTGAATAGAGAGCAGCTCAACTTAGTTTCTCCAGAAAAAATGTAGGTGATAGTGTACTGGCCACGGGATATAGAGAGGATATAAAATAGAGTTACACATGTATGGGGATTTACCTAAAACTTTTTATTTATTATTTTCATAGTTTGTGCCAAATAGTCGGAAGAAAATAGTCTGCAAACAAAATACTAAATTAATTAATAATTTCTTGACACCAAGACTGGTTATTTAGCAAAACTTTAGACGCTTAGCCACACTTCATTTTAAACATAAATACCTGCAAGGCAGCATAAACTCTTTGGGCTAAATCGCTTTCTTTGGAAGCACCCGCCATTTTCCAAAATACTATCTGTCGAAGAGAAATGACGTGTAACATAGTCGCCAAGGAGACAACTGGATGTAATTTCCGCAGTGTTAGAGTCGCTATCTTTAAAAATCAAGTCTGATATTTCCACGACGCTCTTTTGTTGAATAACTGTATTGGCTGTTTAGTGATCAAATTTCCTCGGGTGCCAGGGCTGTAAGTTGTGCACTTTTATTACAGACGATTCATAAGTTGTCGAAAAATGAAGAAGAAATGCTCAGAGAGGACTCGCCATGTGGTAGCATGGCTAAACAAAGCTGAATGGAATCAAGTTCTGGAGTACTTGTATTCTAAAGATTGCGCTTTACAAAAATATGCATTGCATAGAATATCAGCCTGGAAAGGTAGATATGCACATAGCACTCCAGTTGCTGTCGAATGCACGGCAGATCTGGTGCGCTGCCAAGTACTGGACAAATCGGGGAAACTCGATGGCGACGATCTCATCCTCCTTTATGGAACTGCGCTTGTAAGGTTTGTCAATTTAATAACAGAACGTCAACAGGGGAAAGTTGCTCGTCCACTGAGATTGTTGGCTGGAAGGCTGAACATCCCAGAGTGGATTGTAAATCTCAGGCATGATATTACACACCGCAAGCTGCCAACAGTGAATTGGTGTCGAAAGGGCTGTAAAGTTGTTTTAGAGTGGCTTCAGCAGGAGTATTGGTCCAGGCAGTTGGGAGGTGGCTTAAATGAGAACTGGAACTCTCAATCAGATGCTGAGGATGAAGAGGAGGAACTGAGGCGTAAAGAGGATGAACTCACTGCAAGACAAAAGGAAATTGAATCCCACAAAAGAGCACGGGTACTACTGATATCATTCCAAAAGGAGCAGTATCAAGCTTTTGATCAACTTCTAGATGACAAACAAAAGAGCCTTTGTCCAGAACCTTCTGCAGACATGAGTTGGACTCTAGCTCAGATCAAGCACTTCGCTCTAGAGTCGTGTGAGATGCTGATCGATGTGTTGCTGGATGATGGATTTTTAGTTCCCACAAATGAACAATTACAAGCATTAAACTGTGACCCTCCTGAAGATGCCAATTGCACTGACCCTCAGCTTCCTCAAGCATTTCTACATTTTTGGCTGCCTCTTCTTAAGATGCTCAATTCATCATCATTTATTCATCTTCTTCTCGGGAAGCTCTTTGTTGAACTACAACAGTTTTCGAAAGAGCCCAATAATCTCAGGATATTCTATGTTTCTGCATGGATCTCAGAAGTCATCCTCTGCAATATAAAAAGGTCTGAGTGCCATTTTCAAACAAAAGGTCTAAGGAAAACCAGGAAGGAGGACAGGCTTTTTGTGAACCGAATCCAGCTCAGGTGGCAACAGCTTCTCACTGCCTGCCTAGAGGCTCCCTGTTGCTGTTCGCCACACCTGCTTCAGCTGATTCTGGATGATATGGAGCATCCATTGCCCTTTGATACTAGGCAGAAGCTTCTCCAACTCTGTGCTATCTACACACAGGGTGCACACTCTAAATCTGGTCACACTCTACAACAAAGAGAACAGCCCATTTATACACTGGACAGCTTAAATGAGAAGCTACAGCACTGTAGACCCCAGTCCCACACCCGGAGATCTAGGTCTGACTCAGAGCGGAGTGAGGCTTTTCAGGAGCCCATTGGTGATGCTCAGGCAGAAAAGGCAAGTTTGCTGAGAGGTTCACCTTGGCAGGTTTGCATGGAAAAGATTATTTGGAAGAAACATCCCCTTGGTAAAGTCCCTGGACAATCAGAAGATCCGTCATGCCTCATGGTGGACAATTACTTTACAATGGCAGTGTTCGACCAGCCCGTGGAGTTAGAGACCACCACTCCACACAATGCTCCTGGAGTTTCAGCTCAACTGAGAACAACCGATGGCGTCCTCTGGACCCACAATGATGTCAACAAATTAAAAGCTGGACTACAACTTTTTTAATTCATGTTAGGATACTAATAAATAAAACCTTTTAACTGTTGTTATATTAGTAATTGTTTTTGACACGTGAGAAAGAAAGCAGTGGTTAAAATTGTGAACTTTGATACTTAAGTTTTCACAGGTTGTTATAAATTGTCTATACTTAAAGAGTGACGTACCATGTCCATGTGACATTGTATAGATGCATACCAAATACAAAACCTGAAACCCCATGCTAGGTAGCCTACTGTTTATGTTGTTAAAGCTAAGTAGCTGCTGGGAGGAGATATTTTACCTTGTTTTGTAAAACAATTGCTCAGTGTAATCCACTCCACAATGCAACTTTCTCAAGCAGACATGGGAATTACTTGGTTCGTTAACATTATTTAAAGTACAGCAGGGCTTTTTTGTTTAACTTGGAAGAAAAATGGTTCAGCTTTCTGTTATTCCTCTCCATTGGGATTAGTAAACTTCTTACTTGACTAGAGGAGGTGATATGGTTATTTGTTATTTAAAGTGTATGTGTAATGTCGTATGCATTTACCTATCTAATAAAATCCTTAATGTCATTTAAGAGTTGGTATAGTAAATTTTGCTAAAGTAAGTAGATTTAAAGATGCAATCTGTTGTAATCTGCAGTTATTTCGTGGTTTAAAATTATACAGTAGGAAAGCAGGGTTGATTTTGAACATCTGTCTTCATAAAACAGGTATTCTGTTTACATTGTCAAAGAAATGTGTGAAGGAGAAGCACTAAAATGTCCCATGCATAAGCGAAAAATTAGTCCGAACAAATGCAGAGAATTGCTGACTATTGTATGTAGAGTACATTTAAGTGTTTGTGAACTACTAAACTTTGTTATGAAATTATGTCCTATATAATTAATGAAAGAGATTATTTCAGGTCCATGTGACTGGTTGAGAATAATAAAGATTACTTTCTATGTATTCCAGTAGATTGCGGCATATAATCGTAGGGTAACAGACATAAAGACAGCTTTTCAAGGTCGTAGATTTTTATATAGAAAAACATTAACAACAGGTCTGTGTGAGGAGTCTCAA
This sequence comes from Percopsis transmontana, assembly GCA_025447815.1. Taxonomy (NCBI): domain Eukaryota; kingdom Metazoa; phylum Chordata; class Actinopteri; order Percopsiformes; family Percopsidae; genus Percopsis; species Percopsis transmontana. The sequence goes on from JAOEHI010000022.1 coordinate 659,937, forward strand.
GAAAGGGAAACGACAATAGTGGCCAAAAGTAAAATGATAATGTCAGGTTTGCAGGTTTGAATGCTGCGGAGAATGGGAGTCAGTAGAGTAATTTGGACCGGGAGGAAGGTATTCTGGAAGGTTGTTTCTGGAAACTGAAATTAGGAAAAAAGAAAATAATTAAGGAAGTGTAAATGTTAGTCATCGCCAGAAGATGGCAGTAATGCAATCATGAGAATGCAAACTGCAGTAAGAAGAAGATGGAAGAAGCCAGCCTTCCGGTGCTCAGCCTTTCGTAAAATTAAATTACAGCTATTGTTGCAGTTTCCCAAAGCTTTGAGATAATACCTATCCTTCCAATCGAAACACCAGGCAGCGAAAGACCCCGTATTAACATTACTTACCATATTGAGACAGGACTTTAGAGGGTAAGTATTAATACCGGTAGTAGATACACACTACGCTGCGTCATATGTGCGTTTACATATCTAACGTTAGCGCTTTAACGTTAGCTATTTTAGCTACTGGCTTTACTGAAATTATTACTAAAAGCGCTGTCCCTTTTATATATGTTGAATGTCTTAAAACCCGTGTCCTGTCACCCTTGTCGATGCCCTCAAATTAAAACCGAACATGTATTTTTTTCGAAGAAAACTAATCTAGCATTGTAAGATAATTATGCAGCATGGATGGACAGGCTCAAATTGTTTCGGTGCACTATCGGCAACCTAATCCAAGACACCGCTTAATTATAGAAATAATTTAACATTTAAGTCACGTTACTGTGTCTATAGTTTATCATATAGTTGTATAGTTGATCTTAGCTAGATTGATTGATATCAACAGTGACTTATGTATTCATTAAACATAGTTTCTTATCTAGATCAAGATGGATAGATTTGTAGCCTTCATGTATTCTGATGACTTGTCTGAAGATCTCTCGTCTCTTTCTGTCTTAAACAGATAACACAAAACAATATTATCTACAATAACAATATTATTTACAAGCAACAATGATCACCAGAAGAAGAGGTAATGCAGTCCACAACATTGATGTTCAGTCTATTGAAACTGAAGTCACAGATGCGGGCGAAACTGTAGAACCTCTACCAAATTCATCTGAGTGCTTGTCAAGTGAGGATCTTGACTCGGCTAGATTTGAGTTGGATGACATATTTGGATCTGAAGACCTAAAATGGACATTTTACAGGGATGCAGCCTCTCCGCTCTTCAATATTGGATTGACCGACTTGAATGTGTACAATTTAAAGGATCAAGGCTCTAGAATGGAACCATCAACAAGCCCATCTCCAGAGAGAAGGCCTTCTGATTCGATGACCAAGAGAAGAGAGAAACAGTCTGACCACATAATCAACAAAAATGCCATTGCCGCAAGATTAAATCGTCTGAAGAAGAAAGAATACATTAGTGGTTTGGAGAAAAGAGTCACATGTCTGTCAACAGAAAACCACATGCTCAAACAGGAAAACACACAGTTGACCAAGAGAGTGGAGGAGTTGGAAGATGAGACCAGGTATCTGAAGGCTGTGCTGGCCAACGAGAGCACGTTAGCCCAACTCTTGTCCAGACTAAGTGGTGTAAATGGGATGAAAATATCTACTTCACTTTTCCAGGGGCCCAATCCAAATGACCATGACTATGCCCTACCCAAGAAACGTGTGAAAGTTGAGGAGAAAGAGACATCTGGTGGCGTATGTCTGCACGTAGACAAGAACCATGTCTCGGTGGAGTTCTGCACTAAGTGTGCAGAGAGTGCAAGCACGTCGCTTAAAATGTAGGGTCAAGTACTTGTCTAAATTAACTTCATGGGGATTGATGAACACTGTTTATTTAGTTCTGATGATTACCTAAGAATTGTTAAATGTGCATGATGCAAAAAGTAAAAGTTAACGTAAAAAAAGTTAAATGATTGTACATGTAACTGCTAAACCTTGTTGACAGTTTTCTTCTAGGTAATGGTTGATCTACCGTGCGGAATCACTGGCTTTCAGAACTTCTTTGCCTGCTTGACTCGATGGTAAGGATCGGAAAAGAGATCTTTGTGTGTTACTTTAAAAGACCTGAGATACCAAAATGTAGAAACGAATGTTTTAGGAGTGGGATGAAGCCTCACAACAGTACTTGGTTAAATGTACATTGGCTTACATACTGGAATGAATGTGAGCCTGAAAAAATGCTAATTGGTAACTCTTGATTTAGACTCTTTGTGAACCAGCAGCATTGTACAGAAGAATATTTTCATTTAGCACCACTTATTTTTCTTTATGCTAAAGTGAATTCTGCCATTGGAAGTTGAAGAGGCTGGACAAGCTACTGCCAACGTGGCCTGGTATTTTTAATTTTAAAGGTAGTATCAGTAACAAATGTTGTAAGTGACATTATACCAGTACTTCACCACATCCTTCACTTTCAATTGTCTAGCTCAGGCAGTATACATTTGACTGACAGCAACAGCTCCACTATTGTAGTGATGACATCTATGGTTAAGTGTTCTTTTAACTATGTCCTGGGTAAACTGACATTTTGGAATGTAATCACTTACACTTACTGGCCTTGCTTAAATAATAAAATGACCAGCATTGTATACAAGTGTACAAGAATGTTGCTATGTATATAGAATATGTTTGATCTGAGTAAGCATTACATTGGGAAGTGTTTGTCAAATAAATCATATTTTCATTATACTTTAAATGTTAAATTATGTATTCAGTGTCTCATTCTGTTCTGTTGACATTAATGCATTTCTTTTTCTCTTTCTGAACAGCAAGCTCTGCAGATAAAGGTCTAAATTTTCCTGAACATTTGGGTCAAGTCTGGTAAAGGTTCTGAAAACAAATTGTTGCAAACCATGTTTTCTGTAAGGCAGCTGATATAGGCCTGTGATGTTTTATAGCTTTAATTCGACATCGTTTTCACCTTTTGTTATGAAACTGTCTAACTGTACAACACCAACTGTTATGAAATTGTTGAAATTTAGTTTTGACATTCTTTGACTTGAGATTTTGGTTACTCATTTTCTCTGTTCTTTCTTTCCAAGATGTTCTTTAATAGTGTACTGTATATGTAGTGTACTATAGGATAGGCGATACTGGTATATATAAAATGTTTATCTGCCTACTTTTTGTCTTACCTTTTTTTTTTTTATATTTTCAATGCATTTTAAATAGATGAAAGATTTCTCCTGGTGGAGCATCTGTGATATGTGACCCCCCAGTCACACAGCTGAATAAGCACAGGTCTCTGAAGCCGACAGGATTTGCTCCTACTTGCGTGACCGTATGCTTGTAATATCTTAAGCGTCTGCTAGAAATGTGGCAGTGAACCGCCTTTCCCTGCCCTTTCAAAAAATTCCTGCAGGAATTTATGATATCCTGTAGGAATTCTTCAAATCCTGCATACTTATGAAGATTCCTGCTGGAATCCTGCAGGATTTCAAATCCTGCAAGAATATTCCTGTAGAGGAGGAAGTGCATTTCACATATTATATCCTGGCAGAACATACATTTAATGTACAGACTATAAAGACGTATTCAACTGTTAAAATTTGTTGTATTATTATTACCGGTATTATTAAGATTAACAAGGTTCTAACACCATTTGCAAATGTACAACACAAATGTGTTGTCCTGTCGGTAATGCTGAAAACCAAAATGTGATTTTTACAATACAATTTGCAAACTTTTGATGTAATTTGTAGTTCTATACATCTATTTGCAAAAGTGTAAAGTTTTGCAAACAAATGCATTTAACATAATTAGCTGTTTTCTTTATTTCCTTTTCCAAGTTTATACATGGGGTCTTTAGTCTAGTTCACGTTTGTTTGGCTGTAAACAGATAGTCACCTAGAAATGTAATTAATAACCACGCTGTGTATTGTAAATAATTTAATGATATATACATAAAATGTGCAAGTAGTAAAACAATACAAATGAAACGGCGCAAAAAAAGTCTGAAGTGTAGAAACATTTAGAGTCCCCCCTCCCTTGCCTCACAGTGGCTTGGTCCACTGCCTGCTGTCTACCTTTACGTCACATGCACACACAAGTCCAGTGGGAAGTTCGAATCGCAAGTAAAGTCTGACAAGGCTATTTTATTCACTTTAAATATCCCATCATGGGTAACCACTACATAGTTTATTCACTTAGATAAGGGGGTTCTGCTTTTTGAGTGAATACGATTCCCATTAACGATAGCCCTGTGGTGAAAGTTACATGTTTTCTTGATGAATAATGCCATACTCCACAAGGAGGAAAGCTTCTCGATGTTGGCTTCCATACAACTAGACTACCTTGAAGAACTACACATAGGTTTCGTTTTTTTCACTTTTGTTGGTGAGTCTCTAGCACCGCATGTCCTCCACAAATGATCTACTTGTTTGGTTTGAGTCTGTGCTGTATGAAAGAGCTAGAAATCTTGGAATGTTTTGGTAGATTGTAAACATTTCTACTATTCATCCTGGTACAGCCTGGGTGAGTTTTTGAAGTCTCCCATTACTAGGCCTACTCTCAAACAGCAATGCACTTTGAGCGCACAAAGGTCTCCAATTTTGAACTGATATAGGAGCATGCAATATATTTGGACATTATAGTTGACATGACATTTCCCATACAGCTGTTCAAATCTCATTCACAATAAAATTGCTGACAAGGCAATATCATCATAGGTAACAAGACAGTACCACGCAGTAAGAAATGTTCAAGGTATTGTCTAGGTAGAATAACATTCAGACAAGAAAGACTGTAGAATAACAGGAAGTGTTGAAACTGAGGCTTTCCAATATTTGACTTGATTGACCGTGGAGGACTTTTCACATTCACTGGGTGTTTCATTGCAAACAATCTTTTCTTTATGCATTATGTCTCTTTAAATGTACCAGGACTCAAAGTGGTATTTGGACTCAAACCACAATGTTGTCATTTGCCGACATACACCAAGTAAAATGCCATGCATGTAATCATAGGCAAATCGGAGAATCATATTAAAGAATGTGAGAAACATTAAGGGAGATATGCCTTTCATGCCAAGTATAATGTTTTTGGATTGTACTGCTTCTTCAACCTCTGCAGTGTTTTCTGTCTGTGTGTAGCGCTGACTCATTCTGAAGGGGATACTCTCTTGTGAACCCGTTGCCTTTTTCCACAACTTCACCCTTATATTAGCACCAGTTTCACTCATGTTCGCCATTAAATTGCTTAATATTCTAAACTTCACAGTGAGCAACAGAGTCAGTTATACAAAGTAAATTGCATCTTTGTTGCTGTTCCATTCAGCTGGCATGTCAAGCCTTTATTTTCAAGCAGTAAACATTCATCCACAAAGGGTTGGGAATTCTTTTCGGGACATGTAGACCTGAACCACAGTCCTCCACGAATGATGTGCTTCGCTCGATTTGGAGGAAGCTCATTTATAGTTACTTGTAAAGGCCAGATGTGAAACGGGGATGATTTAAATATGGGAACATATCATAACTGTCAACATTCCATGAAAGTGACAGGTTAATTAAATCAGGATCATAAAAGGCATCTACTGATGAATACACCATCGTAAATATAATTTATACTGTTTGGGTCAATCTTACACCTCGTATATTTATAGCCTAATGCTTCACAGAATGTGGGGTCTGTTCACTTTTCCTGTAGTTTTGTCAGTGACAATTTTATGAACACTCTACTCTTTACAAAGGATGATGGATCCCCTGGGCTATTTCCACATGACATGCAGTAATCTGGAACTTCACCACCAATTAAGTACTTTCATGTTGGACATATACTGCATACTGCAGTATACTGCACTTCAAAAGTCTAACATGAAAACATTTCATGAATCTGTACAGACTACTGGGGACTCCATTAATTTACTTTGGGCAATGAAGTTGAGCCAATTTAGTGGTTGTATGTCTCAGCCCAAAGCATAATATTGAAAGTAGAGACTTATCCTCATTTTTCTTGGAATCTGGATATATTTTTATTAATGAAGTAGGCTGGCATCCACAGGATCCACCTCACTCGACGTCACTTTCGGAATCAGCTTCCTAGTGGGAGAGGAAAACAACCATCGAATAAAACTAAAACAGTCTAAAATGACTTTAAAGACTGAAACATTGTAGCTTACAGTGTGGTGTGTGGACTTCAGCAATAGAGCTCAACAGTGGTTCCGGAAGTAAAAATCCCATTCATATTCTGTATTGGGATTTTGATTATGAGTCATAATTTCGTAACCATCCAATGCAGACTTACCACTAGCTACGAGATTGTGATACGATAGCATATGCTCCCATGGAAGACAAGTTCGTATGATATCAACCTTGTTTTAAGAAAAATATGTTTTATTCGTGCTGTCACGGAGAAGTACCAGCATCCTGTTCAAAACCTTCGAATGTTGGCTACTGCTAGCTTTACTGTAAGATCGTTTACATTACGTTGACCAGAGCAACCATGATTTCCCTCTCTGACATGCTGCGTTTTACATTTAAGCATTTAGCAGACGCTTTTATCCAAAGTGACTTACAATTAGTAGCCTAAATTACTTCATCTATTAATTTGCACAACATTACTGTAAAGTGTATCATTCGCTCCTCAAAACAATTAATATTTACAATATTCTAAAATTATCGCTCTTCAAACAGTCAATAATTGCTAACTACAAAGTGCTTAACATTCTTAGTGCCTATCAAGCAGAATATAAAGAAGGATTTAAAAGAAAATGTTTTTAAAGGTAGGATGGAATAAGGATTGTTAGTGGGATTAGTGCTATGAAGTAGAGGTGGGTTTTAACTCTCCTGCGGAAGATTGATAATGATTCTGCTGTTCTGACCGCTGCAGGAAGCTCATTCCACCATTGCGGCGCTAGGACAGAGAAGAGTCTGGACTGAGCTGCGCAATTCTTACGCACCGATCGTAGCGACGGAGGTGCTAGTCTGCCAGT
>JAOEHI010000022.1:666960-689955 GCA_025447815.1 Percopsis transmontana
TATATATTTATTCGCTTAAATAACAGGCAGGTAACTCTTTAATATATTCAATAATCTTTATATAATTTTTTGTTCTTTTTTTTGTTCTTTTCTTAATTTTAGCACAGTAAAAAGGCTGCATTTTCTGACTGCCGAACAGCACTGTAGTGTGCCTAAAGAAGGGATGATTCCACACACAATATTTACAACAGAATGTATAATGAAACTCTTAAAATCCACGTTACAACCTGGCAGTAATAACTAGAGCAGATCTAAAAGAGCAGCCTAAACAATGCACGCTGATATCTGCATTGTACTTCTGCAGTCTCTAGCTCCGCATTGCTCCTTGGGCCTTCTCCCTTATTTCCCTCTTGTAGATGGTAATGAGGTACATTTGTAGTTCTAGGGGTCAGATTCACAAAGTATCACCTAACCAAATCTTGTATCTTTGTATCTTTGTCTTAAGTGGTCAATACACTACTTGTCCACACCAGTGATATTTAGTTTAACTGTAACATAATTATTTTGCTGGAAATCCAGCACTTCAGCACAGAAATTGGTAGCATACAAGTTTAATGACTTAGTTAATGAGCAAGCCAACTATAGTTATAAACTAACCAACAGTAATGGAGGCAGTTTAAATCAGGTAGTTTAGGGAGTTGAATATATCTTGAGTTGATTAAAAATACTTGAATGTATCACATTCATTTCACATTTAGTAGACCTAATGTTTCCTGGGTAGTTACAGTTTTGGTTGCTACTAGAATTTGCCACTCTAAATACTAAAGTTAAGAAGTTTGCAAGAAAGAAGTTCTTAAGAGAATGAACTGTTCTTAGTAAAATATTGAAGAATTGCACATTCTTGAAATTTTTAGAATTTCTTCTTTGTACACTGTAAGTAATTTTTTGTGAATCCACCCCCTAGTCTCTATTTACACGATAGGATCTCTGGTCTTAAAGAATCTAAGGTATAGTCATATCTCTGCACATATCAGGGGCTGTTCAGTGGAAAGAAAACGCAGCCCCTCGGAGTATGCTTAGGAGAATGTGCAACTGTCCATGTTTCCATCAGCGACAGCACCAATGGAGAAGGTCAATAATAATAATAATAATAATAATATAATAATAATAATAATAACAATAATTAAAAAAACACAACAACATCGCACAAGTGCTTCCATGTTGTCGTTCATCTCTTTACAAAAAGCAATAGAATTAAAGAAACATGGGAGGGGTACAAAATAACCACAAAAAAAATATCTAGAACCAAGTACTAGTAAATCAAAGATAAATATATGCACATTTGGATGATCTGTACAGTAGTGGTGAAGTTGTACAATAATTTATAACTTTTATTGTAAATATAATATATTATTTTTCACATTGTTTTTTCCCCCTCCTGAAAATTGTGTCACAGCAGGATGTGTTGCTGTGGCTGGACGGATGGACAGTGATGACGGGTGACAGTTGTTTACACCATTCAATATCTGCCTGTTTGTATGTGTGTCTGTTGTAGACTGCGGAAAGCATCGCTTGAGCTGAGAAGCACTGAAATAGAATAGATTAGGCTAGACCAGGGGTTTGTGTGTGTTAAAGAGATAGCAGACGTGGACAGATTGTAGCACACAGTAATAGTGACAGTAGCCTAAATGATTTACCAACACTTAAAAGAATGACATTAATGATACCAAATGCATGCTTCAAAACAGAGAGACAAATACTGTGTCATCGACCCTCCTGTACCTAAGACAGGCCTGTAAGGGGTCGGAACAATGGTGCGGAGGGTTCTAGAAGACAAGAGTTCTATACAGGTAATAGGGTTTTCCCAGAGAGCCCAGCATACATCCAGAAATACAACTATAGCAGGGCAGACAGGATCTCTTATGGTATTTGCATGTACGCCAGTTATACTCCAGTGTCTGCATACACATGTTGATATGGCAGTCTGTTGCATATTGTCTGCCTCTGCCTTTGTATGGTGGTAAGACGAGGTGATCACTCAAGGAAGGACTTGGGCTCATAAGAGCAGGTACTGGGGGTGGGGGGAGTGATTCCAGGGTTGCATTGCTTTGAAGTCACACTCCTAGGCAACAAGACATCAGCGGGTCTGGTTCACCCACACCTAGTGCAACATAGGATAGGGGAGGGCACTCTCACACTCTGTATGGAATGTGATGAGATCCTTTGGAATGTTGAGCGTTCGATGGAATGTAAAGATGGAGAAAAAGGCCAAATGAGGGTGGAACATAACTCTGCGGATGCTCTGCGCGTTGTACAGGACAGGATGCTAGCATTTTCATGAGACCTTTTTGTGTGATACATTACACTGTATCGATGACGCAGGAGCAGAATTAGCCACCAAGAAGAACCACATAATCAGACACTACTAACTTTCATTAATTCAAATGAATGGGTCTTAAAATGTTAAATATTTGATACTGTATACATTTTGCAGATGAGCTAACATTAGGTGAGAAGGTCAAAAGGAGTGCACGCAAGTTTTAAAGGGCCATCGCCTGTGCATCATGTGATTGATGGCATTTAAAGGGTCAATGCTCCACAAGCAACCAACTAGAAAACCAACTCAAAAGGTGCAGAAACATCAAAAGGCCAGGAGAGCTACTGTAAGCAAGAGAGACTACTGAGGTGAAGGATTAGAAGCAGCAACTGAGCAACTATAAGAATGCAACAAAGAAATAAAGTGACTGTAAGAAGACCAAACCTTAGGCTTGTTCCTCGAAGACAGCAAGTTCCTATACATATTCAGTTGTTCGCTAGGGAATACTGCATGCATATATGTTCTCACCATATATTCAACCGGATATCATTTCCCACCAATGCATAGCAAATTGGTAGGGATACGGGAATCTTTGGGCTTTCTTAAGTAGTAATTCAAGGATTGGACAGATCTTTTTACCCTCTCTTTTGTTGTTTTTGTTGCAAGGTTTAAATAGACGGTTTCTTTGTTTGCAATATTTTGTTCTCAGTTGGATTGTATTAAGAAGAGACAATACACATGCACACAGAAAGAAAAAAAGACAGGGGAAAAAAACCATAGCAAAAGCTCAATGAAAGAGCAAAGAAATTAAACCAATAATCAACCAATCACTCATTAAAGCAGCAATCCATCATTAATCTGTGATTGATTTGTTAAAAATATTTTTTTCATCCATGACGTGAGGTAACACAATACAGACTGACGCTATTATTTGGAGATGCTCAATGCAGGCCTCTTGAGAAAATAAATAAACAAATGCGCAAAATGTACACACAGAAAGTGATGCGTTTGAACGCTATTAAACAATGAGACCGGGACCTGACGTTTTTGTACTTCCAATCTAACACGTGCCGCCAGAGAGCGAGACAAATGGAGACAGTGGGTGGAAAATTATCAATAGCAACATGTTCAATTTACTGTGTATGTTGGCATACCATAAACAAGTGGAAATTAAGCCAAAAAGCTGCAGATAGCATCTTTAAATGTAATAATGTACTATCAATGGTTAAAGCTTCAACAAAGCCCAACTTATATCACAAGCAAGGAAGTGCATTGAAAGGGGTGGTATATAATAAGATATGACAATAATGATGATGGCAGCAGTGTTGTGGCAAATACTGTAGGTAGGTTGAAAGGAAGTCACAAGAACACAGTTACAAGTACCAGAGTGAGTCCAGATGGCCCCATGCCCCAGGTGCATTGTGGGATGTGCCACCCACTCTACTCCCCTGCCAGTCAGGGACGGGTGGACATTTGGGCAGGGCGAGACGAGTGGATGGTAATTCGAGGGAGGTGGTGGATGGGCCTGATAAGGTTGGAACAGGGGGACAACAGGAAAGAAAGTTGCAATGTTCTCAGGGAGCCATTAGTCTTCAAGAACTGCCCACTGGCCCCACCCCCACCCCCCACCTACAAGCTTGGTGCCCCTGTTTCGAGGGAAAGTCTGATGATGAAAAACGTATTCGTCCCCCTATTACTTGCCCTTCTCCTTCATGTGCCCCCCCCCCCTTCAGCTCAGTTATAATGAAGTCTCCATGCAGTAGAGTGAGGGAGCAGCCAGGCGAGGGGGGGAGGAGGGGTACGGTTTCACCAGCCTGTCCCTGCCATGATAGTGGTGGTAGTGGTGACGGTGGTGGCGGCTCCGGTTGCTAGGAGTTCCTGCGTTGTTGTGATTTCTGTTGCCGTGGACGATCGTCAAAGCGCTAATAGTAATGTTGCTGCTGCTGTTGTTGTTGTTGTTCCAGTTGCAGGGGGTCACCGGGAGGCTGTACTGGCGGTAGGGGCGTGTGGGGCGGGTGCGGGCAGGTGGGGGCTGAACAGGTGGGGGAGGCGGCTTGCGGAGGGCAGGGTGCAGGTGCTGGTATCGGCTGAGCTCTGACTCCTCATCCACGTCAGTGTCGTCAATCAGCGGGATGTTGTGGATGAGGTCATTGATGAGGAACTCTGGGTGGGCCATGAAGTTGTGGATGGAGTTGCGGGATTCCGGCTTCTCCCGGCCCTCGTACAAAGAACTACGGAAGGCTTTCACCACTCGCATCTGTCAGAGAGGAGGGACAGGGAAAAAGAAAGGGTGCGAGAAAGAGGTAAAAAGCAGGAAGTGAAAAGACAGAGAGGAAAGGAACGGGGCATGTGGGAAACCCAAAGACAGACAGATATATCCTCTGGCAGACAAATAGATTAACGATAAAAACACACAGACTTGGGGCCAGGTGACTACATGCTAAATGCATAATCAGCATTCCTCTCAATGGAACCCCATAATCTGATTTCAAAAGGCTTAAATTGTATTTCTTTTGTGTTTTCAAAGATACCACATGGGTCTTTGATGTATAATATAACATTATATTATCTATTACAATGTTAAAAAAAAAATCCAACAGCATCATTTGAGACTGTATTTGCCGACATGTCAGTCTCTGTATTGGATAGTATAGTTATAGGGTTACTGTATCACAATAAGAGTTACTACAGTAACATACACTGTTCTCTGCAGGTTTCAACAAGTTAAATGTAAGACTTTTTAAGACCTTTTTAAGACCATTATGAATGCAAGACCTATTTCACATCCATACCTGCAAAAAAAGGGGCTGGACTTTGGCGATGCTGCTGATGTGAATACAGAACAATATTAGGTGATAGCAGGCGTTTGCTGGTGACTTTTTACAGTGACTTTATGTTATTTTGACTTCCCATGCAACTCTAATGCCTTTATACCTAAAGTTCCTAATTTGAGTGTTTTCTTGCACAAGTTGCATCAACACTAGGTGTATTCCAATAAATTCTGATTGGACTACACAGTTTACTTTAGTGGTTTGGTTACAGCGTGAAATTTTATATTTAAAAGCTAGACTGAATTTAATGAATTTTATACAGTAAAAGTAATGTTAACTTCATAATTCAATCAATTTTTAAGACCTGGCAAAATTGTATTTGAGACTTTTTAAGACATTTTAAGGCCTAAAATTAAGAATATTGGATTTCAGACATTTTAAGAAAAGACCTGCAGAAACAGGACACAAGGCTAGAAATCACTTGAGGCATATAGCTTTGTCAATGGTGGTGAAACATGTCAGTCTGTAATCGTAGTAACTCTTATTGTAACATCATATCACTTCCCCTGCGCCAATACCACTAGGGGACGAAATGTAAAAGTTTGTAAAAGTACAAAAAAGAAAAAATCTTGCAGTTGCATTTCGTGACCAAAGAGGCCGCCAGTTTGCCAAGTTATCCTATGCAACTTATAACAGGACTTGAGGTCACAAATAGATTGTCGGGGAACATGTGGCCACCTGATCCTGTGTGTCACCAAAAAAAAAGACAAAAGTAGGGAAAAAAGAATAAGCAATGAAATAAGTGTTGTAAAATGAGTTTGGCTAATGGCACACATTCTCTGTCAGTTCCCACACGATCACCAGACCCAATGAGACAAAAGCATTCAGGAGCTACCATCACAGAAACTACAGAAGCGGCACACCATTCATCACACATGGCGTGTGTGTGTGTGTGTGTGGCAGATGGAGGGAGTGACATACCATGCACACAGGGTGGATGTAATAAAAGATGAGTTAGTGTGTTAGTTTTAGGTGCAATGAGAAAATAATCAGAGAACCTATAGCTGTGACAACACACACACACTCATACATAAACTCTCTCACACACACACAATCATGCAGCAGTGGTTTGCAGATCATGTAGATTTTGTGTTACGTTAACGCCCACATGCTGTGTGTACATTCCGCCTTGCAGAAGTGAGAGAAACAAGGAGAGGATGATGAAGAAAAGGCTGTTGGAAGAGTAACAAAGAGTGACACCACAGACAATCCCAGACAGCGTGCAATTTGTTTGAGTCATAGAAACAGAATGTGATTGGTAGGTCAGGCGTCAGCCCTGTCTCACGAAGAAAGGCAGCCGGGTCATGCTAAACCAGATATTTCCCTCTCCCTCTCTCTCTCTCTATCACACACACACACACACACACTTCAGAGTAAGGTTTATGACAAGCACTTTGAAGTGTGTTCCACAGTGTATGGTGTATGTGCGCAAAAACATTCCTTTGCCATGGCAGGTCGATCCATGCACCCTTCCCCCAAGCCCAAACAGAGGAGGAAACAAGCATGAGGTTAAACAAAACCGAAAGAATTGAAAGTGTAAAACCAACATACAGACCGTTGCACGCAGCAGGCCTAGCCGCACATAGAGACAGTTTGGCCGAATGAGGCTGACACACAAGCATTAATGTAAACTGCAACTGTAGCTCGAGTTGAAATCGAATGGATGAATGGCACGTTCAGGCTGCAGTTGGCCAAACTAGATGCAGCGTCTCTATATACGACTGTGGCGCACACGACAGACGCACAAACACAAAGACAGGTGGACAGACAGACATACGGTCAAGCAGTAGGTTCGGTGCTTATCTGTTTTTCCAAAGAGCCTGTCAGACAATAGAAAAACACCTCATGCAAACTGAGAAGGCTTTATGTTGCGTTCTTCCTTTTTAGCACGGTTTCATTTTATTTTTGCCTCCGTGAAATGTAAAGTAAACTTTCGAGTATATAACGCCCAAGCAGTGACCGGGCCACTGCTAAATTAATTCTCTCTCTCTCTCTTGCGCCCTAATCCAGCTCCTTCAGCAGTGCTTGATGGAAAAACGGGATGGTTAAAAACAAGTTGGAAGTAGAGACTGCTGTGTGCCAAAACAAAGGGCTGATGGGTGCAGCAAGACAAAAGTGAGTGGGAATAAGCTGTGAGATGGATGGCTTTTATGACATTTCCTTCAATGTTGCTCCACAACCCCACCCCAAAACCCCTCAGGGCCCTCGAAAACTGTAAAAAATAAAAAATAAATAAAAAGCCTAAAAACGATCCTAGTGTGGCACTTGGCTGGAAGTCGAAGGAAATGCTTTAACCCACACATGAAAATGTATCTAAGGAAGTGATAAAGGCTAAACTTTTTTCAGGCCTTCCCTCAAACCCACTCGTTCTGTGGGTACAATAGATCTACAAGTTGAATAACATACTTAATCACCTCAAACTTTGCAAATAATTCAAATAATGTGCATTTTTTAAAGACTTGGAGTGCCAGATGCGTGTTGGCTTGCCACATATAATAACAAAGAAGAAGCATAAAGTAGATGAAATTCAGCATACCTTTTTATAAATGACACTTCAATAACATCTGACTTACCCTCATGAATAAACCCATCCTACCTGAGTCTCACAAGGTATATGATTACTAAGAATTATTCTCAAATATATTGACCCAGGGTTGCTTCCAAACAACATGAAGGAATGAAGAAGCTACTGTAAACGTTTGCACGTTCACATTCACTACATTGTCTTATTTAATTACCTACAGCCATTTTAGAAACCTAATTCATAATAAACAAATCCATAGGTAGATAAATGAATGCATTAACAAAAATAAATAAATTACATTTATGCATAAATTGAATAATTATGTGCATGGCTATTAATTGATTGGTGGATTCATTCATTCATAATTATGGCTGGTTTGGTCGAAATGCAGGTTGTGAGCTGTTAAGTGACGGACATACTGTAGATGAATAAAAAGAAAGAAAAAAAGTAAGACAAATAAATTGAGTGAAAAGAAAGAGCTTGGATCCTAACCTAACCTAATTCTCTGACAAAGCGTATCTTCCATCCTCAGATAAACCTTTACACTACTCTACAACTAGGTCCATAGTGCAGTTAACACCAAATGTACATTATATGGTTCTATATCAGTACAATGTGACTGATTAGCCTCTTCTCTGAAATGTGTACGTGTGTACAGACCCTGTTTGAGTGACATCTCTCTGAGTGGATGGGACAACTTCAGGAACAATATTTTTTTCTGATTGGTTCACCCTAGAAAGAGTTCTAAATAGTGAAAATACTTTACAACACCTCAGTGGGTGTACAGGGGTATTCATTAATGCAGCTACCAAATGTTTTTCAGAAGCTATAGTGTTTCCCAGAGCAATTACTACATTTCCAAAAAGGTGCGCCATTGCCTCATCAATAAGAGCTACCTCTAATCTTCTGACTGGTGTGTTTGTATTGAAGAGAATAATTGAGAGATGGTAGCAACAGTTCAGTCAGAACATTAGCTGTTTTGCAAGCTGTATAGCGATGAGGTACGATACTGTAAGTCTTTATGCCATGAGTCAATTTGCAACAGATGCAACCAAGTGGCAAGCATTTGTAAACATTATAATGAAATGGCCCACTTCATTGGCCATGGTCTCATTTGGATACATAGATGCAACACAAACAGGGAGACTTATTGGGAAATAGCTGAAAACTCATCGTAGCTGCTTTAAAGGGGTATTGGAGTTTTGTGAAACCTATGACTGTAGCTTCCTTACCTCAATATTTAGTCCTTCAGCTGATGTTAAGAAAAAAAAATCTTTCTCAGAACATAAACTATCCATTGTCTTCATCCACCGTTCACTTCTATTGTTTCTCAAAAACATACCTCAAATGTATTTGAAAAGCTGATCGCTGTGTGTACTGGTAGTACTGTATTCTCAAGTTATTTCAATTTACAGACTCGCTGTGTTGTAGTGTTCATGAATTAATTTCAAACATTGGCGGGAAGACTACATTTTGAGGTAAAGAATCTACAGATTCAGGGGTTTAACAAAAGTTCAATAACCCTTTAAGCAATAATAGAAAAATATATAGTTCCAAAGTGTAGTATTTCAATGACGCCCAGGCTGTCCCTAGTGCCTACAAAAAGTAATGACATCCCTCACGTAGAGCCCTCTCTGCACCTACACCTACTGGCAATGAAGCAAACTGCAGAGGGTCTGATATGGCAGCAAGAAGAGAAGGAAGGGAAGGAGGGAAGGAAAAGAAGCAACTGAGGGGGTGCTGTGAGTAGACTGATGATACGAGCAAATGAAAAAACAGCGCGCTCACACACACACACACACACGTACATGCATGGGGCACACTGGTACACACAAGCACAAACATACACTTGCACATGCAACACACAGACACATACCCAATGGCACTCGCGCACACAAAAAGACACAAAACCGACAAACACCAAATTGCACACAAACACACAATCTGGTGTACAGACACACGCAGAAGTGACGTACTTAAAAAATGACGGATGGATTGACGCTATAATTCCACAGAAATAGGATGATAAGGAAAAAAGGGCTAAGGAAAAAGACAAATAAAGACAAATAAAGAAGAATAAAATAAAATGAAGTCAAATTTACTAAAGGAATCTTATCAATATACTACATAAGAGGCTGTATTTAGATTGGGTCAAATCTAAACAGCTCGAAAGTATCTGCATAAAACACAACTCTGCCGAATCACAACACATTTCCCAGAACATTTCTGCAGACTTCAAATCAACTGGGAACCTGAAATACCTCCCCATTATAGAAGAGGTGAAACGGGACAACCATGATGAAGAGAGAGGGTAAAAAGAGAGCCGACACAGAGTAAATAGGGAGAAATCGGGACATTTGGAGACATCAGGGAGGAGAGAGCCAAACTTGTGACATCAGAGCTGAAAATATTGTTACTAAAAACAAAACAAACAAACAAAAAATAACAACAATGGCAGCATCGAACTAAAATGACAGGAACAGAAAGAGGGCTAGAGTGATAAAGGAAGAGCTCTCGTTTCAGGTAACAGTCTTGGATCATGGGGCTTTTTATACTCGAAGGTTTACAGTTTAACGGAGCATTTCATAAGCCGTATGAAAGCCATTTAATAATGAGTAGGCATTAGATAGCGTTGTGAAACTCACAAAATAGGAACTAGAGAATTGTTAGGTTGAAAACATTACTAAAATCACACGTTATGACAAAATCAGCATTAACAACAATAGCTGACCTTAAGAACCCCGCTTGACCTTGTTTACAGACAAGAAGTTACAGGCAGTGCAGGAAGAGATACCATTCTCTTTCTAAAACCTCAGGCTGTGTTTTTGTAAACATACCACCATGTAAATTAACCACTTTTCAATGCTCTACTTTGCATACGTCTTTTAACTTTAATCCCATACTTTCAATTTGACTATTGATGAAAAATACATCTTTGACCCTGATACTTCACTCCCATTATGACACTGCCCTCTAGTGACAGAAAGAGAACAGCACATCACCCCTCCCGCACCAAATCAACATAAAACAACCAAACAGACTCCGGAGCAGACTGGACGGACTCAAATTGTAACAGACCAGACCGGACTGGGATTGACCGGGGCATAGCCAGTCAGGACTGGGTGCTGTTTGAGAGAGTGAAGTAAAGAGAAGAGACAATGCAAAGACACGAGCAGCGAGCGAGCCGGAAAGGGAAACACGACCAGAGAGAATAATTACTTCAGTCCACGTGCCGTGCAGGAGTGTGTGTCGTGTGTGCGTGCGTATATAGTTGGGTGTGTCCATACGGTATGTGAATGTACGTGCGTTCGGCGGACTCACTCCCGGGGGTTGGGCTGATATTGGCTGTAGCGGTGGAGAGAGCTACGTGAGAGGGGGTAGAGATAGTGTTTACATCGTGGAGCTGACTGAGCACGGAGGAGCGCCGCCTCACAGCGCCCTGAAAGGAACCGCTCCGCTTGAATGTGCTCACTACCTCCATCTGTAGGACACAGACAAAACAGCAACACTCAGTGAGGGCAGGATAGCCACTCTGGGTGCATGGCCACATCTGCATGGTTTCACAGAGGTTTGTGTGTGTGTATGTGTGTACAGTGGGGTTCAAAAATTCAAGTTCTGTTTGTTTTCATGTTTTACCAAAAATTAAGTAAATAAAACATCCAGTAATATATTCAGTTTGCACACAATATCCTCTAATTTCCTCAAAACTAAAGGAAAAAATCTACAATAAAGTCATTTAGCAAATGCTTTTATCCAAAGCAACTGTGAGCAAGTATTAAGGAGCAGTTAGGGTTTAGACATCTGGGCATGTTGATGCTCAAACCAGTATGGCATGTGAAAAAATGAGCCCTCGGGGAGTCACTCACCTAACTCGAGCAGCGTCTCACACTGCTACTGATTGGTCGGCACGGGTAAATGATAGTGTGGCGGTAAAGTCAGGTACTCACTCACCTAGGCAGGAGACTCATTTCCCTTGACCGGCAAATCATTCGCCTAGTCGAGCTAAGCACTGCTTTATCCACTCACTAGCCCAGTCACTGACTATGGCCTAGAGACATGCTACCAACGTTTATCTGTTCTTCCAAGGCCCCTTCACAATGCACGCCCTTTCGATTTTTCAATTTTAGTTTTTAGATTTTATAATATTTTATAAACACATATTGCTCAAAACCTCAACAACTGTATGGCCTAGAGACATGAAAACAACCTTTATCTGTTCTTCTTAGGCCCCTTTAAAGTGTGCAGCAAACTGTCCTTTTTGATAAACCCTTTTCCACAATCAAAAAGAGTGAAGGAATGGGAAATCTATTACATTGAAGTCTCCCAAATCACAAGCCAGTTGGACAACACACTCCTGTCAGTGCTGCCTAAAGAGACATATCCACCACATCAAATGGAAAAGACCAATAATATATCCTTTTGCAAAGCAGAAATAGGATTATATTGATTTATTAATACATTTCCCCAAAAGAACATATAATTTTTATAATGACTGATGAAAATATAAGTTCTTACATACTCCACAACAAGAGCTCACCCACAGACTAAGACCGTTTTTCTTTTTCTGGCGTGGCAGCAATTACTGCCGTATTACGGTGTAGAAAACTGTAACAGAAAAGATTCCTTGAATTAGTATTAGAATTTTGTAATACAAGTTGAAAGCCAGGCGAAGCCAGTGAGGAGCTTGCCTAGAAGAGTCAGTGACATGGCAGACTTTTAAAGTCGATAGTCGGGGAGGCGCTTGAGTCACTCGCATATTGCCTAGTGAGTGGATAAAGCAGTGCTTAGCTCGGCTAGGCGAATGATTTGCCGGTCAAGGGAAAGGAGTCTCCTGCCTAGGTAGGAGAGTGTCCGACTTTACCACCGCCCTATCAGGTCCTCGCACCGCCCTATCTTTTACCTGTGCCGGCCAGTCAGTAGCAGTGTGAAACGCCACTCGGGTTAGGTGAGTAAATCCCCAAGGTCTCGTTTTTGAACGGTTTCACACAACATAAACCAGGATCTTTCAGCTGGGAATGCACTCCATTGCCCTAACCATTAACTATAATTTTCCTATTATATACAGTATAGTAATATTTTAAAGATATGGATTTTAGGTTAGAACTCCATTGACCAAAGCACTGACATTAGAACTGGAGTTTGTCCTTGGATAACTTTTCAGATACTGTATATCATTGGAGTAAAGATTTTGTTTGTTCTTGATGAATGATATAACAAACAAAGTTCTTTATAATAGACTTTTTTTTCCCACTGTATGTGAGAGGGTTTTTTAAATGTGTGGGCCAGTGTAGAGGAAGGTAGGTGGGTAAAATGTTCTGCGTATGAGTGATGTGTGTGTGTGTGTGTGTGTACATACACACATACCAAGGTATGTAAAAAAAAAAAAAAATTATAATAATAATAATACCCTATAATATAGGGACTTAGGAGACTATTAAGAAGTTGGAACTGAATTATTGTGGCTTCTCAGGACTGTGTTGGGGTTTACAGATCCTTGACTCTCCTAGGTCAGTTTTGTTGCATCTGTTATGGCGGGAAAAGTGACGCCTTCTTTATGATTGGTTCTCTTGAGTATTTGCTGTTTGCTGACCTCAGCAATTTTGCCACTGAGCTCCGCCTATACAGTCCTGAGAAGAGGTCTAATCAGCCAAATTGTGTGGGTTGACAGGGGATTTAAAGTCCACCATGCAAATGCTCTGACTGCAAAATGTGCGAGAATCAATCATTTAGCTAGCTCGATTGTGCGAACACATGAACATTTGCATTTACATTTACAGCATTTATCGCTTTTATCCATACATCAGTCATCGTAAAATATTTTTACATGCATGCATCCACATCTATTTACGTTACTATCTATGTAAATATAAATAAACTATATAAACATCGAACATTTTTACGAATGTCTAAAACACCACCTAAACAATAGCTAGAGACTTTTTTCAGAATTTGAGAAAAACAGAGAAGAAGGGGAAAAACTGGAATCATTTCTGGTATAAGACAGAACACAAATAGAATGACTTCGTAGGAAATTAGTAGAACATAGGAAACATTACACATCTAATATGATTTATCTGTCAAGGAGAAACCCATGAACCCATGAAATGAAAACAGGTGACTAATGATGAACTACTCTAAATATGAAGTTACAGTCATGAACCGCAGAATCTCCGTTTGTGTTAGATGTAGCGGTATTTCTGGAAGAATAAAGGGAGATAAAAGTTTCGGGTTATGGGCCGTGTCTGAATTCTCTATACCACATACTACATAACATGTAGTTTGAATATGTGATATTGTTGTATGCAAGTTTAGAAAGCAAACGATATCAGCATTCATGCTAGATCAAAAATGTCAAGTGTGCATCCGCTACAAACTACACGAATTAAACTGTCCTTAAAAAGCAAACTAACAATACATGTGAAGATTTCTTGTTAAAGAGAATGTTGTATTTTTTAACAATGGCATTCAACACACATTTAATAATATATATGAACTTTCCTTGTAATTTCTTTATTGTGGGCTGAGAACAGTCACTTTTGCTGAGATTTAAGTATGATGTCACATCCATAAGGCTTCTGTGTTCTAAATACTGTTAATGCAAAATAATAGTGTGTAGGATGCAATTCATATTTAAATGCGTAGTGCATACTAGGGAATTCGGACACGGCCATAATGACAGTGGTGGTCATTTAGTTCTATCTACAGTAACAGTACCTGGGTCTGGATGCGGTTGAGGCCACGGAACCAGAGGATCTGTCCACGGCGCAGCTCCCTTTCAGCACAGTCAATCTCCTCCTCATCTTCAGCAAGCTCTTCCCCTTCCTCCTCCCCAGGCTCCAGACCCAATCCCGCCTCCTTCAGACATGGCAGCCGCTCTGTCGGCACTGTTGCTATCAGCTGACACCCAGAAAACCCAGAAAAGTTGTTAATTGAGGAGCAGACAGTGAGCAGCTTTACCAGGTACCTGTTTGTTATTCTGACCCTGCACACAATATACATTGGATTAGATAATACCATGTAACTATAACAATTGATAACCCCTTTTGCACCACAGGAACTGTTTAATGAACTCAGAACCCACAGGAGGAACCAAGGCAAATATTGGTTCCTATTTAGTTCTGCCAGTTTTATCAAGGTAGAGTCACTGAATGGTCAATCAAATTCCAATGAGTCAGCAAACAGACCAGTTGCAATTTAAATACCATCACAGCCAAAAGAGAAAACATTCAGCAGCAGCTAGGCAGCAAGCAATTGAAAGTCTTAAAACAAAAGAAGGTTGGACACTGAGTAATCATGTCACATGTGACCTGTCATCATTGGTCGACGTAGATGCGCAAGTTCTTATTAGGATCTAGTTTGAGAACAACATTCAGACGGAAACTGAGTCAGCAACTGCATGAAAAGTTGTACCAGTAGATTTCCTTGCCTTTTAGCAGATCTGGACATAAACTACAGTTAGGCAGTGCATAGGTTCTTGAGGTAGGAGGGAAAACACAAACAAGTTTCAGGAATTGTGTATTCTGGATTATAAATGGAAAAAATAACTTATCACAGAAGAAAATGTTTCCCTAGTCTCACATCAGGAGTTAAAATAATATTATGTGAATACCAGCCTACACTAGCTACTTACCTGGCCCCAGAGCAGCTCTCCAACTCCAACAAAAAGACACCAGAGCCACTGTTCCATGTTGAGAGGAGCGCAGCTGAAGGGCTTTCCTCCCCACTGCACGATTACGATCTACAAGAGAGGCACAAGCAGAAAGGAAATGAAGACGATACAAAAAGGCACTAGGAGCCCTATTTTACATCTATAACTGTAATCACAAACAATTTTCTAAGAACTTTCTAACTGTTGATGAAAACAGTTGATGTAGTGTACACTTGTGGAGGGTGTGGCCGTGGTTTAGCTCTGTCGGTGTGTGGCAGGGGATGTCTGTAGGTGTGGTTCACGGGACTTAGGGACAGGTGTGGGCAATTATGAATCGCCTGTCTCCCTTTTTAAGCAGTGAGTGAACACAGCTCGAGAGAGACGCCAGTGAGCCTGGAGACTGTATGTACTGTATGTTTACCGCCAGTGTGGATTAACCTTACCTGTGGAAAAAGTCTTTGCGATTAGCCGGTATGGTACAGTAATGTATGGGTAATGAATAAACCCCTCCCAGTATAGCTTTGCACTAGGAACAAGGCTTATCTGAGGGGCACTGATGTAATCAACACAATAATGCACAGCAGGGGTGAAAGTAAGCCGGTACGGTCCGGTACTGCATACCACTAAAAGATTCAGTGGTGGTACGCAGTACCAGGAAGATGGGAGAGCGGCTGCCTGCTATAAAGCCCTCATTCAGAACCAGTCACTGCCGCACTCTGGGTCAGAAAATAGATCCGCTAGCAATATGCAGTCTTGAAAACTACTTTGTCTGTTTTGTCATTCTGAATTGTTTCTGAACTGTCCATGCTGTGTTTTAGTCCATGCTGGATGGAGCCTTGGCCGGGCATCTCCCTCTCTTCCTCGAGGCTCTTGCCCTGCTTCTCTCCCCCTCCCCTCGGAGAGAGCCCGGTGGTCTCCTCTGCGCGCAGCCTTCGAAACGTGTACCACACGTTTAATGTCTTTACGTTTGTTGCAAAATGTCCCAATTAAAATCAATAGGAGAGTAAGCAGTTGTGTTTCGTGTTATTTTGTTCAATTTTAACGATACAGCTCGGAAAAGAAACTGCTTATGAGCTAACAACTGGAGATTTCACTCAGCAGTACGTGCGTCCGGTACTATTACCAAACCCGTTTTGGTAATAGTACCGGCAAGAATTGTGATAATTTTGATTAGGAGCATGATGTTTTGTGTTGTGAACTCTAATAATGTCTTTCCCACTATCTCTCTTACCATCTTCATCTGCTTCTACAAATCCCTCAAATGCCACTCTCCACTCAAGTCATCCTACATATTGCACATACTGTAAATAGCAGTGACTGAATAAGCAGGACTAAATATAATTAACGTCCGTATAGGCTCTTGCAGTCCACAGATGTTTCCATTTCCATTACCATTTATTTTATGTATCTGTCACTAAAATAGCCTCATCTACAAAGCAGTAGATTGTAACTAAGTTGATGTGTCTGTACTTGAATTTCATAAGAAATAAGGATTTAAAGGCCAAAAAAATGTTTGTGCAATGGAGGCTAAGAAAAGGTGAAAGTTAGTAAAAGTAGTAAGAATGAAGTCAAAAGTGAAAACCAGTACAATTATGTGCCATCCGCCTAAACCCTTGGAATCCTCCGTTGAAGAAAAGCTAGATGAGTATTCACTCCTAAGGTTAATTATAGAAAACTTGCATCTCTTCTGGAGGGTCAAGCAGGAGATTCTTTACGACCAGGAGACAGGAGACCAAATCTGAGTCTGTGCTTCTCGAAATTGGAAGACCATTTTTATGCTAATAAACTTGGGACATCTCCAGGCCAAATTTGCGCCTGAAGTCTGGGAAGAGCATAATCTTGACCGTGGAAGCTCATAGTCCTCTTGTTGTTTATACTCTTGACAGTCTAAAAAAACATCATGATAGCCTTCTATAATCACAGAGTCAGGGAAAACATTTGTTCCTCTTATTTCCTATTACAAAACCCTCAATTGGAGCCCTCCATTTTCTGCAGCACGCCAACTGTTCTTAGATTAGACCTCCGGGAGGAAGTCTGCAGCACATCCAATTTACCCAGCAGTTTCACATTCTTGAAACTAGAGCTCTTAGTAATTGGACTCCAGCTGAGTCATTTTGCTGCTGTAACATGACAGGTCCACTTCCATCACTTTGATGTTTTTGGTGTGTGTGGGTGTGGTCCTCTTAATTGCATCAAGGGAAGTACTGACAACTTTCAAATGATCTATTAGAAAAGTAACCATAGCAGTGTGATAATATGTTCAAAACATGAATGTCACACGATCAAATGTGAAATTCAGGTGGTTTTTCTGTAAGGGAGATTACTGGATAACCTGGTACAGCTAGCTGTAATAGTAATTGTTAGCTTGGTTGACAATGTCTTCTGGTGGTGTATTCGGTAACCAAAGTAAAAAAAAATTATGTCATGTACCATCCTGGCAATGAAGTAAAGCATGTGTATTGCGGAGTCTGGAATCCTAAAAAAGTAGCCTCTATCACTGTGTGATCTGCCCTGTCTTTCACTACAGAGGGCATTCCTTTTCTTTTCCTCCTACCTAAATAAAATTATACTCTTTTGTTTCTCAGAAAAGTTCGGGACCCCTCAGATTTGACTGATCAGACTGTATTCATTTAACTTTGTTGCTTGCCTAAAGTGTTGTCATAATATTAAGAATATTTGAATATATTCATGATTCTATATAACTGTCCTAAACCATGCATAATATTGTGTTAATGCTGCACGATTAATTCAATGTCAATCATGAGCGAATTACACAGAAAATGTCGTAAAACAAGATTCCTGTCCTTTACGCAACCAATAACTGGTCTGCCAAGATGAATGCGGGGAGTGGGGCGGGTAAAATCCGTCAATCCGTGGGCAGTATGCAAACCAAAGTGGAGAAAAAGCTCCAAAAACGCAGCATGTGTGCAACAGCATAATACCTTTTGATGTCCAGCTCACCTGCACGGCGAAGGTCCCCACAACAATAGAACAGAAGATGGGGTTTCTGAATATGCCATCGAAGACATTCCTCTCCCCATGGATCTTGCGGGCATTTATCTCATTGAAAAGTTGCATGAGGACGAAGGTGTTAAAGATGATGGTATAGTGCTCGGATGGAGGGGCGTGGAGAGGCGCGTTGCGGCCGCTGTCAATGTTAAAGATGCGCTCGCCTAGGGAGAGAGGCCGAGATAATGTTAAAAAAGAAGCTCAAGAAAAGTATGCAAGCTAGCAAGTCTCAAGGGGTTCCGTTAAAATGTTTTCATTAAATGGTACAGTGTGAAACATTTTACAGACTTTTACAGAATTTAATCAGTTTTAAACGTTTTAAAAAGCATAATACCTGGGCAGAATTAGTGTTACATTCTACATTCACTACATTCACATAGCACATAAACATACATAACCATGCACCTCCCACCCGGTCATGGGTTCAATCCCCAAACAAGCCCGGCCTACCTGTAAGCATCCTTGAGCAAAATGTGTAACCCCTACATGCCACCACTTTAACGGGACTTGGACCTACCTTCAATGTTACTAGATCTACTAGATTCTGGAACCAGTACACTCACTATTTTGGTGCTAATAGGCCTGTATGTGTATGCACATTCGAGAGTACCTATGAACAGAAGGGTGAAGATGATGACTAGCTGGTACACGCCATGCCCCAAGATGTTTTTCATCATGGTCAGAGAGATAAGCGGGTTGTTACGGCCGTAGGGTTTCCGTAGCAACAGTGCCTCAGTCGGGGGTTCAGTGGCCAGTGCCAGAGAAGCAAACGTGTCCATGATCAGATTCACCCATAACATCTGCACCGCCTTTAGTGGAGAGTCCTGGAGGGACAGGATGGGACAGTACAAGACATGATAGTACAAGACAAGAAAGGACAGTGCGAGACAAGAGAGAACAGTACAAGACAGGACAGGACAGGACAGGGACATACAAGACAGAAAAGGAAAAGAAAAGTTTCTAAACACTGTTCACCTACCTGCGTGATGCAGGCCCCTGTGAACGCTACTATGACTGCTACCACATTGACGGTGAGCTGGAACTGCAGGAACTTGGAGATGCTGTCGTAGACATTCCGTCCCCACATGACCGCCTTGACGATACTAGAGAAGTTATCGTCAGTCAGAATGATGTCAGATGCCTCCTTAGCCACGTCCGTCCCCGCAATACCCTGCAGTACAGCACACAAGAGAGAGAGGGGGGAAGAAAAGGAAGAGGAGGACAATTAAGAAAAGAAATGTACAGTATGTTGATTCAGCCATTTTCTTTTTCTGCCTTTAGACTGAGAGAGGCATCCTAATTGCTTTTACAAAAGATTGTCATCTACAATTTCAGTCAATAGTAGAACTCTGCAGAGGCACTAAAACATACACCAGTGAACATGTGACATCAAGAGGTCTTTAATGAACGTCAAACCTAACCTCTCTGACTGCATTATAGTGGGGGAAAAGTGTGAAGCTACCTTTACAAAACAAAATCCCTACCTATGTTTTTGTTGATTCATTTTGGTGTCATGCTAATACATTATTTCTTCACACAACAAAACAGTCACAGCTAGTAACTGAATACATTTTACAGTATTTTAAACAGAAAGTTACCATGGCAAAGCCCACGTCGGCTTTCTTCAAAGCTGGCCCGTCATTGGTTCCATCCCCTGTTACCGCGACAACCTGTCTCTGCTCTAAAACAGTACTGTCGATGATGCCTGGGCAGAATTAGGGAACGGGAGTTAACAAAATGTGTATGTGTGCATATGTGAGATTGTACAGTATATCTGCATTATATTTTTGAATGTGTGTACAGTATATGTGTGTAAGGGTTAGAATAAGCCCTTCAGTGTCTATGTCTTAAGTTATTTAACCCAGCAACTCACCTTTGACCAGTGTGTGCTTGTCAGTGGGTGAGGAGCGGGCCAACACTCTCAGTTTTGGCCAGATCTTGTCGATTCGCTCCTGTTCAATCTGTCAATAACAAAGTGTTAGAGTATAAGGTGTCACTGTTAATCAGGAGTCTTTTACATGCAGGTGTGTGATAGAACAAATTATCAAAGACCTGAATAGAGAGATGCCTCCTGCTCTATTGCATTTATTATGGTTTTAAACATGCACAATGTTAATTAAATTAATGAATTAATCAAACTCTTAAGTGAACGTTAAATGTGAATTTAAATTCCTAATTATTCAGTGCAGTAATAATCCTTCCAAGCGGCGGTGGTGATTTGTTTCACAGTTTCACAACCTAAAGTAATTCCGACGCTAGAAATAAACATCTAATTTGCTACTCTATTTTATTATTAGAAAAAGATAGTTCTTTTTTTCCCCATAAAATTTTATCTCTGTAAAAAGAGCATCTGCTGACATCTTTTGGTCACTGGATGGTACCCTAGAAAGCACATGCTTGTAGTCAAAACAGGGAGGATTTTGTCAGCCTCAGCAATCTGTCTCTGGCAATGCGATGCATGTTCAGGCGAAGGGGAGTATGATTCTGTTGGGCACCCCTGGTGTACCCTCACGCCTAGCCCTAGACCTACTGGATTTTTTCGTGTCCACAACACTGCGCCCCATGTGAAAGCTCGCTGTGCCCCCCCGGGTTGAGAACCATTGGTCTATAGTATTAGTATTTTGATTTTGTATTTTGAGCATAGTGATTTGTCTTACAATCAGTTCATTGCAGACAATCAACTTTCACAGCATCACTTTCTTGGGAGGAATGCTATACGCCATTAAATAAAATAATAAGTGAATAAAACTAATTTTAAAATAATAACAATAATAATTTCTTGAATCTTGAAATCATCTTGGAACCACCTAAAAGCATTCTTTGACTGAGATACAAAATGCATGTACACCCTTCACCCTAACTCACTTCTCCTTTCTCATTCCTGATTCGTCGGTTGAAGTCTTTGCCTTCCAGACAGATAAAGTCATCCCCAGGATGAATGATGCCACATTTTGCGGCTATGGCCCTGGCTGTGTTGATGTTGTCACCAGTCACCATGCGGACTGTGATGCCAGCGCGCTGGCACTTACGAATAGCTTCGGGCACCTTGAAGAGACAGACAGAGAAGTTTTTTTTTTTTTTTACCGCACACACATTTTTCTGTACAGACAGAGATACAGACACAATGCATTTAGCATGCGTTAAAAACCAGGGACACACACATACATCCACGCTTGGGTTTAAGGCTCTCTAAGCCCTACCTCAGGCCGTACAGGGTCCTCTATCCCCACCACAGTGATGCTGGTCAGCTCAGTTACTATCTCAGCTTCATTGTCCCAGTCAGGGGCCGGATTCCCAGGCAGGTCACGGAAGGCAATGCAGATGGTCCGTAACCCCTCACATGCCATTGGCTCAATCACCTATCATTCATTTAGAAACTTTCAGTGAGGGGCCTATAAATGTCAAGAATTGAATGACTAATCCCAAGTGAACCTTTTATAAAAACTTACCTTCCTAACCTATACCAAAGACAAAGACAGAATCCTAGAATCCATCTCTAACTTAAACTGAGGTGAAAACAAGACATTATTGCTAGAGCTGTGAAGTGATATTTTATTTGTATCATTCACCTGATAAACTCTGATTAATGATGAATAATTACATGTTTAAAATGTATGGTTGTGCTTGTGTGTACATGCACATGACATCATCTTGACATATTTTTGACAACCCTAGTTATTGCACTTACTCACCTGTTTGACCATCTCGTCTCTGTCACGCGGGCGGAAACTCCTAGGTTCACCGTTAGCATCTAGGATGTAGGAACACCTGGGGCGAGTGATGAAAGACAGGCATGGAAACATACGTAAAGAATCTAATCACAATCTCCTTTCATATATAAAAATTGTTGTCCTTTTTCTCTCTCCTTCCCCCTCACTCACTTCTTGAGCAGGATCTCAGAGGCTCCTTTGCTGTAAAGACGGAAGGAGCCGTTGGGCAGCTTGATCACTGTACTCATGGACTTCCGCACTGAATTGAATGTGTACACCTATGATGGACAGATTGGATGTGTTTATACAGAGACAGGCAGCAGCCATCTAGATAGCTAGCTAGGAAGGTGGTTTCATACCTTATAGATTTTCTCTTCGGGGATCTGCTCTCTGACAGCGGCGTAGTCCTGCTGCAGGTCTAAGACAAATCCCAACAGGCTACACTCTGTCTTGTTCCCCACCTGCTTGGCCAGGCCCCCCTCCACATCAGGAGGCTGAGGCGGAGAGAGTTGTGTAGAGAAAAAGGCGTTAGATTAGATAATGTTTGAAAGAATACAATGATTAACAGTGGAAGGATTCCCACAAAGTCTCTTTTCAGTGGATTGCTTACCATGATATTGGAGGTGTAGGCGCTGTTGACAGCAATGGCATTGACCAACACATTTAAGGTCTTGGGATGGACCTGGCCTGGATCGGGGACCATACGATGGTGCACGTCACCTAGACAATAACCATATATAAAAATGTGCAGAAGTGCAAATGGAAAGGCTTTCACGAATGGGCAATAGGCTGAATAATTATTGTTTACTATTATCAATCAATCTGCTATCTTAACCAGAGCATTTTCACTTAATATCAGTTTTGCTACAGTTTTCTGTGTGTAGAGCTGTGGCACTTCATCAATAGTGTTTTATTGTAATGTAGTGGTCTGCATATTGCTACAGAGATATAATGCAGTACGAAATAAACACCATTTTCCATCACATCACACAATTCACCTATCGCTAAGTCCCGCC
>JAOEHI010000022.1:690055-702897 GCA_025447815.1 Percopsis transmontana
CAAATTCATAGGTGAAGTAACCTTGTTACATAATGCTGTTAACAAATGTAGGCTACTAATTGTAAGTCGCTTTGGATGAAAGCGTCTGCTAAATGCTTAAATGTAAATGCTTAAATGTAAATTTAAATGTAAAAGAGGACATATTTTAGATATGGTATTGCAATTATAAAAACGGTTCTGAATAAATGTTTTTGAAGATAGTCGCTTGTTAGGACAACCCAACAGAAGTGGTCCAATAACACCAGAGGTCCCCGTCCCTGCCCCGTTAGTAGCAGTGAGAAGGATCTTGGATTTAAAATGCTTCCTACCGTATTTAACCTGGGCCATGTCTCCCACCACCATGTCGGCCACGGGGATTTGGATCACATTTCCTTTCCGCACCACTGTAAACTTCTGTTCCTGCTCAATCCTGCTCTGCAGTCCCCGGAACTGCTTTTCTTTGGACCAGTCGTTAAATGCCGTAACCAAGACGACGCACACCACAGACAGCAAGATGGCAGCACCCTCAATCCAGCCGGCCTCCGCCTCACCCTCATCCTCTCCCCCCGTTGCTACGTTCCCACATGCTGGAGGGGAAGAGGGATAGACAAATTATTAAATTGACCATCCTTTATTTGTTCCTGGAAGGTTTTCAAAAACGTTGAGTGGCTTGCATTCCTCTGTACCCCTACCCATACAGGTCTCATAGGCACAAACCATTCTCTACCCCTCCCCCAATAGCCATCCATCACTTTTGAAAGCAGTGGTGTTTCAAACATCAACAGTGAGCTGGGGCAGACATTTTAGGTTTTAGGTTTAATCGATGAGTGTGCCTTTAAATAGAGAAAATATATATCAGCAACCCAAGTTTTCTCTTCTCCTGTGATAACCTAAATTGTGTTCCAATGGAGAAATAGGGCTGCAAAAAGGACCTTACACAACTGGCACATCCCACATTGACCATTCATGAAAGCGCTTGGAGAAAATTGGGGAAACTCATGTTAACTATAAACCAATTCTAGAGTCACAGAAGTTTCTTTTTTCGGATCGTATTATCTCTGTTTTTTCTAAGTTTGGTATGAATAGGACAACTCAGATTTAAAAATGTTGTTTAAGTAAATACATTTTTAAATCTCATTTAGTGTTATTCTTATCTAACCATCGTAGGAATTACTGTCCTTTATAGTACACCTCACTCTTCTGGCATCAACATAAGCTAAAACAAACAACTAAAATAATTTGCCAATTTCTTTTTGGCTGGGGTCTGGTAGTTATGAAGTGGGTCCAAAAGCGCCTTTTACCAACAACGTAGTGTGTGCATTTTGGCTGCAAATGTTTCGGAGTTAAAGAAAAATAAATAGTGGATGTTGATATTGATATTTATTTATGTTCTTTGGATTTTTGTAACTTCTATGTTCTTGTGTATATTCTATTAAGACAGGGTAGGGACTTATTATGACAGTCACTGTACCCTCTTCTGGTCCTCTATGTTCTTTCATCTCGGGTGTTGAGCGTGACTATGGCAGATTTGCTCCTGCAATGCTTACAGTAAATTTTTCCACCACTATGACCTTATTTGCCAATGCAAAAGTAAAGTGTTCTATTTTGTGGACAGATTTCTTGTCGTTCATTTATAGATATACTGTATTGTTTAATTTCTATGCACACTAAAGTACAGAATCACACGAACAGCAAATCTAAAAATCTGAGAAATACTTTTTCATTAAACATCAAGTAATTACTAATCTTTTCAAACAAGAACCCTATATTGTTGTATATGTTATTGGTTTTCCGTACAAAATTATACTGAGGTTCTTAGGCATCCGTGTTTTTCTTTCGGGCATAATTTTCTGAAGCACTTCAGGAGGTCATAAATTAGTTGTGAAATGAATTCATTACAACTTATAACACACCAGCCTATAACACACCATATGAGTGCAATTGCAGCGTCTCCTATATGACTTAAAAATGTACATCAATAAATATAGTTAGACTTAATTATAATCTTGTTTGTAATGTTTGAAGGTCAAAGTAGGACATTGTAGATCTATACACACTAAAATGAACTTAGGCAAAGCCCTTAGCAGGGCATTCAAATCACTATGTTCTGGATTAGTTCATGATCAGTACACTTCTCACAATACTTTTCTTACAATTTGCATATATTTGAGTTTCCCAGGGGTCATTAAAACGTGTGTGAGATGCTACATCTTGACATTTATTATAAGAGGAACCTGTTTAGGGCCCCGTGTTCAGAATTGGTTCAAAATGGTAGGGACTTTGCCTGGCTTCCTGAAAAGTACACTTAGAGGTGAATGGTGATGGTAAACTGATTAGCACCTGCCTATAGCTCCTGTAAACTGACAGAGGGGTTCTAGACCTGATTCTTTACTGGGGCACAGGCCCCAATCATTCATCAGCTGGGGGTAGAAAATGTGCTCAGAGCACGGACCACTGCAATTGTAAAGATGATTCAGATTCACATCTTATTGATAACATTGGTTGTGCGAAAATAAATTGCAACACCATTGTTTTAGCATGAAAGCATGTGGAAAAAAATGTGTGTCACACACTAAAATTACTGTGTGAGAGAGGGGAACTTATACTGGGACACAGCAAATAGCAAATTAATACTGGGTCACATGCTTCAGCAAATGGGGTCTGGCAATGTCCCTGGGCTACAACATCTTTGCAGCATCTTTAATCAAACCAGCTTTAGGTGAAAGCAGACACTTTTATTGTCCTGACCTTTTTGTTCCTAAAAAGTTTTTTTTTCTTACTTGAATTTTGGAAATTAGTGCTTGAGATTGTACTGTATAAATAAATATGACTTGTAAATTCACATAGCACACACGGTTCTCATGGCACCTTGCACGTGCATGCACATACACAGAAACATGGACACACAAACATACACCATCATCATCTGGTGTATAGCTGTTTCAGGAGGAAATCCATCAAATCTACCATTATTTTCAAACTCACAGTATAGTCACATATCCTTATATGTTTGACAGAAAAGCAATGATCTCAAACCGCACTTTCTCTCAGGTTTTATTCCATAGCTACTGTAAATCTGTGCCAGAAACAGTGATCAACTGTTGCTAATGCTAGCAATCTAAGACGTGTAACTATACTGCAAGTTTCCAAGTTTTTGATCATGGCTTAAACAGTTGCCTATTGAACTGCATTATAAGCCCAGAAAGGTCAGTACTACACACCAATATGATGGGAAACAACATTATAATAAGGTTTTTGTGGTTGAAACTTAACCTATCCTTTAATATAACATCTTTTATTGTTCCTTAAAAACGTTTTGGGTAAGTTAGGACGTCCCAGCCGCTTACCTTCGGTCTCCTCCCCAGGTGGCTGGTAGAAGGACAGGCCCAGGGAGATGATGGCAGCGATCTCTAAGATGATGAGTGTGACATCCTGTAGCGCCTCCCACACCAGCTCCAGGAAGGTCTTGGCCTTCTTGGGGGGAATGAAGTTCTGGCCAAATGCCTGGCACCGCCGCTCCAGGTCAGCTGGGTCCCCACTCAGACCTGGGAAAGATACATTAATACATTTATTTATTTATATACAAGTGTTATCTTAAGTTTCCCAATACAAAACATACTTTAAAATGTCAGAATGTCTCACCTCCTCTCGTCCTCTATCTATCTCTATCCCTCTCTCTCTATCTCACACCTACAGCCTCACCCAATAGTGAGTCAGTTTCCATGGAAACAAGAATATGAAGTCCAGAGTGCTTCCTGTCTCTGTTAAGTTTCTGCCCAGCAACAGGTGATGTCATTTTACTTCACAGGTTTTGATTCAGGGCCTAAGCTATTTTTTGGATTGGCTGTTGGGGAGGGGCGTGGCGATTCATCCACAGTGGATGAGCTGAGCTAGGTCATGTCAGTTTAAGGGGTCTGTGTGCATGTGTGCGCGTGTGTGCGCACTGAAGTCATTCATAGCCCCCAGTGTTGCTGCGATACGCGATGCGCAACAGGGTGCAGAGGGGAGGATAGAGATTGAGAGAGAAAGAGCAAGAGAGAGAAAACAAATGACCTTATGCTGAGTAATCTTAGCTAGCCAAAGCGTCTTTTTATTTGTCCATCCCTCTCTCTCTCTCTTTTCATCTATCCATCGTGGCCGTTCTCTTTTTCTCTTAATTTTTGGCCGTCCTTCTCTCGCTCTTTTTCTCTCACTTCCTCCCTCTCTCAATCTCTCCCCTTGATGTGTCCTTGACAATGCGGCAAGCTGTTCTGCCCCCCCCCTCTCTGTCTCTCTCTCTCTCTCTCTCTCTCTCTCTCTTCCTCTGTGTCTCTGTTGAAGGTGTATATAATAGTTTTGTGCTGCAGTGCTTGGGGTATCCATAGCAGTTTGCTTATGGGTTTGTGTCTGTATGCATGTTTGAGTGTGTGTGTGAGACAGAGAGAGAGAGAAAGAGGGAGACAGAGGGAAAGCATTTGCAGTTGTTATAACCGATTGATTCCCTACTCTGTATCGTATTACGGAGTGATGTTCAGATTTAATTCTGTTATGATGTGTGCTTACCCTATAGTGTTCCATAGGATATACTGTATGTACCACCCAATTGTTGAGTATGATTCTACAGTCAGATTACTCTATGATCATGTCTATCCATCCGTTTTTCCTTTCTGTCCGAGTGTATAATCTGCACTGCACTATTAACTCTGATAAGATGCTTGTAATTACACTCCTCAATTGCGTTATAGCGTCCCCAGAGCCCAAAAATGTAACCTATTATTATTTATGTTTTGAAGCACAACTGTCCACAAAAGTGTGGGCAGGTTTAGGGGTAGAGGTAGTGAACCGTGTCAACCAATGAGAGCTATAGGGGGAGGAGTAGAGAGAAGTGCCAGTCACTCAGCACTCAGGTGTGGAAGGTTTGTTGTGTGTGTGTGTGTGTACCCAAGGGGTAATTCCAGACACAAATTGAGACAAAATTAAATTATAGAAAAGAAATGTATCTGTAATTACTTAATAAACTGTTCCTTCAATAAATGCATAAACTGATTGACTGAAGAAATGCATGTCAGGTTTACCATAATGTTAAGCTGTAGGGAGCAGGAGATGTTATGTAATGTACCGGAGGCAGCATAGTGTGCCGCAGTAACTGAGAGCGAGTGTCTGAGCGAGTGTGTCCTGAATATATCAAACATTGGCCAGCATATCAGCCAAAATGTGGTTTCCAATAATGTGGAAAATGCTGAATATTGGATGCGATCATCAGCCATAGGCAGCACAATAGCCTTTTCAACGAAAAAATTCAAACAACGCGTGTAATGTGTATAGGAGTGCATTTGTGTGTGTGCTTCTTTCAATTGTGTGCTTTCATTTTGGCGTTTCTGTACAAATCTTTATAGTTTGAAGGAAGGGGTGCTGTTTGATATTGCAGGATATTGATACTTTAAACAAGCCAGTGCAAGATAATCAGGATGAGGGTGCATCTAATTGTGTAAATAGCTATGTACAGGTGTCTTGTTTGCCGATTATGCTTTGTAAGGACATTAGGTGGTATAATGTGTGCGTCTGAGTGTGTTGTTGTTTATCCCTGCTGTGCTCATTCCTGACCAGTTCACAGTATCAAATTAGCAATACTCAAAGCAGACTTATCTGAAATTATACACCAAACTACTCTCTCTCTCTCTCTCTCTCTCTCTCTCTCTCTCCTTTTGTCAATTTGACTCTCTGTCCCTCTCACCCACACAGTACTGTGCAGAGAGAGAACGAGAAAGACAGGAAAGAGAAAAAGAAAATAAATAGAAAATACATATGAATCAATTTCGTCGGGTTCACTCAATCCATCCATTCCCTAAACAATACATTTTTAAATACTGTATATACATTCAATAATCCATTCACCTATCCATCTTCCTAACATCCATCCGTTAAATAACCCTTTCATCCATCTACCTAAGCATCCATTTACCCATTACCCATCCCTCATCCAACCATCCATCCATCCCTCTCTCCCTCTTGCTATTCCTCTAGAAGGTCTTCTCACCATCAGTAGTGTTGGACAGTATTCTCTGGCAGAGGCCCTCTGTGTCTCCGTAGCTCTCCTGGATCTTCTGCATGGCCTCGGCCCCCCGGAGCTCCATCAGCTCCCTGAGCTCCAGCACCGTCACCCCAAAGTCTCCCCCTGTGTGGTTGCCATCCGCCCTGCCATCTCCTCCCCCTCCACCTCGCGTCCCCTTGGGGTAAAATGCTACAGCGCTGTTGGCCATATCTCCCATTGTGGCTGTCGTCGACATTTTTTCGGTTAACTTTATTTTCCTTCCACTGTTCTCTTTGGTCTTTTTTCGACCCTCTTCTCTGTCACTCGTTCTCAAAGGCAGTTCCCTTGCACTTTGGATGGTTGGTTGTCCATGGGCTTGGCTGTTGTGACTTTTTCCTTATCAAGGGGGTGGGGGGCGTTTTCAGAGGTTTCCTCTACCCCTTCTACTTGTTCACAACCTCAGCCAAATCTTACACTACTCCTTTAGTTCCTCTAGAGGGTGGGAGGTGGGCTGGAGGGGAATTGAAGGGGGTCGAAGTTGGAGGTTGGTTTAGTGGGAAAAATCCTGGTGGAAATCCTCTTCTGTCACAGGCAACTCTGCTTTTTTCCTTGATACTGTCACGGTCGGGCCATGGACTTCGATGAACGAGTGAAGAAAAGGCAGCTGAAAAACCAAAGACTGAAAGTGGGTCCAGGTCAAAAGTCACTGCTAATACGCCACTGGGACCTACAGATGGAACGAGAGGAGGAAACAAGAAACATATGCGACTGTAATTTCACAAAATCAAAAATATTTTGTGGAATTCAGTGTGTGAATGCATGTGATACTGTATTTCATGTGTACATTGTGTCCCTGACAAGTCATGGCATAATACCTTCTGTGAGTGCTTCAGTGCAAACAGCAATGAATGCTAAATAGTTTTTCGAAATGTTCCAACATTAAATTTTATATATTGAGAAAGCTACAAACTGGTGTCACCTTTTTGTTATGTTAACACGGCCAGCAATTTAAAAAAATGTAAAATATGGCACTCATGTTTTGTTTTATTGTTTTTTTCTTTATACTCAATAATTCTGTCATGGTGTATGACTATTTCTGTTAAATATTTGACTGATCTAGTGGCATGAAATAAGTCCTCATTGTTTCATTTAAACACTATAAGAATTGGACTTTGGATAATAAATTAACAGAAAATACATAATACCAGTAGAAACAAAACAAATATCAAATTTGTAGACAAGTTTTTGTGGAATTACAGGTACAAGAAGATTTAGAGTTGAGGGTTTAGGCTATCTGTATTGATTTAAAGCTACAGCACTAAGTTATTTAGGTGATAATTGTGTAGCTTTATCTGAACATAAAACATGCAAGGACAATTATGATAGAAAAGGTAGTTAGTTAGATAGTTTTACCATATTTCTTTTCAATTTTAAAGTGACCTGGTTTTCTGGTAGTGTACATTTGCTCAGGAGTTGATCTTCACACCAACAGGAAGAAAAGTTACCTAAAAGTGAGACATTATTGTTGAATGTATTGTAAACTGTTTCATCCCACCTGGAAATAATTCATTTAAAATATTGGCCGTGTATCTACAAAGTAAGGGGGGCTGAAGCTTCAAACAGCATATAGCCCCAAAGCTACAATCCATTTTTGCCTAATTTTAACAATATCCTGTTTGTGGCATGCCATCATACAAACTGAGCATGTTGCCATCAATAATTTTCACCCATCTGTCGCATTCTCCGGCAGAAAACGTTAATTCACTACAAAGATGGCTACCGCTAATCGCATGTATTAGCATTCAAATGCATCACTTCCGTGGGAGTCTGGGGCAAGC
The DNA here is from genome assembly GCA_025447815.1 of Percopsis transmontana. Classification (NCBI taxonomy): domain Eukaryota; kingdom Metazoa; phylum Chordata; class Actinopteri; order Percopsiformes; family Percopsidae; genus Percopsis; species Percopsis transmontana. The sequence continues at coordinate 697,883 of JAOEHI010000022.1, forward strand.
ACTCAATAGGCCTACTATCTCTAGCAGGCTGTAACAAGTGTCTCAGAACAAAATATAAGCGTCAGTCTGTATTGGTAACTCACTGGATGAATTTGATGGCAATAGTGTATTTAAATGTTAAAATGACTCACGTGACCTAAAAATGTGCAACCGTGACAGTACAGATACAGTATATAGCCTAGCAAGCTACATTTTCAGCCACATTCCACAATGATTCATCCCAAATTGGCATTTAGTGCTGACCATTACTTAACATTCTCAGCGTCACACATTACCCAACATATTCTCTTTTTAGGCTACATTTTTCATAAAAATTAAAGTTGAAAGAATATGGAAAACCTGTTTCACTCTTTTCTATTGCAACTATCTTTCTGACTTCCTCACCCTGACCGAGACCTTTTATCCTGTCTATCTGCTTCCTTCTACTTCCATATTGAGCCAGTCACTCTTTTTCCTTCCACTCCAATCTCTCACTCACTGATTCTGTCTTATTTTATAATGCTCAAATGAAACACACTGCCTAGTGTGACTCCTCCCGCCTCTCACAATGTCTCTCCATTTGTCCTAGAGGCTATTAGTGTGCACTGCATAAATTGTCCATTGAATATGCTAAGTATATAAGTCTCAGTTTCTTTTAAATCACTTCATTACTTGGGGGGTTCATTTGACAACTGTAGTTGTGTGGCTATACATCAGTGTGTGTTAATCTAGCCTATGTCTGTGTAAATACTGTATGTGTGTGAATGTGTCTGCTGCCTATGTCAGTGTTCATCTCCCCAGCTACAGCCTGTCTACGGCCACCTGTGCACCTGCAGTTCCACTTTCCGACAGGCATCTTAAGGGTCACCTCTGGCAGGGGCCCTGTATCTGGGCTGCTGGCTACCATCCCTGCGTGGCACTGGGCCAATCACACACTTCTGTAATGCCCAGCGGGTACAGCACACTTAGAACTGAAGCCATTAGTATAGGTGGGACACTATAGGGCCCAGATAACTGCAATGGGGCACACAGCTGGCTCAGTGTTAATAAGGAAGGAAGAAAATTAACTACTGAAAAAAAAATCACCAAAAGATAAGATCATATAACGTGATTGATGTGGCTTGACACATATGCACAAACATTCAACGCCACAGGTAACAGTGCTTTCCTCCACAAAACGACCTTTCTGCTCACCTTCAGACGTGCCTGAGCTTCATCATCTGCCTACTCCTCATCCTCACACAAGAGGGCGAGATACAGTGGACATGCCTGTACTACGGGGCGACGTACACGAGAGAGAGCGAGAGAGAGACGTAGTGTGCGCCATTCCAAGGTTACTGGCCGGGCTCTGGCCGCCTCAGTCCAGCCCTGTGCCCGGCAGCACTCTGAATCGACCGAGTGCTTCACCGCTGCAGGTACGACGTGTCGTAATCGACACAAACAACAAACATACTGCTCAGGAGGCCACAGCCAAACAGCCTAGCCTATAGGTTACTATACTTGCCTATTAACTATGCTAGTTTTACAGCAGTATTAGGTGTCACATGCCCAACAAATGGCCTCACACAATCACACACACTCTCTATACATATCATAATGTCATAATGCTGTTGGCTACGATGCCTCTATATCTGTAAGGCTGTGATGAATACATTTAGTAATGACAATTAAATAATAATAATAAATTAGGCTGTGGCTCGTTAAAAAATATCCCCATGTCCTTCACAGTAAATATCATACCCCCCACTCCCACCCCCATAAAAGGCGCACGGGCACCCGGGGTAAATAACAGTCACGCACGCGGGCATGCACGGACTCACCGTGCAGGCCGAGCTCAAGGACATCAGCGCGCGGCGCAGGGAGGCAGTGTCCTGTTAATCTGGAGAATGTCCCAAATGAGAGGACACCGGGGGGGGGGGGTCCTGTCCGCCGTGGAGGAAAAGAAAACGACGCTGACGATTAACAATTCCGCGCCGAAAAAGCAGGCTCCGCGCACGGTCACCTGACGGATGGGTATTGCCTGGCGATTCTGCAGCAAGGCGCGAGGATGCGCCGCCGGCGTCGCGGGGCTGAAACACCTCCGAGGCGGCGGGGGCCAAAGCTGTGTGCGCGCGCGTGAGTTGCTAATTTGACCGATTTCCGTTTACGGCGGCTCGGAAAAAGACGTGCCACGGAGCGAGTAGAGGCTCATGCGACATTGTTGGAGGTGGCGGTGGTGGTGGGGCGGAGGGGAGGGAAGAGAGAGAGGTTGAGCTGCTGCGAGAGCCCGCGCGCACAGGAGCTCGGTCGCAGCATCCGCGCGAGAGAGAACCGCCGAGCGAGCGCTGATACCAAGGAGAGGAGAGAGAGAGAGAGGGAGGGAGAGAGAGAGAAGGAGGGGGGTACCGCTGCCGGTCTATCCGTAAAACCCCTCCTCCACCCTCCCCTCCGCTCGGTTGCGTGATTCAACGCGTCGCATCATATGCGACCTCTCTCTTTTTCTTTCTCACGCTCTTTTTTTCTCGGTAAGAAATGGAGAGCCAGGATGTCCTTTCAAGATAAAAATGCAACAATGTGTTTGGGGAGAATCTATAGTGCTGGAGCCCCGCGGTCAATGTTTCTTTTTCCTCTGCGCGGCGACCGCAAAGGACGACACTTATGTTTAGCCTACTAGGCTACAGGAAAGTCTAAAACTCACGGGGGCTGTGTGAATAATAATAATACAGAGCCACTGTGTCAACTAAGGGCAAGGGTGGCTATAGTCTAAGCAAGTAACGGGACAAAAATGCAAAAGCCCCGTTTTGATGGAACAAACGAATGTACAGTAGCAGGCCCAAGGCGCTGTCCGTCGTGCTGAAAGCTCGCGCACTAGTGCGGAAGAACAAAGCGCGGCTTATAATCGGCTACTGTCAAGCATGCAGGGAGCTGGAGGACAGGGAGAGATAGGTACATTCATAGATAAATCAGATGGACTTATTAATAGATTTTTCTCTTCAGCTCAGAGGGCTACATAAGCGCGGGCGCGCAAGCACGTGCAGCCACGCACGGATACAGGCCTTTCACGTTCATAAAGAAGCCACAAAAATAATGTGATTAGAAGCTTCCATACCGAATTTATAGCTATTCATTTTCATCTAGGATTTGATGTTCAACCATTCACAACCTAAGGCCCAATAAAATTTGACACTTTAGATATTGGTAAGTAGGCCTATATCTTATATAGACCTATAGGCCTACTTACAAGTAGGCCTAAAAGCCAAACATTCATTCAACAAATGACTAATTTGGGTCAATCGCCATAAGGAAGGACTTCTACAGCCTAGCACAGCATATGTCTGTGAGTAGATTCAAGTCACATAATGTTCTGGCATGGGATCTAAAAAGGAAGAATACATTGAGATCAAAGAGTAGTAGCCGAACAGCACCATCAGGTTTAACAGGGGTTATTACAACTGCTATATCAGTTCAAATTTGTGAGGCTTTGATAACATCTTATATCATCCTTATAGGCTTAACTTACAAGTGGATGTTGCCTGTATCCTTTCAAATCTCCAAATTTCCACAAAGTCCACATCTAATAGGTCTGTGGCATTTAGCAGTCAGGGTACTCATTCACATGATGACAGTATATTGCATCACACACATCATTGCTTTGGATAAAAGCATCTGCAAAATGCTGTAAAAGTACATTTAAATCTTCAATGTGAACATGGGTGCAATGCACATGGAGTCCCGTAAAGACACAATAACCAGTTACACAGTGCGACCTCCTGACTTCACCTCTAAGCACAGAGCAAAGTGTAAATGGATGTGCAAGCACAGGAAAGAAGGCAGTGTACAGAAGAGAGTATCAAGTGGTTGGAGAGTTGTTGTAGTGTGGCTCATAGACAGCTGCGCTCAGGCCCTCTCCTGGTTGTTCTTTAACTCCAACCTTCAGCCCCCACCACCTCCTCTTCTCCCTCCCCCACCTGATGGTTTATTCATAAGGTCTGGCTGAACATGCGCCTTCTCCATTATTAATATGACATTATGATGACGAAGGCCCTTGAAGCAAGTGAGACTGGGATTCTGTTTAATGGATTGAAAAAGGGAGGAAACAGAAGGGGAAAGGAGGAGAGATGGCAGGCAAGAGGGAAGAAGGAATGAAGTAAACGCAATAGGTGGTAAAATGTGAAATCTTGATTTCCCGTTTTGCCATAGATGCCATATTTAAAGGTACAGTACACTCCTCGATTAAGTTATAGTGCCCCAGCTTGCTCACATATTGTAAAACACGGCCCAAGAAAGTGTGGGCAGTAGTGGGGGAAGGTTAGGGAAAATGCAAGCACAGTGCAAGCCTACTAGGAAGGAGTAGAGTGTAGTGCAAACATCTCAGCCCCTCAGTATGGGAGTGGTATGCGCTTTCAGAGTTTTGAACCAAAGCAATATTTTTGTAATGCTGGTTTTAACCATAAAGGCAATTCTGGAAAAAATATTAAATCAGTATGGCCAATGAGAGCAAAGCTTTGTCAGATGTCTCTTCTCCTTAAAAAACTTTTTTTTAAAGTCAAGAGATCTTTTTACAATAAAAAAAACCTCAAGGGCAGGCACAAAAGTCTCAGTCAATCTGAAACATATACTAGATGACTGGATTCCCATTACATTATTAATTAGTTTTTTTACATACAGTACATAATTTATTTTTAAATAAACTAGCCTCATTTAACATTGAGGACAAGATATCCTGAAATGAAATCACCTTAACTTTAGTGTTCTCAGCAAAGGGCTGTTTAATGTTTTAGACTTGCGAATCCTGCATTGGGAAAGCTTGTTTTTACATTGGGCTAGATATCCCAGCCGGGAAAACAACAATCAACATAAATTAACTATACACACACATTCACTACCGTTCAAAAGTTTGGGGTTACTTAGAAATGTTTTTGAAAGAAAAGCAATTTTTTGTCAAATAAAATAGCATCAAATTGATCAGAAATACTGTGTATCTCTCATCTCATCGTCGTCCGCTTATCCGGAATCGGGTCGCGGGGGTAGCAGCTCCAGCAGAGGACCCCAAACTT
>JAOEHI010000022.1:702997-753889 GCA_025447815.1 Percopsis transmontana
CCCCCCCCCCCCCCCCCCCCGCCCCCCCCCCCCCCCCCCCCCCCCCCCCCCCCCCCCCCCCCCCCCCCCCCCCCCCATAAGGGCTGTATAACTTCATATAGCCTTACATATACATTTTTTTTTATTTTTATGAAAACTGGTGAAACTCTACCTCGAAGTTGATTGTTGTCCCCTAACAACCTGGTCACCACTTCATTTGCAGCCAGCTCTGGTGGGACCCTGAGGGCCCCACTACTTTCCTCTCCCGCCATATCCCACTGCATAGAGCCATCTGCTTGGGGCTGTACCATCCCTAAAGCAGACACACTTTTGTGTTAGACCACTGCACATCACACTTTTTTTTATTTTTATAAAATGGTACAGGTTTGGTACGTACTTTCAATTCAACTATATTATAAAAGGTAAAGCTCTCTACAAAATATATCGGCATATTTGCAGGACATTGCCTAGTATCTTGTGGCGTTCCATTAAATATAATTAAAGAAATATGTATCAATTGATTTGAGAAAAACATTACGTCATCCTCTAAATAGCATGAGATTCAAGAGTACATTCAAGAGATTTGTTTGCCGATTACAATATTATCGATCAGGACACCTGATATTGGTTATTTTGTCACTAATGTCCACGGTTAATTCTCTTATTATCATATATGAAGGGCGTTCGGTTTGTGGTCAAACACATAAAGTCTAGCTGTGTTAAGCCTAACGTAGCGACTTTTCAAAACGAAATGTTTGAAAAATGTGTTGATCTACTGTAGCAAGGCAACGAGTACAAACACTTACTTTTCTGTCGATTTCGTGGATTTGACAAACAGACAAACAGTTAGCTTAGTTTAGCTATACCGCAACGTTACTGCTTGCGTTAGCACGTTCTCCAAGCTAAATTGTCAAATCAATATCTGGGTCTGTTAACAGTTCAAACACCCTCCGACTGGTATCTTGCTTAATAATGAATCCATATATCCTTTTTTTAAGTAAGAAAATATGGGTACATTTAGCTGTCGGAGCCAAAGCTAAAATAATGTTATGATCTCAGGAAATCCCCCTTCCTTCTTCCGCAGGGGAAGCGCTGTCATGACGTCAGGACGTCAACCTACTGCCGCAGAGCATCTTTTCCTCCTCCGCTCAATGAGACGAGAGTAAATCAAACGCTTCATGATGCTCAGTGTACCTACAGCTAGAATTTTCTTCCTGTTTGCTTGGGTCTTTCCAAGTCACGCGCTTTATTTCCACATAGGGGAGACGGAGAAGAAATGCTTCATTGAGGAAATCCCTGACGAGACCATGGTGATCGGTAAGCATTGGTGCCACTTGGTGTTGGGGGCTTACCTTAGCTAGTTAGCAATGCTAGGTTGTCTTGCAGGATTGAGCTGATTGGGCCCACGGACTTAGGTCTTTCTTTGCATCACCCACATCATGCTATTTAGTGCTGGAAGCACAGGTGCAATCGCTTCAGTTTACGAAATACATATGCATTATAGTGTCTACAGTACATTATGTTATAGCCAATCAGGGTTTGGTTATAGGCAGGTTGTTATCAAGCGTAATGCTAGCCATGGTGGCCAAAAGGATTAGGATTGGTACATTTAAGATCGTGTTAACTTTAATTTCTCTTACTATTGGTGTTGGTCTTGATCGCAGTGAAAATAACATCATAGAATGAAAGCCATTGGATTAGTTTAATTAATTAAATGGCCACCATGGCCAAACACACACCTAAAGTGAATTTCAAAACTGCTGTGAAAATAAGAAAAGGTCTACATAATGTGACTGCTCTAAAATGGGAATGGCGAATGGCTTTTAGTGATTATACATTTATTTGGTTTCCCTTAACCCTCCTGACAGGGAAGTACAGGACTCAGCTCTGGGACAAGCAGACAAGTTCCTTTCTCCCAGCCACCCCTGGTCTTGGAATGCACGTCGAAATCAAGGATCCAGATACTAAGGTGAGAAATTAATAAATATCCGATGATATTAGATATGCTTAGACAGAATCTACCAAACCATTTATTGTTATCAAATAAATATCTTCCTCACATTCCTTGCAGATTATTCTTTCTCGTCAGTATGGGTCGGACGGGCGGTTCACTTTCACCTCTCACACTCCTGGAGAACATCAAATCTGTCTGCACTCCAACTCCACCAAAATGGCACTGTTTGCAGGTGGAAAGCTGGTAGGATTATAACACATTTCCATTTATAAAGTGGCAATATGTTATACATTGCCATATAGTTCCCCATAACACTTATTGTATAGTGGTGTAATGTAGAATATTGGAGTCACAACAAAAAGGTAGGGGTTTGATATCTGACCTTGCTCTGAGCAGGGTCATTAGCTGGAATTTGTTTGTTTTGCATAGCCCATCCTTTTTTTTTTTTTTTTTTTAATCAAATGGCTTCAAACTATTTGAAGAAGCGAACAATATTTATCTTTTAAACATTTCATACAATACATTGTTTGCGGTTTGCCAACAAACAAATTGAGCATGCTATTGTTGATAATATCCATACGTTTTTTCCATTTCTCTCATACTATGGGTGGCAATTTTTAAATTAGAGCTACACAAATGGCTACCACCACACACAGATCCTAGTCTCATTGGTCAAATACTGTTCAAAAGCACCACTTCTGATGAGCGTCCGGGGCAGGCAATCGATGCTATATTTTCTGTAGCGGGCTATAGAAAGCATATTGGAAACAAGGTAAATGTTTCTGTATTGTGTTACTTCACAGCAAGAATAAAAAAGTGATTTATTTTCAAACAAAATAATCGTGGTTTTATGATGCATCTTTAACAGTGACACTGAAAACAATTGGCTTTTTTTTCTAGAGAGTTCATCTGGACATTCAGGTTGGAGAACATACAAACAATTACCCTGAAATTGCAGCAAAAGACAAACTTACCGAGCTGCAGCTGAGAGTCCGACAGCTGCTGGACCAAGTGGAACAGATCCAGAAAGAGCAAAACTATCAGCGGGTGAGATTTAAAGCAATATTACGGAGGAGTGGAAGAGTGAGTTTTTGATGTTCTTTATGCTCTGGCCAACAAAAATATTTAATTCCAGCATTCCATAACAAAAAGTGTCCCTTCATTAATGGCACTGTTCATTCACAATGCTTATACTCCAATTTTGACCACTAGTGGTTCTAAGAAATAAAATCATCACACAGTATCCATATATGCACTGCGCTTTTGTGTAATCAACATTTATATTGTAACTCTAACACTGATACATATAGTAAAAGGTCACAGTGCTGGTATACTAAATTATCAGCACACATGGACTACCGCTTGTCCAATCAAATTACCCAACCAGAACTAACTATTGTATAAAAGTGCATGAAATAATTGTCAGCACCTGCTGAGAGCATGGCATGTCTGATATACAGAGATATATTGCAACTAAATTCTGTCTGTTGTCAAAGCTTTTGATAAAGTCAAGCCTATAAGCCTATGCAGCTGCTCGTAATCAGTCTGCCTGTGTTTGTCATATTCTGCAGTATCGAGAGGAGCGCTTCCGTATGACAAGTGAAAGCACAAACCAGCGTGTCCTCTGGTGGTCCATCGCCCAGACACTCATCCTTATCGTTACTGGAATCTGGCAAATGAAGCACCTCAAGAGCTTCTTTGAGGCAAAGAAATTGGTGTAGTTTCTCTTGGCGTGTGCACGCACGCACAGAGAGACTTTACTGACCAAGATGGAAAGACACTTGCCATGCGACGAGGGATGTAGTGTCAGAACTTATCAGACATGCTAGAAGCAGAAACCTCAATTGAATTGTTTGTTTCATGTATGTATTTAGAAATTTTGTCTAAAACACCACGAAAAAACATAACAGCCAATTGCCTTTTCTTAGCAAAATTGAACATTTCATTATCTCCTGTGCACAAATAAGCAGCATAAACATTGTTTGCAAAGTTGGACATCTTTTTCAGAGTCTGGAATGAAGATGACTATTTACTTAAGTCCTGTTTTAAGGTCATTTAAGTCAAGTAATTAAGCAATTTACTGGTGAGCATCAAGGCAATATCGAAAGCCTTACATAAGGATGTCTAGCATTTTGTTGTAATTTTGTTGTTCTATATCGTTTTCTTTTCATTCCACCAAAAACTTCAAGTAGTCACACATTTAAAAGTACACTCCTCAATGTATGTCTATAATTACTCTTTGTTGAAAACAGCATTACAAAAACATTTTGGTTTTTACTCAAGAGTACATGTCCCTCCTGCCCTGAACGGCTCTCATTCTCTACTCCTAAGCTCTCCTAGGCTTTTACCGTTTTATACCCCCCCAATGCAGCCCACATGTTTGTGAAGTTTTCAAACAGTGAGGTGGGGGAAAATTTGGGGTGCACTACAATGCAATCGAGGCTGTATATACCTTTAAATCTTGGAAATGCCCTAATTCATTAGTTTTCAGTTCTCCCAGTTTTATATAGTTGGATAGTTTGTTTTACTAGTCTACTGATAACAATGAGTTGTAAATACTATGTTGTAGTTATACCTTATTACCTGAACTGTTTCGTCTTATCCTAATACCTACAAATAGAATGACTGGTTGTCTCAAAGCTTATTTCTTCATCATAGAATTTATTTATTGAGCTATTACGAACACTCATTACAGAAGACTTCTGTAATTAGGGGAATAAATTGATTCCTCAGAATGTTAATACCTTGAGGTAATGGTTTTCTTTACTTCCATCTGAGATGTCAATTGTATTTTCCAGATGCGGGCTGAGTTGACAAGTTATCTTACATTCTAATAACATCAATATGGTTTACTTCCTGATATTTAGTTACTGTTATAACTGAGTGCTTAATAAAGACATTTGAGCCAAATCCTCTGATAATTATGATTATTATTGCTGTGTGCTACCGTGAACACCAAAATAAGACAGCAGCTAGCAGACATTTTAAAACTATATGTTTATTGCTTGGCTTCCCTCTAGCTAGATTCCCAGGTCAACAATGCTGAAATGCCTTGTAAAGACAGCTGCCATATCACTAGTATTCACACACTCTCACACAGTCTATTTTTTTTATTCTATCAAAGCTATTTTCAAGGAAACTAAACAAATTTTTCCAGTTTTTTGTTGTTTACATTGGAAACAATTTTTCTTATGGCAAAACTAGTAAAGCAGCAATGTAAAGGTCTGCTAAAATCAAGAGATGAAAGAAAATTCCCTTTGCATAGGTAAATTCTTTATCTCCTGTATGCATGCACACAGTCACACCATAACTGTCCCTACACAAAACACTTTCCTCTGAATTTACTTCTGTAATTTCAAAAATTCAAGAATAAAAATAGAACTTTGAAAACACCCACACACAATACAATACAATATCATTGACTCACAATACCACGTCATTATAAAGGGATATGTGTTTTATCATTTTCTTGTGTGTGTACAACAAAAAACAACATTGTACTGAGTGGAATTCCTGATTTTTGGGACACTGTATAGTACACAGTCAAGCACATTTCAGCACTGTCATATCTTGGGTTGTAGGCGAGGTGTTAAGTAAAAAACAAGACATCGAAACAATATCATTAATAGAGTCCATGCGTCATCGGTAGAATGGTTTTCACGACGCTATGTTTAAGCAGGTCTACTGGCAAAAAAGAAAGAAAAAATATCAATACGCAATGTGATATTAATGAGGGAATTTTAGCACTATAGTGTTAGTAATACTAGAAATAAGAAAATCTCCAAACTGCTAGACCTATAGTGTGACACTAGATGCTCGACAGAACAAAAATGGTTTGCAAAAATAAACGTGAAATGAGATTATGCAAATGAACTTTTTTATTCTAATTGAATAAGACATACATTTTTTTTTTAACATTGCGTCTTAACTTCACTTGGCTTTTATGGGAAAAAAAATGTCTCCCGTCAGCTCCACATCCCTGTTCAGTTTGTGTATGTGAACATTGTTTTTCTTTAAATGTAGTTGGATGAAGACCATTTTCAGTGCTCAGACACGGTTAGGTGTGCCATCTTCTTGGCAGCCTCTTCTGACACAACCTTTGATTTCTTCTCTGGGCTTGGGCTGGGGGTGTTAGCCGCACTATTGGGGTATTCCCTATTACCAAATATTATACTACCCACTCGCACGTTGGTGGAACCCACCTCAATCTTCAACACATAAGGCAAAAAACGAAATGTACCTCAGTTACAACACAGTATTACTACCAATGTTTACATTCTAATAAGTTAATATTGTGCGGTACTTACCGCATGTTCAAAATCAGTGGACATTCCCATACTGAGTTCTATGGCCTCCAAAGGCATCTTTAGGCTCTCACACACTTCCTGTCTCTTGCTCAACAGCATCTACAGGATGCCATGTACAATCGTGCAGGACAGAAAAATACAATGTTTATAGTACACATTGTTCACACGTCTATTGTTATCCAATGTTTTAAAACAAGCTTCTACCTGAAAGTCTGGATTGGGGCCCTGACTAAGGTCGTAGCCGTAGCGACCAATGGTCATGAGTCCAGAGAAATATAGGGCAGTACACTGGGAAAGAATATGCTTGACTGTGTCCGTCGTTTCCTCTGGCGGTAAGCCATGTTTACCTAAACAACATATTTCCATATAAATAAAAAGAAACTTGTTTTGTGATGTCAATCTGTTCACAATATGGGGGCTCAATGAATGTTAAGAGAATTAAGAAGTAGAGAGTTAAGAGAAATAGGAATAGTGAAAAAATGCTTACTCTGTTCTCCGCTGGTGTTGATCTGCACCATGACTTTCAACCTCTGTGTGCTGGCTGCCCTGAGTCGCTCCCAGGAGCTGTTCACCTTGTCAGCTAGCTTCACCGAATCCACCGTCTCTACCATGGCCAGGTTTGGCACACCTGATGACCATTATTGTAATAATAAAGACATGTTTTAATAGGGGCAAGCATCCATCAAGATCAATGTGCTCGCTCTCGCTCTCTCTCTCTCTCTCTCTCTCTCTCTCTTTTTTATATATATATATATATATATATATATATAATGTAACACATTGACAAAATGACTAAACAGGGAAACAAACAGTAGCAGCTAAGAGTAATACAGGTCTAACATATAGTGTATATGTTAAAATACAATGAAGCAGTAGCATAACAATAGTACATATACAGCTTATGTGGTAAAGGGGTCTGATTGGAATTAATGCTTTGTTCCACTCACTCAAAAACTCTTCCCACATGGAAAATTGCAATGGCATGTGTGGTGTATGACATGGTTTTGAAAAAATTACAAAATTCAGCGGGATAATTTAAAGTTTAAGTCGTGTATACTCTTAGGTTTAAAGGCCACGATATACTTCAAACAGCTCTGCAAGCAAATGCTTAAAGATTCTATTTGGGAGCAGGGACAGAAAGCCAAATGAATCAGACACCCGCTGTGGTCCACACCAAATCTGGGTTTGTCTAAAAGTATAGCACGTGTAAGTAGTAAGAGTAAGAGTCAGTCAATTCCCACTTGATTTAAACACAGCATTCACATGTGCAAAAAAGTTTACACTCACCCAAAAGTTTGTTGACATTGTTCTTCTGTAAATGACCTATAAAATGCCATTTGATTTCTGGGCAGGACTCTAAAATCTGGTTTTCAGGAAATAGAAATGTTATAGAGACATGAAGAGACGTGAATCAATTCATATGTCTCCATATCTCTACAAACCTGAGGATCTGACGCTTTCTCCACAAGTTCATTAACCTGGTGTAGGGACACAAATGAAGCCATCAGTCTATATAACATGGTTTTCCTATTGTGAACGTAAACAATATACACAGGGAAATAGAGACTGCATTCTATGCTCACATAGTTTTCACCAAAGTTGCGCTGTCCTTGTCTGTAAGCCTCTACAACCATCTCTGGGGGTTTCGTTTTGCTGACAGCTACCAGGCGGGGAGGCAAGGCAGGCAACGTCTACAGGAAAGGGAAGAATGGGAGAGAACGATTCTATGCATGAGGTTAGGTCATCTAATAGAGAACAGTTGGTCAGGCAGGTTAAAGGTGATGCAAAACTTGACTATAGCTGGTAACACATTCTGACTGCAGCTTCATGAGAACATGCAGTGTACTCAAATAATGGTGGTCACGACTATTTCAATTGTGAACCAAACTGAAAGCTGCTGTGCAGTTATTTGACCTACATATCACCCTCGATATTCATTTGGACATAAATTATTTCTTTGGATTCATATTATATTATACCATTATACACAAAACCTGGCCAAAAATACTACTGTACACAACCCGTAGGTTTAGAGCCAAAAGTGACTTTTTGATTTGACTGTGAATGGTGCATTCAATTATCAGTGTCCAAGCATGTTAAAGTGACGATCAAATCCGTATATAAATAAGGCTGCCACACGCCTTTGCCTTCTGACAAAGGTTGAATTGTTTGACACTCTTACATAACTGGTGCTACTTGGGAAAGCCACCTAAAAGCACAGTATTGGGTATATCATTCTGTGCACGATTACTAAACACAGCTAACTAGGCTGGTCTTACCTTTGGTCGACGTGCCGCAGCCTGGTTCACCCTGTCCACAACAGATTGTATCGCCTTTCCTATCTCCTCCGACATTACTACTTTCCACATACCGTCAAAAGACGATAGTGCGTAAGCAGGGAACGTTTCACTGATGACGATGATTGGGTGTCAAAATAAAAGCCCCCTTTGCAAAGGTTAAAAAAAATCACCTGGGTGCCTTCCAGCATTCATTATTTTGACAGGATGCAGTACAACATGGTTACTTTTATTAATTTAATGCGTTTTTAGTACCATTTCTCATCTCATAATTTAGGAATGCATTTCAACAACAATTTACAATTAATTTAAGTAATATTCAAATTAACAATACATATTTTCATTCATTTATAAAATGAATGAAACCACGCAATTATAAATCAGAATGTTTAATAAGCTAAATTTGGCAGTAACTCAAGGGAGGCATTATAAAAGTATTTCACTTGATTAAATTATACATTTCTGTAATAAAAACTTAAACGGACTATAGCAATTACAATAGGGCGGCAGACGCTTTTATCCAAAGCGACTTACAATTACATGCTGCTATTACACGGAGCAGGTAGGGGTTAGGCATCTTGCTCAAGGATGCTTACAGGTAGGCCCACTCTGGGGCTCAAACCCATGACATTGCGCCTGGGAGTTCAACACTCCAGACCACTAGACTATCCTACCCTTTTGAATATCACTTAAATTATTGTATAGCAATTAACATCCATAAGAACACGGATTAGGAGAGGTCTGGCAAATTAAATATAAGCAGAAACACCAGATGTAAAGAAAAATCATTTTTATTTTTGAGATATTTCAAAACTTCGAACAAAATATTGTCAATGAAAATCACACATCTGAAGAGAAACTACATTTCTCCATGTTCTCCAACACAAACAAAGTGACTACACAAAACTGTAAAAGGTGTCCATTTAATCCCCATCAGCAGCCTCTTCATGTTGCATCATACTCTCTCCAAGGCCTCCAACATAATAATACTGTTTCCTCTGATGACCTAGGGAATATAAGATTACATGTTACATTATTAAGTAAATTATGTTCAGCATTTTTGAGTTTGTATGTTATCCATTAAAGTATGGAACCAAGATTGTCTGGAGCAGAGACTTGATTTTTATTGGGGCCTACTACTGCAACCCCTGGCAAAAATTACGGAATCATAACAGAGGATGTTAACCCAGGTTTTTAATTTCGCAGCAAATAAAAAAAATAAAAATAAATCGGCTATGACACAAAACAATTTTTTATTTATTGCTCAACATTTTGGCTTTATGAACCTCAAACAAATTCCATTATTTTAATCATTTTGAGATATGGGGGTGCTATAACACAACTAAAGAGTGTACATAGAAATTAATTAAAAACAATTGAAAATAGAATGTATGCAATAGAAGTGCAGCAATTATAAATATGGCCATTAAAGTAAAATGTACTGACCACCATGCCAATGCCATTCTGCTGTCCCCCTGGTCCCATTTCTAGGCAGTCGTCCATCACCAGGTTCATGAAGGGATCAAAGCCCCGGAGAATTCCCTGTACATGCCTGCCTCCATTCAGCTTCACTAAGGGAGAGAAATTCAGAATGGCATGGTCATTTTAATTTTGGTTTTACAATTACAAATATATAATTTGCTTGTTATGGACCACCTCCTACATATACATAGTGCTACCATCCCATCAGCAGTACAGTGATCCATAAGGGGTTAACTAAAACTTTTTACTTAAAAATCACATTCTAAACCTAAACTGTTTATTAGCATTCATCATGCCAACTTGCTTAGTAAAAAAATATTTAAATTAAGCAAAACTGAATGATAGGAATGTTAACTTGGGTCATACACTGATTAGTTTCAGGTATTTTGTCTAAATAAACACACACACACACACACACACACACACACACACACACACACAATATATATATAATTTTTGTGGGTGAATATTTGATTATATCTTTTCATGTAACAAAACTGAAGAAATTACACTTTAATACAATGTAAAGTAGTGAGTGTACAGCTTGTATAACAGTGTACATTTGCTGTCCCCTCAAAATAACACAGCCATTAAGGTATTTATCTTTGTATGGTAGTAAAATAGCAAATGTAATGCAACATCCAAATCATTACAAATCATTTTTCTTGTGTACTTACACGACAGCTTCTTGTCCATGAATCTGGTTAAAAAGGAAAGTACGTTAGCTAAAGACACGTGTTGACTATTTTACACAATCAATAGTTTCAGTGATATTTGGACATTACAAGGTGATGCATTTATAGCCAACTGGCTAATGTTAGCGTTAGCTGTCTTCAATTGGAAACAATGCAGCGCAAAGCTGTTCAGTACAAATGTTACCACATAAATAGACGAAACGTTGCAACAATTGAATTAACTTAGTAAGAAGGTTAGGGAACTTACTTTTTTAGCTCTGGTGGATGGGCTTTGCTCATTTTGTCTTTACTTTGAGTTAACTAAAAGATTCGTACGCTTTTCGTTTTAGAAACCCGCGGAAGACATGCGGTGGTGACGACGAGTGGCGTGTATTCCTGGGCTAATTCCCTGAGTTGTGCGTGCACAGCGCCAACTTTCGGCAAGGAGGATATAAAAAACCTTTTGAAAAAAAGTTTTTCCAAGTCTTCTGACCCTTTGTTGTTGAATAAACAGTTGCCAGTGACTTTTTAAATATATTTTACAAAAGACCATAAACCTATTTACAAAAGTATTGGAAACTTAAAAACCACGTTTATTTTGTCACAGTACCATCCAGCACATCAGAAGAAAACCTTGTAGAGAAATAAAATCATGACCCTGGCTAATTCACCATAAAACCAAACCTTGTACCAAATGATTGCCTTTATCCAATATAAACAATACACAATGTTCTAGTTTATTTATTCAGTGAAAGACAATACTCTGAATGAACTGTATACCATCTCTTAAATTGGAATAACATTAATGGAATTAACATTAACTTATTCAGAATGCCTTTCTTTAAATTTAAAAACAAATTATTATTTTTTTTACATACCATTATGTTAGGAATATTGCCATATTCCAAATAACACTGGAACATACAGTATTTATGTATTTAGCGAGTGTGAAAGGTCTATATCCCACCCATGTCACCCATACTCAGAATGTATTTGAAGATAGAAGTTTATCTCTAATTACCTGCGATGTTACCCAGCTATAAATATGATTTTCAATTTAAAACGCAGAATAAACTGGATATGATGTCTTAGCTACATAATAGCAAACACTTATGAGCCATTATCACTTTATTTAATGTTGTAAAAATAATGGCAACTTGCAAGTACACGTTTTACCCCAACAATTTGAGTTCAAACAGACTTGGAAAAAATACAGTATTTGGTTTTAATATATTTAGTGGCCAAAAAGACCAACACAAAAGGATAATATGCCACGTGTGAGCATTTTTAAAAGGATCTAAAAAAGGCAAATGTACATTCTAGTGAGTGATTTATGACATTTGAATAGTCCTTTTAGGTAACTCCACACCATGATACTTAAAGCTGCATTAATCCAAATTGCCATAGCATAGTGTCCCATTCAAAGAACCATAAACCACCAGCGGGGAGTCAAACCAAGGCAAACATTGAGGATAAATTACCAAGTTGAACCTGAAATTCCAGTTGTAATGTAAAAAAAAGTGCAGTCTTTATCACAAAAACTATCTGACAAGAATAGGAGAAGTACTAGGGTAAACATTTGTTTGGCTTTTACATTAAAGAGCAAATTAAAAGAGTCTAAATTAATCAAACTAGATGACTCCATATTGCAGTCAGCATAAGGCTCCAGCAGTCAGAAATCAATTAATGCAGCTTTAAAAAACACCTATAATCCTGTTTGCCACAGTGGGAGAAGAAGAAAAAGAAAAAGGAAAAAAAAAAAAGACTTTCCACCAACTTACTAAATGTGGCCTGAATCTATACAAACCTTAGACAACAGAATATTGAGCTTGCTCAGTAAGAAGAATTGCCTTGTGTACACTGAACACATCATAGCTACAGTTTACCACTCCTGTGCAGAAAAGGGAACAACTGTGTGGAACAGAGGCCAGAAAGTAAATAAAGCACTGGCTATTCACCAGAACAAAATTCTCCTGTTACATCTGATATGTTGATATGGATTTTATTCTAATTAAACCAACAATGAGGATACATCTACAAGAGGCCTGACTGTCCTTGCTATAAAAATGTGAATCAACAACCATTTCACAGAGAATCCTTCCACTCCAAGGCAATAGGGCTAGTTATTCTGATGGCATAGTAAAAATAAATCTTAGTTCTTGTTGCCACAGAGAGTATAGCTCTCAGTGATGCCATCCATCTCTACCCTGACTCGAAGGTGGTCCTGGCAGTGTTCTAGGAAAGTGTCCAGTGCTGAGAAAGCCCGGTGGCAGGGCACACAATGGTAAAGCCTATGTCTTTTAGAGCCCGGTTGTTTGGAAGTGTCCATTTCTAGGGTGCACACACCACATCGGCCTCTCCGAACCGAAGACTGGTGGAAGTCCATATGGTCCCTCAGTTCGGACTGGAAAGAAAAAACTTCAGCACAGGACGGGCACGGGAAATCTCTATCATCTTCCCCCTCTTCCTCTTCCTCCATTTTAGGCACTTTACTGGGTCTCCCTGGACCGCTGAACTCCTCCTCTACTCTAGCGACCTTCCTACCAGACTTTCCCGGACAGGTACTGACATTCTTGCTATCCGACAAGTCATTTTTTCGCTTATGCATATTCTTTCCTGCCAACTTTGCGTTTTGTGTATTCTTTTCTGCTACCTTTGTGTACTTAGGAGCGATTTCTATAGTCCTCTTTTGCTTGTGAACACTGGTGATGCTTGAAGCTGCATGCTGCTTAGAATGTGACATGAGTGATAAATGATGGAGAAAGACTCTGCCGCAAACCAGACAGGGATATGTCTCCCCTTTCCTACGTTTAGTGACACCTGGCCATTGCTCTTTCCTGATGTCCTTCTCCCTGCTATGTTGCTCTTTTCTGTGCAAGTACAGCTTGGCAGTGCTCTTAAAAACCATGTCACAGGAACGACAGCACAGCTCTTTCTGATGTGCTTTACACCTTCCTATGGGAGTTCTGCCTGGCTGGGAGTTCCTATTTGCCCTGCTATCTCCACCGGCTGCACCTCCTTTGATTTTCTGGTCCCCTCGAAGCATGCGCATTTCCTCTGGATGGGAGAGGCGCTTATGGCTGAAGAGCCCAGCTCCATGTCTAAAAGTTCTGGGACAGAATGGGCATGGTTTGATTTTATTGCTACTGGGCCCAGGGCCGTCTGAAGAGTCAGAGGGTGTAGAAGCCGCATCAGAAACAGCCGGTGGCGAGTCAGCTGGTGGGCTGCTAGCATCATCTACAGTCAGTGGAGAGGGTGGTTCGCTACAACCTGCTTGCTGATGATACAATAATGCCTGTTTCTGGCTGAAGCCTCTCCCACATGGGGCACAGGCGTAGGGAATATTGTCAAGGAGATGGGGTTGGTGGTGAGGTAACTTCCGCGGACTGCTGGGGTCAGCTGCTTCGGCCATAAAGCCGAGACATGGAGCACCAAGCTGTGGTTCATCTTCATGCAGCTTACATGGGGAGGAATCACAAACCCCCTTATGAAGGTGCAAGGAAGATAGGAGGGAAAACTCCTTTCCACAGGACAAACATTGGTGAGGCTTTGGTAACGTATGCTGTAATTCTTGATGTTGCAAAAGTCCATTTATATCAGGAAAGCCCTCACCACATTCTGGGCAAATACATAAGGGGGATTGGGCTGCATGCTGTCTCAGCCTCCGACTGTCCTTTTGTTCAGCCCGTGCCACTAGTTTGGCAAGCTTGGACAAGGTATCTGCTGTGGGCCGGGGTCGGCTTACACAGTCTTGTAGTCTTGTGTCGCTCCAACTGCAAGGGACTCCATCCATCCTCTGTCACCAAGCTGTCCTCCTGCTTAAGTAGGGAAAAGAAGTAGAGAACTCAACGGCGTTTGTCATATTCATATAAAGCAAGACACAAAACTGGGAAGTACTCCAGAATTGTTATCCCCGTTTTAGATGGCTAACCGAATGAGGTAACGTAACCCAACTATTGCAACTCAACAAGCTACAAATCTGTTAGCGCATTCCACCATCTTGCTAACAGTCTTGTTTTAATGCACTGTAAGCACTTGTCTGAATTAGAAGAGTAGCAAAGGGATTATAAAATAACTAGCAATCTGGCTATGGGTAAGTACAATCTTTCGAATGGCGCTGTAGTGTCTTGCAGAGGTACAACATGATGGCTCACATTAGCCAACATTAGCCCGCTTTAAGATATGCTAGCGCATTAAAGTGTTGTTTTGGAAACACAAATTACCTTGGCAAATTCGACTTGACAGACACACTTAAGATGATTTACTTACGGGCGTTTGCTTGCCAAATAAACTTTAGGTTTCATTATGATAATCCAGCGGCATACACGTAAACGTGTTTGTTTGCGTCGTAGTGTCGACGCGCTAAACACGACTTCCGCCTTAAAAAGATGTTTAAAGTGACCCATTCTTCATTTTTTTTCTGTAGTAGTTCATCACATTAGTTTTCTATCTTTATTTCATAAGTACTGCAATTGCATCTAATGTAGGAGGAGATACAATACAGTATCCATTACTATCACTAGACTAGTACACTAATACTATACTACTAGTAAAATAATAACATTTAACTTTGGTTTGAACCAGGTCAACAGTTTCTTTAACATCACCAGCTTCTTATTAATGCCAGTAGCACATAAATACAATGAAACACAAGCACAGAAGACAAATGAAAGAATAATCGTTTAATATAAACAAAAAGTTAACGTACAGCAGATTACTGTAACAATTCTTCCTTTAAGGCTGATGCCACACTATGAAGCTATTGTAACAAGACCGATTGTACTGGCATAACGGTTTGGCAAATAATTGTGGAGAAACAAATTAAAAACAGCAGAAGAACTACTCCAATCAATAACTTCACATTTTAATACCCTTTCTTTTTCATCATGTTTATAGCAATAACTTGATATAACGTAAAACATTTTAAGAGAACCATGACAGGTCTATGAGTAAAGATACAGCCTAACAACAGAGCCATTTGGACGAGTCAGAATGTAGAAGCCAAGAGCACAATCTACTTTTAAGGCAAAAGGGTATGCATAAATACTCAAAAGTATAAATAAAATAGTTTAAAATGATGGTTGAACCGCATACAGGTTTAATCGGACAGTGAGCATTAGGTTATTTTTAAATGAACAAATTAAATAAGTTACTATGGATGACAGATAGCAGTCTTTTTTTTATTTTTATTTTTTTAATGAACTAAGCATCATTAACTATCTAAAGCTAGGGTTTCTGACTGACAGATTTTCAGTACTGTCATATTCTCAGTAGTACTTACATACTCCATGGTCTCATAATGCTAACACTGTAGCCTACAATAGAATGAGGAGCATTAAAAATAACTTATTGACATGACACTCATACCCAGTCTCCTAGAGAACATTACGTGTCTCTAGATCTGTATCTAGACAGTGTTTTAATAAAAGATATCCATGAATATTTGTAGTCTACAATGACCAGGATATCAACCAAAGCACACCCTTCAATATACTGTAACATAGAAAATATAATAAATTCATTGTAACAATCAATGCTCTGGAGATGTTCAATGCAAACCTCTGACAAAGAACAAAAGGTTAATGAAATGTCATAAAAAATGTTGCCATAAAAAGAATGATTAGTTTTACCAAGGAGGGTTTTGCATTTACAGATGCTAATGATTAACCGTACAGTTATTTTTATAAAGTCAAATTAACACCTTCCAGGTCTAATGCAATACTGTAGTTTACCAAATTGAGCCACCACATTGCATTTGGTATAGGTCATTCCTGACAAATTTGTGACATTGTTATGAAGGCTTACCAAACAAATACATAAAAAAAGAAAATACATAAAAAAAAAAAAAAAGTACACCAAGTAAGATTGACCCTCATAAATGAACAGGAGATCTGGACTGGAGCTAATTTACCTTACAACACTCAAAACAGAGTCCAAAAGAGGTCACAATAACAGTAAATGGGAGGGAACTGATCAGAATTAACTCTATTAACATTTCTTTATACCCATAGGGTTAAAAATAGGATAGACTGAAGTGAAAATCTTGCTTAGTTTACCACACTGTTAAGTGTGGTTAAGGATTGTCATCTCTTTCACACACTGTATACAGTAATGAAGGTAATAGCACATATTAGTAGCATCTAATTACATTCCATTTTTATAAACTGAAGTCTCAAACATTTTCCTGGATTACGTCTTCGACCGAGTAAACTCAGCGGTACGAGAACAACACAAACTCAAACAGGTGGGATATAGAACAATACAAGTAATAATA
Organism: Percopsis transmontana; assembly: GCA_025447815.1. Taxonomy (NCBI): domain Eukaryota; kingdom Metazoa; phylum Chordata; class Actinopteri; order Percopsiformes; family Percopsidae; genus Percopsis; species Percopsis transmontana. The sequence goes on from JAOEHI010000022.1 coordinate 719,965, forward strand.
AAAGATGCAAACGCATCTATGAGAGACATAACCATCAAAAGTATCCTGGGAGATAGGCTAGTTTGGGTGGTTGACTCACCGCCGAAAGGTCGTAGCAGGTAGGGCCTAACCCCTACCTGCTCTTTAATACTTCTAACTGTACTCACGGTAAGTTGCTTTGGATAAAACAACTGCTAAATTACCTAATTGTACACAAAATAAAAAGGCATGGTCATGTAGTTTAAAATACACACTGAATCCAATGGACTAGTCTGACTACATGGCCTGCCGTAACAACCATTCTCTCACAAAAACACTCTTTTTCACGCAGTTTTAATTATTCAAAACTGAAAATGTTCATTTTAAAGTCTAAAACTACATGTTCTGCAAAAACTGTGAAATGAATTGCATTGAGATGGATTACCTTTTAAAACAAGTAGATGAAACACCTCAAAAGGGACAAAAAGTGTCTGTAACCAAATGTGATCTATCACATTATTTAGTCGTTTTACAACATTCACTCCAACTGATGAATTAATTCTAGTGCAAATTTTAAATATAGAGAATTTGAAGGTCCCGAACCCCATCATTTCTATTCTAGTCACACTTAAACAATGGTAATTACTTACATTATTGTACCACAGTGGAGGTAAGACCTGTACCTAAAGAATAGGAATAATCTTCACCTTTCTCTCAACTATGATGGCCGCAACGGCAGCCTGATTTGTCATCATTTTGGGTAAATACACCATATTGTAACCAATACCATCTTGATTTACAGCGTGGCAATAGTCATAACAGCAATGAATGGCAACATGTTATGTACCCTAATTTACAAAACAGTGAGCTAACTTAAGCTGACTGCTCAGAAAGACAGGCTCAGATATTATATTGGCCAGCAACATGGCCCAGTTAATGCCCATATGAGCTAAAAGAGAAACTGATCTTAGATTAGTGCTCCCATTGTAAAGACATTTCCTGAATTTACCCCTGAACCCCTTAACTTTAAAGATAATTACTATTTTATGCAATAGGAAGAGTTCTTGTGTTCGAAAGTTTCTAGGAACCAGGCTTAACCTGTATGCATAGTTTTGTTTTCTGGTAGTGGTTCTTAATTTCTTAGGTTAAATCACAAATAAAGGATGTTGAATGAATAATAACCCTTGATTTTAAAGTTAAGTTAACGTTAGCACTGGCAAATTAGCTGATGTTTGTGAGGCTATAACCAAAGGAAAGCAATCATGCATTTCAGTTTCACCTGCTGCTTTAACTACTTTCAAAACCACCTAAAGTGTATGGATATCACAGAAAATATAATTTAAGCAGAGATGGGAAGTAATAAAGTACAACAACTTTGTAACTGTACTTAAGTATGATTGTCAGGTATCTGTATGTTAATTGAGTTTTTATTTAACTTAAAACTCCTCTACATTTCTCAGGCTGGTTACTCTGGAATTTGCATATACTTGGGAAATCATCAGTTTATTTATTTTTCTCGTATCAGACAGCTTCTATTAAGGTTCCTGATCAAGCCTCTAACAAATCTAAAGCCTAGTGGCTGCGACAGCAAATCAGAGGAGTGTATTTTCCCCAGATACATTTATTTGCATGTCTATATGTCACCTATGATTGGCTGCTTGTACACCTATGCACAAGTGATTAGTGAATCCTGCTGTGTGGTAATGATAGACTCAAAAGGTGATTGTTAGACATTGATTTGATGTCTAGACAATTTTTCTATTTGTTATTCTTTCTAGACCAGATTAGAGAAGAACACTTTTAAAAGAGGGCATTAGAAAGGCCCCTTTAGAGGGCTACTTTTACATTCATACTAGTATTTGCACTTTTACTTGATTAAGGAATGTGTGTACTTCTACCACCTCTGCATTTAAACTGATCCAAGACTACCATTTCTGGGATAAGTTAATGGTCTAACTCTTCAAACAAACTCTGAATGGGAGTTATGAGTCCCCTTGGCATTGGACTAGTCATTAAATTGATTGATTGAATTAGAAACTAAGGACCATGATTAGATAACTTCTCAAGCTATTTTGGTTATGGAGAACTAGAACCCAAGTCAGATTGCAAAGCAGTTCCCCTGAATGGAAATAAGAGACATTTATTTATACTGGCATAACAGAAGGGGACTAAAGTAAACTAGTCCAAATTTAAGAGTTTTCTGTCATAAAGAAACAGTCCTGAAATAAAATATCTATGGCTACGACCTTCAAGTAAAAGAATGATCTTACAGACATTCATCATCCCTTCCTATACAGAATTTGTATAATATCTTCTGAATGTACATTAAAAGAAAGACAATCAATGTTGCATGATCTACGATAATCTGAGCATACTGAGAACCCGAGTGTATGGCCATTTATACTGTAACAGTCCATTACTACAGTAGAATACACAGACTACAAAAAGAGTTTCGTTTGGTGCGCCTTAAACCTAAACCCAATGTGATATCCATTGGATTTAATTTTAACTGGCTTTATTCATCCAGTGGCTCTAAAATAATATTCTGAGGTCAGGCAAATATTAACCTGCTCAGCACAGCAAGTGGGAAAGAAAACTGACCATACCATTCTTTTACAATCTACCTCCTTAGTGTATACACTGTACACTATCTTTGTGCAGGTATGTCAGTCTCATCAATGTTATCCCTGCCTGGAGTGCTTAAATACAATAGGTCCACTCAAGCACAGCCAATTTGATTTGGAGGAAGGACCTCAAACTGCTGTATTTACAGCCTTATCTCTTGTAGTGATTAGGTGCATCTGCAAACATGTACTTCAGTCTGTAAGCTTCAGCCAGTAGTAGGCCCACTTCCTCGTTACCCCAGTGGATTGTGGGAAGATTCTGCAGTAGCATTAGAAGGCCCTACACAAATGAACAAAATATTTCCACAGTTATTAGTAAATGTAGACCTACTTGTTGAATAAAGCCATTGTGATTTTGATCATTGTAGCAAATAGATATTCCTAGCTATACTGTACTTACAGAATTTCTACAAGAATTTAAAGGATTGCTTCAAATAACCTAGATACGTAATAGTGTATTAAATAACCACTGTTACTGAAACTAAAAGTCAGTAGGTACCTGAAAGTCAACCATGGAGAGGATCTCTTTGCGCCACTCGATGAGGAAAGCAGCACAGACATACAGGTGGAAGTGAGAGAAGCCCTCTGCTTCAGCCTGTGGAATGAACTGCAACATTAGATTCTAGAGCAAACACAAAACTCACTAAACCAAATTTAATATATAGCAGTAGATACCTATCCCAACCTGAGACAGTAGGTATAATCTATGAATACAATTGATAGTCTCTTGAACAAAAAGTGTGGTCACCACACAATAACATAACATTAAATTACAGCTGAAACATAACTTCCTGAAAAGAGGATTTATCTACAGTATGTATCTATGTGCAAGGTTGGGTTAAAGGTCCAATAATCAGCCCCAAAAAAGCAGTTTTTGTGACTGTACACAACTATACAACTACTACAGAGACATATGCAGTAAGACGATTAAAACATACCCAGGTGTGACGGTCAGTGATATCTTTGAACTTTTAAACACAATGGACACATTGGAAATTTAATCAATCATCAATGGACCCCTACCAACAGTTTAATTAAGGAATGAATCTGTTTTGGGAGCGCAAACATCTTTTCAAAGCAGACGGCCTCCAACCAAACAGGTTCAGTGCAAAACTGGAAAGTTTTTTCTTTGCCCTTCACCCACCCATCTAACCCACGTCCAGTTTGGCACACTGCAGACCAAAACCTTACAGGTCAAATCACAGCCCTTGGTTGTACGACATTCATAAAGGCCACTCCCCCCTTCATGTCACCAGATCCAGGTCACCTTTCCCCCTCCATTTTTCCAGATCATCCTCCACCCTATCCCTCTCCCCCCACCTTGTGTTTACTCATGAAATTAAACAACAGGTAAATGCTGGCACTAAACTCAGCCTCCAATCTGTCCTAGCTAGTCCACGACCAACTCCACCCCCAAGCAATCAGCACCCACCTCGACTCACTCCACCCCTAAGGCCTCAGCCCCCACCACAACATCACCCCCTCTCTTCAGCCCCCCAGGCCCACACTGCCAAGCAGTGTGATTCAGCAGCAGTGCTGATATCAAGACCAGCAGAGATATCGATCAGCCATAACATTATGACCATTGACAGGTGAAGTGAATAACACTGATAATCTCGTTATCATGGCACCTGTCAGTGGGTGGGATCTATTAGGCAGCAAGTGAAAATTTTGTCCTCAAAGGTAATGTTTGAGAAGCAGGAAAAATTAGCAAGCGTAGGGAATTGAGTGACTTCAACAAGGGCTAAATTGTGATGGCTAGACGGGTCAGAGCATCTCCAAAACTGCAGCTCTCGTGGGGTGTTCCCGGTCTGCAGTGGTCAGTACCTATCAAAAGTGGTCCAAGGAAGAAAAAGTGGTGAACCGGCAACAGGGTCATGGGCAGCCAAGGCTCATTGATGCACGTGGGGAGTGAAGGCTGCCAACCACACGGGCTACTGTAGCTCAAATTGACCCCCCTGAGCTAAATAATGTAACGTGTAGATTGCCCCAAGGTTCAACTTGACTACTTTTAAATCCTAAAAATGTTTATGTTCACCAGTGCTTTCTGCTAAACTACAAACTTAGATTTTTGCTATGTTATAAAATATTTTGCACTTTTCATATATTTTTTGATTATTTTCTCTTGCTCTTTTATTCGTTCATTTAAATGTCTCTTTAAGCATTATTTTGAAATCCTGTTTTATTTTATTATGTTATGTTATATTTGTAACAATGGGAGCCGCCACCCCTTCCCGTTCCAGCTCGCCGGTATACTAGCCACCAGCCGCTGGCCGTCAACATTGTCAGCGCACCCTAATTGCCACACACCTGTTGCGTATTCCCTCATCCACCCTCCTGCAGTGGCTATATAAGCCGGAGGGTGGATAAGGGGAATTGTCGGTTATTGTCTTGTGTACGTTTTGATGAGAGTGAAGCTCTGTTACGCACTAATTGCTTATCAAATTTACGACGCGCTATACCGCAGCACAAAGCCCGTGTGTCTTTTTTCCTCTGCACCTGCACTCCCGCTGAGAGCCTCGTTACAATATTATATTTTATTATATTATATCAGGGGGGCAGGATAGTCTAGTGGTCTAGGTGTTGGACTCCCAGCCGGAAGGTCGTCGGTTCGAGGTGGCCTACCTAAGCATCCTTGAGCCTTGCGCGTCCGCTATAAACACTATATAACGTGTTTATGTGAAGCACATTGAGTCTACCTCGTGTATGAAATGTGCTATATAAATAAAATGATTTACTAGTATAATACTAGCATAGATGCAGCTGTGCCAACGCCAACCTTATTGGTAAACATGGTGACCTCCATGGCTATGTAAAATAAAATAGCTCATTCTGTATGAAAATATATCAATCTCATCAGAGTGTACATGGCTTAAAACATGTTTAGGATAATTAAGAATAAATAATAATTAATAAAAAGTAGAAAAATAATGAATATAATATTTTGTAGTAAATTCAATAGTGGTTAAAAACAACATGCTATTGCTGTGACCTCTTGGCTGTATTACCAAGCTGTCCTATACATAATGCTGCCATCTAGTGGTCAAGTTGTTTTTGTTTAAATACTAATATTTGTCTATTTTAAAAACGAAATAACTGGAGTGCTGGAGTGTGGAGTTTACTGTTCTACCTGATAGGTATCCCAGAGTCGGATGGTGCAGCGGAGTGGCAGTTCCCTCATTAGTAGGTTGTTCATCCAACGAAAGGCAAACTGTAGATATTCTACCTCATACTTTTTGAAATGACCATGAATGTCTTCTGTGGAAGGGACACACACACACACACGGGTTACAAAAATGTGTTTCCAATTTAAATTACAGCTCTAGGCAGTCCTCTACTAAATTAGCCCAAGGTGAATATATATTAGCTAAATAGCTTCAGAGCTAGCAACTTTCTGAGGGTCATGGGTCAAAAAGTGCATTCACCATCTATTCTGCTCACTAGCTCCTCCAATGCCTTCACTTTGTTCTGGATCCCAGGCTGAGCAAAGGTATAGTTGTCCTGCATCAGACAAGAATATCACATTTCAGAAAAATCAATAGCACTTTCTATTAACCGCTCTGTGTCTGTGTGTGTGTGTGTGTGTGTGTGTGTGTGTGTAGGTGTGTGTTCTGACCTGTATACCATCCAGCAGTTTGCTCATACACCAGAAGCTGTCAGCCTCAATGTTTCTCTGTGTGTCCATAGGTAGGGCCGCCACATCAAAGTTCTCTACATCCTCTTCTGGACAAACAAGTGTGTTTAATACAGCACAATTAGTCACACTCAAATGTTGGGGTAAGAGGGAAAATCATACTTCAGAGGCGCTGCAATTTTCTTGTCCGCTTGTTGCATACTGTGATATATACTATGAATATTTGACCACACAAACGCTATCCTATGCATCTTTAAAAATTAGTTATGGCAGGTAACTTACCGACAAATTCAGAGAGGAAGACGACAAAGAATGGTGTGACCAGGTCATTTATCCCCTGGACGTAACCGCTGGCAGGGTGACGTATGGCCCAGATAAACAGGATACGTTCAAATACCTGAAACAAGACCACCAATGTTATGTCAGAGCAATCATTGGCATGTGTTCTCATTACTGAGATCGCACACATTATGCACATTATCTGGTTTCCAACTATATACACTTGCTGCCAGTGTAGTTGCAAACTGATCATATTTAGAAAACACCAAATCACGTTCAGTGAGTTTCATTTTTTCTGAAAGGTTTCTCTATTTGTCTTAAATCTAAGTAGAGTATTAGGAAGGAAGGGCAGCGTCTCCCACAGTGGCTATGAATTACAGAATAAGACACACTTTAAGAATCCAATCATGTACTAAAGTTATAATTTTTACTGAGCATTTTATACACGTTGCCAGCTTTTTAGAATGATCAGTCTCCCTCACTACTGTGCTGCGTTTTCTATATCGCATCAACAATGTTTCAAAACTAGTTGCAGGGTGTAAGATGTACTGTTGTGTTAAAGCCTCCCTTTTTGGACAGGGTATGTCCATGTGTAATGTATACATGAGCAGAAATAGGGCCCTAGTTTCCCAGTCAAGACGCAAGCGGAGGTGCACCGCACAAGTTCACACCACAAGTCGATCTAAGGTGTGGCCAATACTTTTTTTTGCTAATTTCAGGACGTGGCGGTGGCGTAATCGTGCGTAACAGCGGCATAGTTGTAATTTTGGGTTCGATTAGAATGAATAAATTATCAGTAGGATGGTGGGGGCTTTCTTCAATTATGACCAATCAAAGACTATCTAGACTAACTAGACTACCCTATGTCATGGCGAGCCAGGAAATGAGTGCGCCCAGGTGAGAGAAAAAACACCTTGGCCCAATATTGCACGTGTGTGTAATGTTAGAAATTCTGAATATTATGCTTGCATCTATTTAGCAAATATTACTCAATAAAGCTGTTTAGCAATAGTACATATTTTAATAACCTATATACAGTAACCATTCTATCTTAAAGTGGTAGCAGGCAAATAACTTAGATTAAAGGGCAGGTGTCCATTTATGTATGCTGATATTATGTTCATTGTGCTTGTTTGAAACAATTTGTGCACTGTGGTAAAACTGCAAAGCAGACAGAAAAGCAGTCAGAAGTGGCCTTGGCCATGAGATAGCATTGATGCCTGTAGCATGGAGGGCTTGTTATCTGGGGTCAGGTCAGCCTAGTGGAGATGTGTGTTACAGGTACCAGCCCAGACCCAGGAGGAGGAGGGGATGAAATCATCTCAGAGAGGACCAATCACGGGAGAGCACGCTCATGCTAGAAACTTGTTGTCTAGTATATAATACTGGGTCAGGAAATGATAAGTTGTTGAACTTCACGAACTGACATATGAGGTGCGAGCAGGGACATGGAGTGAGACCCAGGGCCTTGATTTGTATTTTGTAATCTTTATTAAAACTGATTTTATTGACTTGAACACACCGTTTCCTCGCAGAACTGGTAAATTGAGGACCAGATTCCAACAGTAACTGGCAATCCACCTTTGCATCTTTGGGACTGTACTATCCACCAATTTGCAAATTCTTACCTCTTGTACTGTAGGCTGTTGAAACAATGGGATAAGAGGGTTGGTCCTTGGAATGTCAATATGGATCTAAATAAAAGAAGGATTAGACAAGAAGGTGTTAAGAATGCAATAAAAGACATCGGTTCATTCTTATTCACTTGACTTTACAAAATAAATTGTTGTAGTGTTACAGATACAGTACATTTCCCTTCTGGATTCGAAATAATACAGTATATCCTCAGCTCCAATGAGCAGAATATTTTGTGTTTACATTTTCTTATTTTAACCTGCTATAAGAAGGTATCAAGTTTGTTTTAGAAATCTGTTGGGGAATTACCTCCCCCTGCTGGCAAAAATGCTTAAAATGTTTAAATTAAACACTACAACAATTAGATTTTGCATAGTTAAAATGACAATACATACAAGAGTACAGATGTCAACCAGCTTTGTAGACACGTTAGAAGTCCTCTATGTTTTTTAAAAACAATTGAATGCAATGGAGGTTGAACATTTTTTCAGTTGTGTCCTGCGAACAAGGGATTATTTCATTCTGAATGTTTAGTGTGTGGATTTTAGGTAAGGCACCTATAGAGTCGAGGGCTTAACAAAAGTTCAATATTACTCAACTACTGTGAGTATAATTTGTATCAGTTTTGTACAGCACTTACTCTTAGTTCCTGGTGTACTGGTATTATGGTAACGGTTAAAGGGATAGTCTGTTCAAATCACATGTGATGAATCTTGTCATCTCATCTTTGTCTAGATCAACTGTTTTTTTATATTTGCTTACATTTTTACACAAAGCAGATAATCACATCAGGGTTTCTGTTTGTTGTGTCTGTCTGGCTTGGTGTGCTTACTTGTAGTATATTCAGAGCATATACCAGGAGCAGCGTACTGTGGTAGCCGATCTTAACACAATCTGCCACCTACCGACCTACAAATATTTGGGACCAAGCTGCTACAGCAATTTGGAAATGTAAATATCCAAAGAAAAATTTCTATAATACTGTCTGGAAATGCGAATTACAAAAAAGGAATAGGAAAAAACAATCCACGTGTAGGAGAAAATTGGCATTCATGGTATGAACAAAGTTGACCTACATGACTACTGCATGAATCCTATGCCAACAACAGAGGTCAAGGTCAGTAAATGTGAAGATATGTCCAATTTATTTATTCTAGACATATGCTAGATGTGTTCAGCCTGTCAGCTATAGCCCATGAGTGTAGACTGGCCCTTTAACACGCTGCGCTGACGACCAAGCGCAAGAGGGAAACTGCTGATGTCTTTATGCATTTCATAGTGCAATGTTAATTACAGTTTTAAATTGTATCATACAGATAACATACAGATAAAGTAAGCCCAAATTACTAATAGTAGGCAGGGAATATTGATAGTTTTAAATTATAATTAGGTCATTTTAAATCCAGATTGTACTGTAGACTATAATTATGTCTATGCTGAAATAAGATCCAACTCTGACGACACACACGGTATAGCATGTCTAATGCAGTTTTTTTTACGTTTTTTTTATTGTCTCCAAATATATGCTGTTCTCTAACTAAAAGTTATCAACCATGCTGCAGGTGCAGATGTGTGTGTGTCTTGCATCCTAATTGAATCAAAACTAGCATGATTTTAATATTTTGCATATTTTCAGAATTTAAACTAACACAATATATAAATATTAATCCGTAAATTTCTTTGAAAAGAAACTGCATGTACAGGATGTTGAAAAGAAGACAATGGCCTGGACATTCGCACAGTGAAAAGTTAGTATTTCTATTCGCTTACATAGTTGGATAGTCAGATCCACGCTTATTTAGCATACTTGTTGGGCAGTGTTTTTCAATTAAATTAAGTTATGTATAATGGAAGATGGAAGTAAGTCCATATTTCTGCACTTCTGATGAGCTGTTACTGTTAGCTGTAATCGAAGTAGTCTGGAGAAGTCGTCTGTGGGTGAAGATCCAATTCTCAGTATTAAGTACAATGAATGGCTTCCTCTCAGATTTACAAGACAGTGCTTTGGAGCGAAGTGAAGTAAAGTATTTTTTACTAGATTAAATTGAAAATAAGATTTACAAATATATCACGGCTCAGTAGGAATAGAATTAGAATTTAGAATAAATTCTAAACTTCTTATTACTTGTCTGTATGTGTCTTTGTAGTTCTCGTCTGTTCTGGAGTGGTAATACTGCTCTATAAAACCAAAGTACTCCTCCCTCTTTCGCTTCAGCACCAGCTCTCGGCGCTCCATGTTAGCAGGCAGGTACCCCTGTCAGGGGCAGGGGGACGGGAACAGAGACAAGGAAATTAAGATGAAGTTAAGATGAAGGTCTTAATTAGCAGAAATGTGTGATTTTAGCATTATGTTAACTTTCTTGCTAGAAATGCAGAACAAATACAACAGGTTCAGAACATAGTAATAGTAACATGGACATGCTGTAGCACTCGATTTTATGGCACTTACAGAGAGAAGCCTCCATGTGATTGGCCGGACTTCTCTCGGGATGCCTGACCAGCTGTGCTTCCGGAGTTCATCTGAAAAGCACAATGGAATATCAAAAGTATATTTCATACAGAGAATACCGAACACTCCAAATTAGTGATTGGGACAAGGAAAACACAACAAAGTGGAGAGAACAGCCTCGTCCCGGACTACTGACTTTAGGTTTATGTAAACATCAAAACATGAATCCATTATGCATATATTTTGCTAAACCTTCATTCATGTTTTTTTGGGTATTTCATTTGACATGTATTCATTTCCATTATGCATAAAACTCTACTAAATCATATCTGAAGTAACGGGTCAGCATCTCTCACCTAGGTCAGTATTGGGACTGGCCAGTAGCTGTTTGAATTTATCCAGTCGGTTTTTTTCCCGCACGGTCATGGGCGGAGCCCCAGAGGCGTTCTGGTCTGAGATGCGGGCGACCAGCGGGATGATTGGCCGGACTGGGAGAGAATGCTGCTTCTGCAGTGTGGAGCAAACTGTGGAGAACAAGGATAAGGGATATCACGCAGTTTGTCAAACTGGCAATTGACAAAACCAAATATGCTAGTTTCACTTTCACCACAAAAGTTTGAAAAAGGGGGACTATAAATAATCTTTATTATTATTATTATCCTATTAGTTTCATCATTGTTTATAAAAGCAGCATGCAACTGCATGCAACGTGTGACTACATTTGTGCAGCAGAAGTGGTTCACAGCATTGTACTTACAGTATGCATGAAGACTTGACATTTATCACAGAATGAAGATTCTAAACAGGCTATCTCCAAATGAACATTAATAGGACTAAAAGTTTAGGCTGCTGTGTGCATTCCAACGTACCTATTGGTAGCGTTCCCAGAGCCCTACTTTGAGATCACAACTGAGAAAATTAGTGCCCACTGATTTGAGTGACACGTTTCCCGCCTGTGCCATCTCCTGCCAAGCACAGGATCTATGCCCATGATGACAACAACCCAGTATCGTTTCCTGCTAAACCAACATGTCGTGTCTTTAGGCATAGTGATTGCACTGGCCACCATAACTTTTTTAATAACTAACACTAGGTATTGGGGGTATCTGGTCCACAAAAGTACCCTACATCATGAAGAAACACAACGCTCTCCTGACATGCAACTCACATACAGATGTGTATTATGTCATTGGACTGTACAACTTCATTCTGATTCTGTCATTCAAGTCTTTTTCACTTAAAAATTAATAAAAAAAGGGAGTACAATGTCACCATCTGGAGGGCTTTATGTTGATGTTTAAAAGATGGGGTGAGATGCATCATTAATCTCCTGCTAACAACTTTTGTTGACTCCTTCTGGCACTGCCTCTATCTATCGTAGCCTGATGATATCAGGCTACGTAAATCTATTTTAGTATTTGCTGTTTAAATGTATTTTCTTTATATTTTATTAATGAATATTTCATATTATTTCATTCAAATTTCTTTATTTGTTTAATTCATTTTTACATATCCCTTCATGAATGTGGCCTGAAATATGTATAATTTAAAATCAACCATTGATTTGGTCAGGTGGTTAAAAATATCTTTATCGTTGGAAACTTGTTTATGAGTTACAGCACAGGGACTCAGTTGGGTGTCAATTTTGAATGGCGAATTCTGGCATGGCATAATTCCATTCTGTGTTGCCATTATACAGTATATTTGTTATACATTTCTGGCCCTCTCTGGAGGGCCGCATCTGCATACCTGAGGATGTGCTGAGGTGAGCTTCACTGCTTGACTTCACCACCTGGCCGTTGACTTGGCTACACATCGTTTCCTCCTCCTGGAGCTCCTCGGGGTTATGATCCTCCGTCCTTGGAGGGGGCAGTATGTCTGTCATCTGTGCGTCTGACTGGCCAGGGTGTTGGTACTAGAGGACGGCGGACATACGGGTGAGAAACAAGGACCAAGAGCAGTCTATTTTGTCGGCCAATATTGTGAAAACATATGAGAGATCGCAAGGAACTTTATGAAGATGATGTAGGATACTTCCTAACTAATACGGAGTGTGTGGCCGCACACACCTGGTGGTGTGTGGACGAGCTCTGTAGGCCAGTTTGGGACAAAGGATAGCTCAGGAAGTCTTCATCATCTTCATCATCGATATCCCAGGCATCATTGGTGCTGCGGGCAAACTCATGGAAACTAGAAGCCTTCTTAGATTTGAGGTTGTTGACGTTAGGCTTCGGGGTGTCTTTGGGAAACCTACGGGTGGAGAGAGAGAGAGAGAAAGGCATAGAGATGGAGTGAAATAAAAGTAGCTGTCACTGATGCATTGGGAGTAATGGCTTGAAGAGACATAACTTCAATTGTGTTATAGCGCCCCCAGAGCCAGATTCCATCTAATTTCACCCCAGCTTGTGTTTTATGTATGAAATACAACTGTGCATGTTGCTGTGGAGGAATGGAGAGGAGTATGATCCGCTCAGCACTCCGGTGTGGGAGGCACATGCACTCTTGGGAGTCTCAAACAAAAACAATAACATTCTTAAAATGCTGGTTTCCACCACAAGGGTAATTCCGGACACAAATTGAGGAGTGTCACTTTAAAATGTACAAAAGATAATTGAAGGATCAAAAAGGGTAAGAGGGAGTACTAGCATCACAAACAAAACAGAAGGACTTTTGTTGAGACTAGGCCCCAAATACAAATGATCCCAAAATTAAAATGTATTTAAAAAACATCACACCAACAACAACAACACAGAGTGCTGTTGTTGACAGCAACACCAATACACACATATTGGACCTTTCACACTAAAGAACTCAAAAGCAAAACGACATAAAAAAATTTAATAAATGAAAGAGGACAACACCAGTCGTGTTGTCCATTGGTTTATGTCATGCAGATCGGTTCTCTCGAGCACTTACGTGCGGCGTAGTCGCGGGTCGAGCGGTGGATGTTGTGCTCCGTAAACTGGCTGTATGCTGTGGAAGACGAGACAAGGTATCCCGTTACCTTCTCTGAGTCGAACAACGCATGTAGCTTCGCCTCGGGGGATGCGCTTGACAGTTAAAGAAGGCAAACTGACTTTGTTGTGTGCTACTTAAGTTCATCTGCACAGATGGGACGATCATTCCACATCAACAGGGAGTGGAGGGTGGGCAGGGTATATTGCATCGTTGCTTCACATCTTCAAGTGTTATTAGGTGGCATTTGCCTTTATTACATTTTAGAGCTCGACCGATATTGGATTTACCGATACTGATTCAGTTTTTATTGTTCAGTGTTTGAACAATAAAAAACATGTCACTGTGTACTAGGCTTGGGCGATGTTGAAATTCCCCTCATATATACACAGTATATATATATATACACAGTATATATATATATATATATATATATATACACAGTATATATATATATGACAAAAACGACAATAAACAATATTATCAGCAGCTGAGGTAGCCACAGAACTGGAATGATATCTGTGTAAAAGGGACCGCCGGAATGGCAGAACCGGGGTGTGACGTTTTGATGAAGCTTGTCACTAGAGTCATGTATCTACAAGCACAGTGTTTTTTCATGAAGGAAGGTTATATTAGGTACTTTTCCATTGCAGGAATTTGTGGCCCGTTTTAGAGGGGGCGGCACCAAACGGCAGTTTTCCACTGCAGGAACCAACCCTTATGTTCTGTACTACGTGGAATCTAATGTGAGACTTATTTTCTAAAGATTTGTTTATACATTTCCGGAGCTTTTATTTATGTCGATAGGTCCGTATCGTTCGCAAATACAGCAAAAAACTGTTGAATCAGGAGTTCAGAGAATGAGCTGGTGAATGACGGTTGAAACGAACACGGCAATAGTTTAATCATTTAAATGGGCCAATATTTCAGATGATCTATCTGTGCCTGCCCGTTTTCCAGATCGCTTCCTATTCTGTTCAAAGTGTGCGTTTAAATGCTGTGTATGTTTTTCAACTCCATTCTCAGTGACAGAAAAAGCTGTCACACTTTTTAATATGATTGATGACTATGATGATAAGTGATGATGATAAGAAGTAAACTTGTTATTCTTATCTCAATCATTAGCCACTTATTTTTCAAGTTAAAAACATAGTCTAGCCTAGTCAATCAGCTAGTCTACAAAACTGAAATCAACGGGATACAGTAGTTTAGCCTACTTGTCAGCCAACTTGGGATACATACAACAGACAGTACTGTAGAGAACATCATTCCGTCTTCCTCTGCATAGCCCAACCAGTCGAATTAATCCTCTCCCTCTTTGATTTGTAACCTACTGTGGTTGATTCAGTGGTTGTCTTTTGAGGTTGCCTTTTTGGCCTTTTGTCTTCTAGGAGCTTGGCCGGGCTGTGAAGGCTTGAGAAACATTGCTAACTAAAACTACGCAGCTTGCTGCCTTTGCCTGGTAATGTTAAGCAGTAGGCTAAATCATTAATTTGGCTTAAAATCACCCACTAACATAACAGGCCATCTTGACAATGGCTGGAAATCCAACTCTAGTCTAGCCTACATACTGGGATGCCCAGAGACAGAATATTAAACTACAAGTTAAACCTTCTTTGAACAGATAGGCTAACTTATTTATCACAGTATCTGCGGGCCATGTTAAATATTAATTCCCCCTCACTTTTTTGTGAATGTGCTGTGATTAGTGTGTCTTGAATTGAAAGAGCGAACAGCTTGCATGGCTACATTGTAGTCCCTGTCACCCTGCAGAGAGCTGTTCAGTGCTTGCCAGCATCTTAATGCTTGGTCTCCATTCTGTGATCTGATGACCAGACGCAGGAACATTCATATTCATGGCCCCCGGCCAGAAACATGCTGTCACCTCACGGACAATTATGGGCCCCTTTCATCACTTTCTTTGTAGACAGTCATGAGCTTAGGGTGTGTTAATTTCATGATGGTACTTTAAAACTACCATTAATGCTTATTAGTAGGATACAATATAGGGTTTGATGTTTTCATAATCTATGTGGACAATAAGAAAAACAGGCCTTCTCAATGGTTTTGAAATTAACTCAGGAAGCGAGGGGATTTCCTACTGATGTTTACTGTTTCCGCATCAGTAGGGGTGTGCAAAAATATTGTTTAATCAATTTTTTTTTATTAATCTGTAAAATTTATGGATCGATCTAGAGCCCTTTTGAGAGATGCATATCTGTCAGTAATAACGCAGCGAAATGTCTAGTCCATAGTTCTGTTCACACTAGTGCTGGTTAGCAACCTGTCCACAGTAGCACGGTTTCATTTGAAATGCACCTTTATCCGTTTTGGCCTTCCATCTACACTATTCGGGCGTTTGTCCGAATCGAGCTTTTCAAAACCCCACGAGATTTGCATTCAATCCAGTCCTCTAGATCGATCTTTCAGGCGAATATGCATTTTCCCGGTTTTCTAAGTTTGTTTCTGCAAACAGCCAGAGAATTAAATAGATTGTCTATTATTATTACTATTAATTTCTATTCAGTCAGAAGTAATTTTTTGTGCTTTGAAAGAGACAGGTTGGTTTTGTTTTTAAGGAACTATACCCATGTTTTCCTCAAATAAAGAGGTTCAAGCCACCACCCCAAGATGTTGCAGTCTTGTTTTAACGACCTGTGAACGCATCTGGAAGAAAACCTGTTGGTCTAGGTGTTGGACTCACAGCCAGAAGGTTGTGGGTTTGAGCCCCAGAGTTGACCTACCTGTAAGCATCCTTGAGCAAGATGCATAACCCCTATCTGCTCCACGTAATAGCATCATGTAATTGTAAGTCGCTTTGGATAAAAGCATCTGCTAAATGATGTAATTGTAATTGTACATGTTCTAGGGTTAGGGCAAAAAAATTACAAACTCTAATTTATGTTTTGCAGATACCTTCAAGTTAAAGTCCTTGTGAAACATGGCAGGAAACTTTTAAACACGCACATTTTTATTATCAGCTATTCTATTCAGTCAGAAGTAATTTTTTGTGCTTTTAAAAGACAGGTTGGTTTTGTTTATTTAAAGGAACTATACCCATGTGTTCCTCAAATAAAGAGATTCAAGCCTTTGTCATTTTCTTTGACTCTGCATTTGTAAATTTGAGTTCCCTTTAGAGCTTTTCAAACATCTCTCCAAATATGGAAAGCTGCTATATAGTATTTGATATCTCATTCCTATCGGAATCGATATCTAATCGAATCTGAATAAAATGAAATCGGGGCATCTGTGCCAATACCCAGCCCCCACTCATCAGGTGGTTCAGCTTGTCGCACCACATAGACGAACACCCATATTAAACTGTGGTTTTGTCAGGCTGTAGCCTTTCTTGAAAACAGGCCTGAGGAGACAAGCTGTAGACCCATTACATTTGCATAAATAAACCGACAGTAAAACTGCCAAAAGAACTAGGTCTGTTCCCTATCTAGCCCTGCCATAGACCTTTATTTCCCATCACCATGCTTGCTTTATCAGGAGCAACTCAAGGGCAGGGAGGCAATTCGGATAGCTAGGCCAATACCTTTCCTTTTCAAACTTATGTTTGTGTTGGGATATCCAGCCTTCCGCCCACCACCGTTTGCAAACTGTATGACAAACACACCCTCTCCATGGAGATCATCTTTACTCAGGTTTCCCTAGTCAGACTATACCACACAACCACTTCACCCCACCCTCTCTGGTATGCCATTGCACAAATATTGGGCACGGAAGGAAAGACATAAACCGATAGACACCTAGTAAGTCTTCAAAGGCTCTTGCTTTCTTCACACACACAGATGCAAAGAAAATCAACCCAAGATAATAGAGACATAAGGACATACTCTCTCACATATTCCCATGTGGCATGCCTTATGCTTTGTCAATAAAGTGGCTTGTTCTGTGAAGTGCTCCCAGCCCTCAGCTCTGTGTCACCTGACAACACACAAGTTACTATCATCACATGGATGCAAGACGAAAAGAAACAGCAACTAACAAGTTGGTTGGGAAATAGCTGCAAACACAGCTTGGTTATGTCGGTTATGTGTTGACTAATGACATAGCACTACAGACTGAATTTATACAGTCCAGCTGTTTTGTATTGGTGGGTAAAACACTTTATAATGAAAATAGATTCCACTACTATTTCATTTAGATCTTTTTTCAACGACGTTGTAAAATACACTTCTTGGTTTTGGGGAAGAGCATATGGCAAGGGATACACGGTTGACAGCTGACGATAGCACCCACACCATGAGATACCTAGTTCACATGCACGCGCATATCCCACTGTTATTCGGAATGTTGACATAATCATAATAAGCCAATAGAGCAATATGTGTGTGCATGTAAACGTAGTCACGAAAGCACTAGGAATAATGCTTATCAAGTTGAAATCAGCCTCTAGACGATGCTGCTACAGTAAGCAGACCAGTCCAATTTTAATAAGTAACGTTATACCAAATGGTGTTATAAACACGTTATATATGGTCAATTAAGAGGATTCAAACCTACCTTCCTGGAACCTTTACGTTTCTCCTCCAGAAATTGATTCTATTCTCGGTGGCCATGCTGAGATAACACCCAAAAACTTAATGTCACCGAGCACGCTCCCTTGCGCGACCAAAACATTGGCTATTCGGGGGGGTTTCCCACGTCAAACCGTCGATATCGTAAAGTCGCCTGCGTTTTTGCGCGAGAAAGTTTATTTTGTTGTAATTACTAAGATGCACGACACAGAGGCTTGGACGTCGCCATCTTGGAGCACACCGATAGACTTGTGTGATTGGCGGATGGGTCTAACAGGTGCAGAAGAACCAGCCAATAGGAAACAGCAGTTAAAAGACGAGATGTTTTCATGACTCAAGCATTAAACTTGTACAAAGACATGGAATGAATTTCATGTTGTGTTGTGGTATTAGGGAAAGTTTTCTTTCTTTTCTTTTCTTCCCACGGACATATATATATATATTAGGAAAGGAATATAGGTCCCACTAGGTAAGATTTGCTGTGCTTGACATAAAGTTGCCAATACTAGTTATATTATATCGATTTTTTGTTCAATACGTCATAGTTGTACATTATTAAATTACATAGATGTCTTCTCTGGCATGTTTTATACTGACCTTTCATCGTACCAGAACTAAATCAAAATGGTTCAAATATCTACCAGTCATTCCTCAACTTTGTTCTTCTGCCTGCTTTGATTGGGTTTAGATTAGAATAACACTTCTCCTTTTTTATTATTTGCGGCAGTTGTATGTTTTGTCCACAAGAGGACGGCGTTCCTCTTGCAACAGTTTATGGCTGTGAGTGACACCTAGTGAGAATGAAACCAGTTAAACCACTTCGTATATTTACTGTAAATTTGTGAAAAGATTATTTGAGCATTTGTGATGCTTCTGTTAAACAATGGCTGGTAGCAGAGATAGCAGGTACATGTTCTCTTATGAAAATTAACTCAGTTGATAAATAAAAGTTGATAAATACTTATGATTAGATTGTGATTTACCGTTAGGGATTTATTCAGGGCTCTAAATATATAATAAACATATATCCACTAATTTAAAGTACCTTTTCATATTCAAATAGTGTCATGTGGAGGTTGTGGAAACATGAATACGTTTTACATGTCAGGCAGTATTTGAATCCCAGGTGCCTTCCTTTGTTTGTTTAGGGAAATCACTGTAACTCCCCACCTCTCCTTAACTCCTCAATTGTTCAACTTCAGCAACTTCAACAGACAAAATACAGGTGAGATATAATAATTTTATTATAACCTTCTCTTTCTCCCTCTATATGTTAATCAAAGGTATTTTACCTCCACTTTTTGTTATTAGGCTATATTTTAGGTTATATTTAATTTGTAATATTTGGGCTTACCCATTTGTAATAACAAAAGAAAAACTTTAGAAAACTCTCTCTCAAACTTTTCCCACCATTTGAAGCTGGTCTTGTGACTTTATTCCACATATTTATTTGGTATGGTTTTCTTCTTAACAAAATCAGGGGTGTGAAAGAGGGCAAAGAGGGGATACACTGATTGAGTCACAAGGCAGGACAATAAGGATCTGTGTCTGAAATTGTAGCCTCCAGCACAACAGTCAGTTCGGCAGCATTCTAATGTTACTTTGGATTTTTAGCCATATTGTCATGCCTATTTATGACTTTTTCAAGATAGTTTACTTCCCATTCTATTAAAGCTACATCATTTAAAATATATCTTTTTAGCACACCTAAACAGGGCCCTGTAAATTTCTAATGACAATTACACATGGAAGTGTTGTTTAAATATACCCAATTATTTTCACATTTACAGTATGTACCCATGGGGAAGACCCATAGGTTCTGTTACTATAAAGTCTTGTTTGATGCTTTGGATATTTAACTTTTACCCTAGAATAAAAAACGTAAGCATTAGCTACTTACAGTATTTGCTAACTCCAATCCTGGCTATGTTTTGTCAATGAATATTTTTGCTAAATTATATAGCTATGTCCTGGGACAGAACTTCCATGTCCTTAATATGCTCAGAAGCCCCTAAGCCATATTTTGGTTTGTGTGACCCACTTGTTTTATTCTCCCTCTCACCCCTGAATGGATAGCATTGTGACTTTTTTGTTTCCTGAATGTTTAAGTATCAAAAAAATCCACCCAACAACATTCTTTGAAAAAAAAGGAACTTTTTTTCTTCTGTGATTTTGGCGTGTTGGAGTGGGTAATTTCACTTTAAAACCACAAGTTCCTAAAGCTTGTTAACCATAAGCCTTTTTAAAGATTTCTTACAGATGGTAAGTTTTTTTTAAATGTTATTAAATATTCTAAAGGACATAATTTTCTCGTCATGGGTTATGGAAAACAATCTTGCCAACATGGGTGTTAGTAAGTATCTTCTTATTTAATATTTTGCCCTGAAAATGCTAGAAATGAGCAGTAAATAATAATACTGCTTGTAATATATACAGCTAGAGCTAGAGCTAGAGCAATCCACCTTTTAAATTAATTGTCATTGACAGCCACCAATTTTCATCAGAGAGTACTAAATTTGATCAATATTATGTATTTCATTTGCTTCTTCACAGTAAGTCTATGTAATTCATTCTTCTTAAAAACAGTTGTAATCACACATTTGTATTTCAAGTCACAATAAAATTATTAAAGGGACACTCCTTGATTTGTGTTCAAAATGTCCCTTGTGGTTAAAAGCAGCATTGCGAAAACGTTGGTGTTTTGATTTGAAACTCAGAGAACAGATGCCCCTTAGACACCTGGGGGGTTAGTGGCTCACTGTCAGGAGGGTTTGGGTGCTGACTGCTGAGTGCAGGTGCAGAAGGAATGGAAGACACAAACACACGGAAAGTACAAAAACACGAGGTAGGCTTACTGCCAGCATGCAAATACAACAAAACAATCACTGAGGAAGGTAAGAACTTAATCCAATATGTAATAGGCTAGTACACCGGCGAGAATGAACGGGAGTGGGGAGCGCCACTCTCCAGTACACACACTTTTCTCTACCTCTTCCTACCTCTTTCTACCTCTTGACTGTAGAAGTCATGAGTTGGCAGTTGTGCAAAAAATGTACTCCAAGTTCGGGCTGAAATTTGGGGTTCTGAGGACAAATCAATGAATATATTTTTAAATAGTTCTCAGGTCAAGTTTAGCTTTACAGCCCTGTTGGTATCAACTTCAGTATCATATTCTGCTGTATCCTGTATGCAAACCAACTCATTGCAAGATAATTCCTTCGAATGCAGCAGTATTGTCCCATTTCATTCTCTCACAAACACCCACACGTTGCTGCTGTAAAGCAAAACTCCAATTTTGGCAATTCTTAGAATTGTATTTGAATTGATGTTTTTGTAGTCATTTATGGGTTGGACCGCTAACTATATGAAACCCTCAGGAAATCTGGTCAACCCACTTTTTTAGGCAGACTACTGGGATTCAATAGCATTAATATGAAGTGGTGTCAAAGATTAAAGGTACACTTTGCAATTGTGCTATAGTGCCCCAAGAAACCCAAATATTCTCCCCAGCTGACTGTTCAAGTTCTGAAACACAACTTTGTGGCTCTTGGGAGAGGGGCAGAAAAGATTTGAACCTTTGACAGGAGAATGTGGAGGGGAATGCGAGCCACTCAGATCTCAGGTGTGGAAGAGGAGGGATGTGCTCTCTGAGCTTCAAACCAAAACAATGTTTTTTGAACGCTGATTTAAACCACAATGGAAATTCCCAACACAATCTGAGGTACAGTATGTACCTTTAACTAACACAATAACTTCTAGGT
Organism: Percopsis transmontana; assembly: GCA_025447815.1. NCBI lineage: Eukaryota > Metazoa > Chordata > Actinopteri > Percopsiformes > Percopsidae > Percopsis > Percopsis transmontana. Next base: position 741,786 of record JAOEHI010000022.1, read on the forward strand.
GTCCAATGGTATGACCCCAGGCCAGCTTGAGGTTGCAGGCGTTTTACACCCCAGGGCATTAACTTGCAGATACAATTCTATAACTATATATCCACACGTCAGTGTCTATTATGTGTACTATTAACACATCTACATGAATGTATGCCTTAGTTTTTGAGCTAGTATGGTGGAAGTGTGTGTGTGTGTTCGTGTGTGTGTGTGTGTGTGTGTGTGTGAGAGAGAGAGAGAGAGAGAGAGAAAAGTGTATTGCCCACTTATTGTAAAAATACCCTTCGTTCAAGGTGTGACAATGTTTACGGCCCCTCTGCTTTTAGCATCTCTTGTTGCTCCTGAGTGGTAATCACCCTACTTATCCTGCCTCTACAAACAACACACACACACACATACACACACACACAGTGAAAATTAACTAATAAAAACGAAAACCGCGTCCTTTATGCCTTCCAATTGACACACTCAGTTTGGCTTTGCAAGGTGTGCATCTGTGTGGTGTGTGTGCGTGTGCGTACGTGTGTGTCTGTGTGTGCATGTGTGCAGCCGGTAGAGTTATGAGCATGAATGTAGGGAGTGGTATTGGACCATGTGCATTGTGCTTTATGAGACGAAGAGACTTTAATGACTCTGTCACCAGTAAATGGGCTCTGATTTGTAGCACAGCTGTCGTTCCACACTTTGATCAACTCTGCCTTCTGGATACACACACACACACACACACACACACACACACACACACACAAATGCACTCTCACAAATATCCCCCCCCCCACACACACATCTAAACATTCACTTTAAACCATACATGCTGATAGCGGGGGATCATGTAGAGAGCGATTCTGGTGCCAACAGTTTTATTAACCGGTGGTGTCGGTGCAGGTCTAAGTAATTGCAATCTAAAGTCTAATCAGAGAGAAATTACAGGCGCTCAGATGCAGGCAGCAGTCAGACATTAGATCTCATATCCAGTAAATGCAGCCATTATTCCAAGGAACCTCTGATCTATATAGGGTATGGGCGGCAAAGATTGGATTTCATTATTCCTACAGATTCGGCTATTCATACTCACGGGGTGGCAGGCGTCTATCCTGCTAAATTATTCTTGCTAAAAGAGTGAACACTTACCAACCTCACGGGGCCCCTCCCTTTATGGGAGGCAATATACAGTAGCCTAATACCATTCTGTTTTTCTTAATTGCTGAGAACTTGATGTTCAGTTTCTCAATTTTAACACTGTATTTTTTCTGCAATTTGGATGGCAGTCTAGCATTTCTGTAAAATATATAAAAGTTATATAATATATATAAAAGTTTTATACAGTTCACTGTATGTTAAAAATGTTGCTTTTGTATGTAGTTTGTTTATGCTAGGGCTTCTTTTTTGTTTTCCACGAAAGTTAAGTAAATAATTGTAGTTACAGTAATCTGCCTGCAGACGTCGCTGTTGCAGTCTTTTGTGCCAGTTTGCCCTTGGCTACTCATCTCTTAATTTCTGTCATGTTGAAACGTTGAAACGCTTCAAATCATATTTTGTTTAGGCAACATATAGCCTAGCTCACAGAATATAACAAGTATGATGCTGGATAAGTTGAGGATGTGTGTGTATAAAGTGTGTTTGTTTGAACTAATAGTTAAACACTCAATTTGAAAATCCATCCCAGGGCAATGTCTATGTCTATCTGATGTTATATACCTGTTTTGTTTGTTTTTTGCTTTTCTTTGACTTATTTGTGTTTTTTAAGGGGGTGTTAGCTAGCAGCGGCTATTGCACTTGTGTAGCCTATCGTGCACGGTGTTGACTAAAGTCCCATTACTGGGCCAAATGAATATGACGAGTTGTGACATTAGGCTACAGCTGGAACAAATGGACCCGCTGATCTTTCCCCAGCCTGGCCAATTTCTCTTTTGCCGTCTCTTTCACACACACATTTTTAGGGGGAGGGGTTGTACGCAGGGTTGATGGGTTTGCAACAATATTGGCAATGTAGATGGGGCCTGTGTTTTGAATTGGATTGCACGCTTTGATGCAGAGACAGATTGTAAACTGTGATTTTATTAAATCCTTCATTAGGATTCATCAGTGAGATTGGATCAGAAAAAGGTCACCGTGCAGATGCGCCTCTCTCTAGCCTCATCTTTCCACCCCAGACCCCCCCCCCCCATCTTTTCTCTCCTTTCTTTCCTCCTGTCTGCATTCACTTCCATCCCCCTTCTATAGATCTACCTATGTTCTCTCTTGTTTACTCACTCATTATTTCCACCATAGAAAGCATAAGGGACTCCCTCTCTCACTCTGTCTCTCTCTCCTCCAGCCCCCGTGTCCCGAAACAAATTTGCTGTGTATAAATGGGGGAGAAATTATCATCATGGGCCCAATAGAAAAATACAAGGTGAAAGGGACACTTTCACCCCCTCACCGTATCATCACCCCCATCCCCCATTCATTTCCTCGCTCCCCCCCTCCTCCTCGCTGTTGCCAGTTGGGACGGCTGCGTGCCGCAAATCATTTGTGTACTCTCATTTGTGGCCTCAGCGTTGCTTACCGCTTAGCGTAGTAGGCAGATGACTTTTATGAAAAAGAAAAAGAGTGAATTGGAAGGGAGGCGAGCAGTAATTTGCAGAGCATGAGAGAATGCCGGTGCGAGTTACCCAATTTGAAATGGAGAATGAATTTGCACCCACCATATGTCTGTTGTTCTGCGAAAAAAGAGGGCCCAGTTTCACCCATCCAGACATAATAAGCACTGGAGACATTGGGAGGTTAGCAACACCCCTGGACTAGACAGGAGTGGCTCAATGAGCACATCTGCCAATAAAGCTAACCACAGTTAGCATTTAGTTATGACGCCATGTTATACCAGAGGCTGGAAATGCACACAAAATAAAAACAATAACACAATGTTCCTTTGCATTAGCAAATCTATACGATAATATGCCACTTTCACATTCTGCAACAACAAATGGAACAACAACTGACTTGAATTTACAATTTTACTCCAGATACTGTCAGAAGTATCTGTAATATTGGAAATTGCTTATTCAGCGTTAGTGATTAAGGTGGTGGCCTTATTATTCTTTAAATTCTTTAAATAAGCCATTAACTTCTGAAAACAGCGGTTCTTGGACTGCTTGGATAGCTGTGCTATTTGCGTTATATAGAATAAATCAGCTAATTCTGTATCTATATGAAACAATCTCCATCTTACAAGTGTATATCGTTAAAAATCCATTAAACTTATCTATATTCATTTTTATGTATCAAATCTTTCAGATAAATGATTATTGTTATTGCTATAAAATATCAGCATGGCGAAAAACGTATCGCTACTTTAGAATGGTGGTCAATGGGAGCTGTGGTGACAAACACCAGCTCCTATCTGCCAAGTAGGGGCTTTCTTCAACAGTCAGGTCCTGTCCCCCTGGTTTCACCGCATATGTAGGCTATGTAGGTGTGTTGTGCGAGTGTATTTGCATTCTAGAATAAATCATGCGTTGTTTTATTTTATCACGTTACCAATTGTATTGTATTCTGTATCAACACTGAGAGTGTAAGGAGCATGTCCATCAACAACCCTCATAAATACACACATAACCCATACGCACATGAATATACACATATTGACATTATCATTTACATTTTGTCATTTAGCAGACACTTAATTCAAAGTGTATTTGTTGAGTAGTTGAAACGTACACCCGACTGACCAGGAACCTCGGCAGTCCCTAGAGCTAGACATGTTGCACGTGCCTTGTGTTGCATTCCAAGAACCCATAATACATCGCATTCCTAAATACACACCCGCCTCAGCACCCTGCATACACACTGTCGACTTAAAAAACCCCACAATATGCACACATTGCCCACACACCCACAAATGCACACGCACAAACAGGCACTGGGTCAGAGTGTATGTAGAGCAGAGACAGAGTGTCACAGTAACCTTTAGAGGAACCTGTGCACTCTGACTGGTAGCTCCACTGGGCCATGTGTTTCCACGAAAGCCATGCAGTATTTATGTGGAACTCACACGAATCGGAGAAGCAATCTGCTAGAGCAAACAGGAAGGAGGAGATGCCTCAAGGAGTTCTGTGTGATGTGTGTTTTTCTATCTGTGAAGCGGAATGCTTTCCGTTGCTTGTTAAGTGTTACTTGTTTTAATGTGGTGGAACATGTACTGTGGTCGACATGTGAAAACCATTCAATTCCAATTGTGGTAATTCACTTTCTTTTTTTTAATTTTTTAATTTTATTTAAAGCCCCTGTCCACCCATACAGGTGTTTAGGGGTAATGTGGCTGATTAAATCTCCTCTCAGGACTGTGTGGGCTAATCCAGGCCTTGCATGATGGACATCCCATGACTCTTCTATATCAGTTTTAATGCACCTGTTAGGGTGCCAGAGTAGGTGACAACTTCTTCTGATTGGTTCTTTTGACCATGCAGTTTGCTAACCTCAGCAAATGTGGCATAGCTCTACTTAGCACTATATACTGTAGGATAGTATGCGGCATATTGTATACTTTATGTACTGTCCTAGTTACAAGCATTCAGAATTTCCCTACTGTTACTGTTAATTTACTCCTTGAACTGGCAACATAAATATCAAAGCCATATCAAAGTCAGTTGCAAAAAACTCAATGTCAAATTTGCATATTACAACATCAGATTTAGTTTAATTGTATGCATTTAAGTCCTAGGCTATAGGGTTAAGCCCCACCCCCCCTTAACCTGAGAAGATGATCTAGCCAAATTAACTCTGAACAGGTGCAGGACCTTTAAAACAATTTATATAGTACTGTAGTAATTCATGATTTGAGTATGATTTAGAATTGAAAGAAAGTTGTTTTAAAGACCCGTGTATATTTTTGAAATTGCATTTGTATATTTCTGATAAAAAGGTGTATGTTCTCAATTGCTGAAAAGATAGGTTTTTGGACATACAAGGTTTATTCAACGACAATAACAATAACTGACTTTGATATGGCCATGAGTGTGTATGTGTCTATTTTGTGTACTGTATGTGTAGTCGTGCTGTCATGTACATGTGCTTGTGTGTTATTTTACACTCCACTGAATGCTTTGAGAAGAAGGCTCACTGCTCGTTATTCCCCCAAAGGCTGTCTGGGTGAGGATGGACACACACACTCACACACTAACAAACAGACCTACAGTACAGTACATGTGCACAGTGGGATCTCCCTGTGACCCACATTGTGCAGACTTCCCCCCTGGGGCATGATGGGTACTCCAGAAAGTCACAGCCAGTATGGTTCCCCGTGGTTGGGGTTGGCAGGAAGACAGAACAAGTTGGGAAGTAATTGATTTCATTGCAGGCATGACAGTGGAATCGATGTACAATGTAATCCGATTACAGATCCTTAAGGTGATAAATTGTGCTTCTCGGAACGTTGTTTTTTTAAAGTAAAAAGGACAATTGGCTATGAGATTAAAAGTTGAGATATCACTCTGCTGATCAGATAGGGGAAATTCAATATAGACACAAAATGCATTATATGTAAATTATAGTGTATCATGGCTGTAGGTTTATGCGGCTATTTAAAAGTTATTACATTTATTTTTCACATTGAATAACACAGCAATATATTTAATCTATTATTTATAATTGATCAAATCCATTTGCTGCCGAGAGTATAACCAGAATATAATTTGGTGTTTAATAAAATTTGGAGGTGGGCATATGCAATAAAATATTCTAAATTTGATTTAATCCTGGTCATACACATTATATTGGTTATTTTATACTAAGAGAAAAATATATTTATTTTTCCAATCAAAGGCTTAAACATGTAACACAAAAGGCAATACTTTAGTAATAATATGTTTGTAGTGCACTTAAATATACAGAACTAATCAAGCATATTCACTAACAAGCAACATACAGTAAAGAGAAAATGGGCTGCTACAGTGTTTCCATTAAGGCCTGTAGCTCATTAAAGTATACTCAGCAAGATAATTCAACCATATTAGACTCACAACAAATCAAACTATTGTATAATGAAAGCAATATCGAGTTATTAGTTAGATTACATTTTTACAAGTTTATCTTAGCTGTCTGTAGAGCACAAGGCACACTAACAAAAATAATAACATATAAAATATTATATACAGTGTATATATATATTATGACAAGCAAAAATAATTATTGAATGAACTTTGATATATATATGGAATGAACTCTGATATTTATGGTATGAACTCTGATATATATGGAATGAAACCTGATATTTATGGAATTAACTCTGATATACAGTATATGGAATGAACTCTGATATATATTGAATGAAATCTGATATATATTGAATGAAATCTAATATTTATGGAATGAACTGAAACGTCTTCAATGCTTAGTGAAGGCAATTTACCATGTTATGCGAAGTCTGTTATGCATACAGTTTCCATCTTCAGTAATGTTAGCCTATCTGCTAAATTACTCTGTTCATTGTGCAGTGATATGTTATGCTATTTTGGTCGACACTGAGTAGTTGCCTATTACAACCAAGCATCGTCAGTCTTAACTAGGTAGCCTAATGTTACATTTTGTTCTTCAAATACAATATTTGTGTGTATATCCACTGATGTAGCGATTCAAATAAGAAATGGCTTTCTAAAGTTCACATACTCACATGGAAATTAATCCAACTCTAAAGAGTTACCATGACAACGTCAAAGGATGGACTGGACCCCAAAAGTTGGCCTGTCACATATACAGTATATCAGATTTTTTTAATTCTTTATCAAGCTAGTTCTTTGTATCTATTTAACATTTTTCACAAATAAATATAAATAATAAATGTACATACACCAACAACTTTTGTTGCCTATATATTAAAGATCATTGTATATATATAAAAATTAATTTAATATATATCAGACTTTGTTGTATATATATATATATGTATATATATATACATATATATATATATATATATCAGTATTAGTTTAATAAATATCAGACTTTGTTGTATATATATCAAAATTCATTCCATATACAGTATATCAGACTTCATTGTATATACTGTATATCAGAGTTCATTCCATATATATCAGAATTCATTGTATAAATATCAGAGTTCATTCAATATATATCCGAGTTCATTTCATAAACATCAGAATTCATTCCATATATATCAGAGTTCATTCAATATGTATCAGAATTAATTACATATACACTACCGTCAAAAGTTTTAGAACACCTCTATTTTTACAGTTTTTCATGATTTGAAGCCTACTGTCTTGTTATTTTCTTCTAAGGTAGTTCTGACATAGCCAGGAGGTTGTTTTGTGTCATTATCTTGCTGTAGGATGAACCAACTATAGGCATATACCAGAGGCTATTGCATGGCACTAAAAAAATTCTGGGATAACAGTTTTGGTTCAGGGTGCCACTCACTCTGTGCAAGTTGCCGACTCTGGATCCAGCATAAGAGCCCCAGACCATTAAGCTTCCTCCTTCATGTTTGACAGGAGGTGTTAAACACAGAGGAATCATCCTTTCCCCTACTTGACGGCGTACAAAAACCTGCGTGAAGAACCGAAGATTTCACATTGTGATTCATCGGCCCATAGGACCTTCTTACAGCCCTCAGTATCACTTGGGATGCTTCACTGACCAGGCAAGCCTCTTTTTCTTATTTTGCCATTTTAGCAATGGCTTTCTTACTGCCACTCGACCTGTCAAACCTGCAGCTCGAAGTCTTCTCTTCCTAGATGAAACTGAGACTTGCTTACTTCGACCAGTAAGCTGTGCTTGATGCTGTTGTCCTATGAGCCACCTATCATGCAAGCTGTTGAATCTCAGAAACATGGTTCAGAATCTAGTCCTGTTGTGGCTTTGGGTTTGTCAGATCTCTTGGCTTGACACCATGACTTTCATTGCAATTTCCCTGAAAAATGCCTTTTTAAATAACTTTGAAATGTACCTTATTTTTCAATCTTTAATAACCTCAACTTTTTTTAACTTCTGGCAGTTTACTGCTTACCTTTTTAGCCTTCCAGGTTATTCACTGGACTTGAATTGCTTCAATTTTAATAAAAACTAGAAAAATGGGGGAGTTCATTCCATATATATCAGACTTCATTCAATATATATCAGAATTATTTATATAGATTATATACCAGAGTTCATTCCATATATGTCAGTGTTCATACAATATATACCAGAGTTCATTCCATATATATCAGTGTTCATTCAAATGGGGGATGTCTCAACAATTGCAACTCCACTGATCCGTACAGACGGTGACTCATTTGCATGTTGAAGAGGGCATGAGTGTATATTGTGTGATACTCCCCCACTAACTAAAAATAAACCAAAGTACCAGCTCTAGCGTAAGTTTTTATTCTGGAGTTGCTGATTTAACTGCTTCATTTATAAATATTAACTTGGTAATGTTGACAGATGCATAAAAACATCAGCTCATCTCTGTGAATAAGGGGCAGGAAAGTCTAGTGGTCTAGGTGTTGGACTCCCAGAAGGAAGTTCATGGATTCCAGCCCCAGAGTTGGCCTACCTGTAAGCATCCTCGAGCAAGATGCCTAACCCCTACCTGCTCCATGTAATAGCACCATGTAATTGTAAGTCGCTTTGGATAAAAGCGTCTGCTAAATTACCTAATTGTATGTGATTGAATGTAAACAAAGCCTGAATCATTACTAGAACAACCTGTCTTGTATGTCAGGTGCAGTAATTCTTATATTCATTATACATCAGGTCAAGTATGTTTTAAAGCTATAGTCTATGAATTTCCACTCACTTTCCAGTTTAGGTCCTTTTGACATCTACAGTGTATTGATCAATTAAACACACAGCCCCCAGTCCTCGGGGCTTAATAGAAATATGTTATAGTTTAATAGTTGTGTGTGTTTATTTTACTAAAGTAAAATATTATTTTCATGTTTTGACAAGAATGAAATATGCTGTTAACTATTCATGTCATCAAGTCCAAATAGATGGGGTACTTTTTAACAACACTCAAGTTGTCTGAGCTCAGGTGTTAAGACAAAGCCACCCTACAACAGAGAGCCACTTGTCACAAAGTGTTAAAACTTTCTGTCTCTCCAACTAAGTTAGACAAGAGCACTTTGATACATTTAAATCCTCTGCATGGAGCTTTCCTTTAATGGCCCAGGTGGACACTATTGAGAAGCAAATCACTTTGCAGACTTTCTTCCCTTTTTAAACTGCATCTGAGGAGTGAATATAAGTGACTGAGTGAGGTGGGCTGTTTTGTAGACACTGAGCTCCCTTTGCGGTTGTGTTCTTTACCCCTCATGAATAATTCGGCAACTCTACTTGTCAGTGCCGTTGTTGTTGTCGCTGCTGTCGTGAGCAGCGCTGTCACTCCTGTCAGAGAAGACAGAGGACTCCATACATACACCCGTGTCTCCTCCCAACTTCCTCTTTCATTCACACAGAAAGGAAGCAGGTCTGCGGGTGCTGTGTGTGTGTCTATGTAGAAAGTAAAGGAGAGAGAGGGAGAATTCATGTCTTCTTCTCCAAAGTTTCTCATAAAGGCCTGTTTGTGCCTTGATAATGCCGTGCAGTGTGGTGGTTTACAGAGAGGTGGCACTGTATGTGTCTGAGTGACACCTTTTCTATTTTCTCTGTGTGGGCGTATCTGTTTGTGCAGTGAAGGGTTTCTCCAATTTTTAAAATTTATTATTTTAGTCCTCTCTTGTATGTATTATTTTAGCAGGGCATTATAACATATTTTGAGTCTTAAGAAACAGGTGGTTATTTGACAATTAGCACTCTTTTTTATTATTATACATTAAACATTAAACATGATTGAAGCCTAACCATGTTGTTATGTAGAATAAAACAGCTTTCCACAGCTGTCCTAATGAATGTCTCTTGTCATGTGAATGTCATGTGAAATGACACCAGCATGACATACATTTGTTGGAGTAAACGTGAATTTCAATACACAGGTCTATATAGGAAGGCCTCTTAAGCTATCTCTAGCAGCTGCTTGTCAAGATCAAGTCAAACCAGTCAGTGATTATGCTCTTTATGAGCTATTTACAGTATAATGTAGGTTAAACTTGACCACATCAACAGAATAGTACACCAGGTGTGAATCATTTAAGATTTGTGTGATCTATCTAAAATTTCCCTCATTCTCTCTCTGTCTTACTGTAATGTACAGTGTTTAAGGAAACATATTTTTCTTTAGCATTTCCTGTGTATAGGTAAAGGATACACCATGGCATTACTACACCCAGGGGCTCAACACGAACACGAAAAATGTGCCCTAAATGTACTGGATACCATGAGACTCGAGATTTGTTTAATCACCCTATTATAAATAATATATTATAAATAAATGCACCACGCAGTGCAATGTTGACTTTTTCCTCCATCTCTCCAATTTCTTTCAGTTATTGGTGAAATGCTCTTTTGTCTGTTTGTAATACACACCAGAAACACACATACTCACACAAACAAACAATAAAACAAAGATAAATGTGTGATAAATGCATACAAATACACCCATGCCCACCCATGTACATACACAAAAGAATATACACCTATAGATACATATTTACTTTTACACCTACTGTATATGTAGAATTTAATTTAACAACACACAAACACACAAACACACACACACACACACATACACACACCTTCCCTCTCCTGGCCAGAGATATACTTGTAACTTGTGCGTGTGTGTCTGTTTGTGTTGGAAGTAAAATGGGGTGGGGGAGGGGGGCAACATTTGCATATAAATAGCCAACGCACCAGTCATCTACAGCAGGGATGACAAAGTGCATTCTAGGATTGTCCGGGCTTGTTTGTCATCCTCCGACAGTAAACGGAAGAGCCAGCGCCTTTGGTGTGGTCAGAGGGATAGATAAACTCCCTTCTGAACAGAGGAAAATGAAGAGCAGTCTTTTTACACACAGGGAGAGATGGAGAGAGATAGAGAGGGTGAGGGAGAGAGAGAGAGGCAGAGAAAGAACGCAGGTGAGGGCTACCCACTGACAAACAGATTATTTGTCTTCAAGCACAGCAAAGCAGAGATCAAGGCTAACTGTGAACTCACTTTCTCTGGTTCTATCTATATAGACCAGAATCCCCCTCCCCCTCCTCCTTTCACTCTCTGGTCTTTTAATTCAAAGTTGCTTTTCCCTTGACCTCTTTCGCTCACCTCTCTCCTCTAGATTTAATTTCTCCTCCGTTTGACTGCCTGACTAAATTACTGACTAAGATGAGTGGCTAGTTGACTGACTACATAACAAACTGATAGCAAATTGATGACTGACAAGGCGAATAGTAAATTGTCTTGCTAACTGCTAACTTACTCAGATAAAGACTGACAAGCTAACTAGAGCGGTGTTCGACATTGTGCCCTATTTGCATAGTGCACTAAACTGACATTTCAAATTCTAACTGTAGAATTTATACACAAGATAGTGCCCTCAGAAAGTCCCACAATGGAATGAAAAATATGTTGTACAATGTACACTAGGCTACATTGTGATATAAATAAACTATATTAGTCTGTTATTAGTCTATATTAGTCTGTTAGGTTCCTGTCAGTTAGTCAGTCTGCCAGGCATTTTGTCTGTTAAGTTCTCAGTCAGTCAGTTGTTAGCTATTCAGTCAGTCATTTAGGCAGATAGCTAATCATTCTGCCAGACATTTGGACTGACAAGCTGAAAAACTAACTGACTGAGTGACTGACTGACTAGCTAACAACTGACTGACAACCTAACAGACTAGATTTCTGGCTGACTGACTAGCTAAAGAGCTAGTTGACTGACTGACTATCTAAAAACTGACAACCTAACAAACTAAATGTCTGGCAGACTGACTAGCTGAAGAGGTAACTGACTGAGTGACCTACTGACTAGCTAACAACTGACTGACTGACAACCTAACAGACTAGATATCTGGCAGACTAACTAGCTGAAGAGGTAACTGACTGAGAGACTGATTAGCTAACTGACTAGATTACTCCTATTAAAGTCCGACATACTGACAGACTTTCATCTTGCCCTTCACCCCATCTTTCATTATGGCCTGCAGTATCTTTTTTTGCCCTCTGGTCCACTCTATTTCCAATAACTGTTTTACCCCTATGC